>CM076573.1:103233163-103367276 GCA_034641835.2 Pinus albicaulis | reverse complement strand
CAATGTGGTTTGATTAACTGATAGGCAAAGGATTTTCCCAACCCAGGTAGAAGTGTGATCCAGGTGGATATTGGTGGTCACCCGCCTATTCCACTTGGGGCTCCACCATTGTCTATTTCAGTTTTTCAGTTTCGGCACAGTTTACTATTTTTAGCAGTTTTTCGGGTCCTAAACTTCCGGAGCCGTTTTGAGGCCCTAAACGACGTTTTTTGGGAAAACGAAGAGCAACATGGGTCCATGGACCCATGTTGCTCGTTCCAAATTTGTAGTCCTTGGATAGATCTTTCTAACGAGGTATGGTACGCGTCAAACGGAGATCGTATGCCAAAGTTACGCCCTTGGGAAGTTGAAACACCAATTTACCCAAACGGGGCCCATAGTTTTGGCGCTTCATCTCCTAGGGTTAGGGTTTTGGCTGTTTAGGATTTTCCATTGTTTCTAAATGATAAATAGGCCCTCGAGCCTCATTGTAACTCAGTTCAGAGGCCTGTAGCCGCCACATCTCTTCTCAGAGATAGCTACCAGTGCCCTAGCTAGTTTTATTTCCATTCTGTCTGTAAGCAAATTTCAGTTCTTTGATATTAATGAAATGAAGTGTTATTTCAGCTGCATCTCTGTATTTATGGTTATGTGTTTATTCTGTTGCGTTCCTGCATAAATCCGGATCAGTGGTATCAGAGCGGTCTGCTTTTTCTCGATCCTTCTTTGCATGTCTCCAACGAGGTCGGGGTATAAGGAGCTAGGGCTTGATCTGGTGGAACCTTTGCAAGATCAGCCTCGCAAACCTCGACGGACGCCCATGGGGGACGAAAAGAAAGATGAGGGAGCAGGAGATCCTATCAAAATATTGCTCGAGGAGGCCCTCGAAAAACAAATGAACGCGATGATGGATAGCTTTGCTCAGATCCTTCAACGGCTGCCCACCGGCGGCGCATCTGCATCCAGTAGCCACTCTGGAGTTGCGACTCCCTTTAAGGTACAGGTAAATTTTGACATTCCCATATTTGAGGGTCAAATAGACGCAGATGCCGTAGATAGATGGTTGAATCTATTAGAAGGATATTTCTCTGTTCATGACTTTTCAGACCGGGAGAAGATTATTTTTGCACTCCTCGAAGCTACCCCCCATGTTAAGGACTGGTGGGAAACCTACTGTGAGAACAAGGACCAGACAGAACCCTCTCTGTTCTCGGCCGTACCAACTTGGAATTCTTTCCGAGACGTCGTCAAGGAACAATACTATCCCGTGGGGAGCTATGAGGACAAGTACATACAATGGACCACGCTGCGACAACAAAGGGATCAAGATGTGCATGAGCTGACGAATCTGTTCCATACCCTGTGCACAAAGTTGGGTATCAAAGATTCGGAGAAACATTTGGTGCTAAAGTATCGCAACTGTCTGCACAGATACATTCAGGAGGAAATGGAGTTCCTCGACATCTCCTCGCTTGGTACGGCATACCGGTATGCTGCCAAGATTGAGCAGAAATTCAAATAGAAGAAGCGAGACTTTGGATCTGTGAATCAAAAGCAAGGAAAAGGTGCTTCCAAACCGCAGAACAAAGGACAGAGCATGGCGGCTAAAGACAACCCGTCAAAGCCACAAGAAAAGAACAACACCGTAAAGCCAAAGAAGGACACGGGAAAGTGGTGTGAGTTCCATAAGAGCTCCACTCACAACACGAGTGAGTGTCGGGCCAAGCAGTCGCTAGTGGCCGAGATGAGGGCTTCTGAGTCAGATGCATGCTCTGACTCCGAATCAGAACCTGAAAAGGTGAATGAAAAAGGGAAACAGATTATTGATGCGGAGCCCAACGCCACTGTTGCCACTACAAAGATCCAAAAGGAGGAACTGGAAGATCCAGAGGAGGAGGAACGTCTCTTCCACTCCCAGATGTGGGTAAAGGGCTCCCCGGTACAGTTCATTGTTGATAATGGGAGCCAAAAGAACCTCATTTCAGCAGACGCCGTGAAGCGGTTGGGCTTTCTGACCACAGCTCACCCACATCCATACACCATCGGGTGGCTTCACCAAGGACGAGATCTCCGCATCAGCCGGCAGTGTCTCCTTCCCTATAGCATCAAGCCCTTCACGGATGAGGTATTATGTGACGTTGCTCCTATTGATGTTTCTGATGTATTATTAGGACAACCATACTTGTGGAAGCATCATGCTGTGTACGAGTCTCGACCTCGTGCTATTATTTTTACTTTGGGAAATAAGTTGTACAGGATACCAGAGGTACCACCTCCTGCCGCTATCTCTTTGGTTACTGCAAAACAATGCAGTAAGCTCATTTCCCAAACCAGGAAATTCATTTTCTTGATGATCCGCCCCCAGGGAAAGAAGAAGAATGTGGCCACGACCTCCAGACAGGGCTCCCCTGCACAACAACAACAAATGGATAAGGTTGTGGAGGAGTACGGGGACATATTCACCTCACCCACAGGGGTTCCTATGCACTGTCAGGTCAAGCACCCGATTGATCTGACCCCAGGTGCGCCGCTACCTAATGGACCGATCTATCGGCGCTCTGTTCTAGAGAATGATGAAATCAAGAGACAGATTCAGGAGCTGTTGCAGAAAGGTCACATCAGACCAAGTTCATCGCCCTGTGGGAGCCCGATCGTGTTGGTACAGAAGAAGGATGGGACGTGGAGACTCTGTATTGACTATCGGGCGCTGAACAAGATCACTGTCCGGAATAGGTACCCAATCCCACGGATTGATGACCTTCTGGACCAACTAAAAGGTGCAAAATATTTCAGCAAGATTGACCTGAAGTCTGGGTATCACCAGGTACCAATTGAACCCTCTGATGTGTGGAAGACTGCCTTCAAAGCCAAGGAAGGCCTTTTTGAATGGCTGGTCATGCCTTTCGAGTTGACGAATGCTCCCGCAACCTTCATGAGGATGATGGACGACATCTTGCGGCCATTCACCAACTCATTTGTAGTGGTGTACTTGGATGACATTCTGATCTTCAGCCAGACTTGGGAAGAGCACCTTCACCACATCCGACAAGTCCTCCAAACATTGCGGCAACACAAGTTGTGTGCCAATCTGGAGAAGTGCACTTTTGGCATGACCCAGGTTCAATATCTAGGATACATTATTGATGAAAGGGGGGTGCATGTGGATCCAGCCAAGATCCAAGTCATTCGGGATTGCCCAGCCCCAACCACTATAACAGAGCTTCGCAGCTTTCTGGGTCTTGCTAATTTCTACTAGAGGTTCATGTTGGGATTCTCTCATATCACTTGGCCCTTGAGTCAAGTCACCAAGGGAGGAGCGAGAGAAAATTTTTTTTGGTCAAAACCTCAACAGAAGGCGTTCACAGAATTGAAAAAACGCCTCTGTTATGCCCCAGTGCTCACTTTACCAGACTTGCAACATCCATTTGAGATCGAGACAGATGCCTCTGACTATGCTACTGGGGTAGTTCTTACTCAACAAGGACATCCAGTGTCATTTCACAGTGAGACATTGTCTGACACAGTTCGCAAGTACCCCACATATGACAAAGAAATGTACTCCATTGTGCAAGCTTGTCGACAATGGAAGCATTACATTTTGGGGAAGGAAAGAATCATCCACACAGACCACAGGCCCTTGCAGTTCATACAGACACAAGGGAAGTTGCAGAATGATCGCCATCAGAAGTGGTCCACATATCTGCAACAGTTTCATTTGAACATCAAGTACAAGAAGGGTAGCACCAATCATGTTGCACACTGCCTTAGCTGACCACCGATTGTGGCGCTCACCACTGTGCTCAACTCCTGTGGGCACGAGACTTCTGATTGGCCGCTTCTCTATGAGAGTGACCCACAATTCGGCCAAACTTACAAGGCACTCTTGGGGGGTGCGCAAGTTCCAAATTTTCACCTCCAAGATGCACTTTTATGTCACATGGGACACCTTTGTGTTCCTTCAAGTGAGCATGCCAAGATGATATGGGAAGCACACTACAGTCGAGTCGCTGGGCATTTCGGGGTCGAGAAAATAGTAGCAATCCTGCAGAAGTATTTCTATTGGCCGAACCTTCGAAAGGATGTCGAGAAGCACATCAGATCCTGCACTGCTTGTGCCATTGCCAAACTGACCATCAAGAAGCAACGCCTATATACTCCTCTACCTCGAAGATGGCCATTATGGCGGCCTGTAAGAAGAATATAACAGCAGAAGCTACTGCTAAAATCTTCTTTGAACGAGTATGGGTGCACTTTGGGATCCCACAGTCTATCATATCAGATCGAGATAGCAGGTTCCTCAGCACATTTTGGTCCAGCCTCTGGTCAATGTTGGGCACAAAGCTCACCAAGTCCACAGCTTTCCATCCCCAAACAGATGGCCAGACAGAGGTCGTCAACAGAATGATTGTACACATTCTGCGCATGTACAATTTAAAGCATCCACGCACATGGGACGAGAGCCTCCCTTATGTACAACATAGTTATAATCGGGCTCTCCACAGTTCAATCGGCCATAGCCCCTTTCAGGTGGGCTTGGGATTCCAGCCACTATGTCCCATTGACGTAGCCATGCCATTTGCAGCTGCTCAGGCCAATTCAGCTCATGTCCAGTCTGAAGCTGACAAAGCAAGTAGCTTCATCGAGCGCATTCAACACATCCGCCAACAGGTTCATGATATATTGGACAGAGCCAATGCGAAGTACAAGCAGCGCCATGATCAACACCGGGTGCCACACCACTTCCAGGTGGGCGACAAAGTATGGCTACATTTGCAGAAGGAGCGCCTCACTGGACCTCACCGCAAGCTTCGCCCGCTCCGATACGGCCCGTACACCATCACCAAGGCTGTAGGTAACAATGCCTTCGAGCTTAGTATTCCACCATTCCTTGGTCTGCACCCAGTCTTCAATGTGGATCGCCTTCGTCCTTACTTTCCACCTCTACTGGACACCTCGGACATTGCAGAACAACTCACACCAACAGAGTTAAACCCGGACTGCATGGAACAGGCCACCACAGATTGTATCATGGACATGCAAATCAAGAACACTCGTCAACAGCAGATCCAACTGTATCGGGTTGTCAAAGCTGGCCAACTCCTGCACCAAGGAAAGTGGTTCACCAGGGACCAAGTTCAGCAAAAATTTCCTCATATCATGGAGGAACTTAACGCAATGGGGACCATTGCTTCCTAAGGGGGGAGGAATGATCCAGGTGGATATTGGTGGCCACCCGCCTATTCCACTTGGGCCCCCACCATTGTCTCTTTCAGTTTTTCAGTTTTTGCATAACTTACTATTTTTAGCAGTTTTTCGGGTCCTGAACTTCCGGAGCCGTTTTGAGGCCCTAAACGACGTTTTTTGGTATGAAAATTTGTTGCGATTTTGATCATCAAAATCGTCACAAAAGTTGTAGTCCTTGGATAGAGCTTTCTAATGATGTATCATGTGCGTCAAACGGAGATAGTATGCCAAAGTTACGTCCCTGGGAAGTTGAAACACCAATTTACCCAAACGGGGCCCATAGTTTTCGCGCTTCATCTCCTAGGGTTAGGTTTGTGGGATGTTGAGGGTTCTCCATTGTTTCTCAATGGCTCAAATAGGCTCAGGTGAATTGTAACTCGCCTGTGAGGCCGTAGGCCACCACATCTTTCTCGTAGATAGCTACTAAGGCCCTTAGCTAGTTTTATTTCCATTGTTCTAGCAAATTCTCGCTTCTTTGATATTAATGAAATGAAGTGTTATTTTACCGCATATTTGTATTTATGGTTATGTGTTTATTCCCGTTGCGTTCCCGCATAACCGATCATCCGATGTGTGGAAGACTGCCCTCAAAGCTAAGGAAGGCCTTTTTGAATGGCTGGTCATGCCTTTCGGGTTGAAGAATGCTCTCGCAACCTTCATGAGGATGATGGACGACATCTTGCGGCCATTCACCAACTCATTCGTAGTGGTGTACTTGGATGACATTCTGATCTTCAGCAAGACTTGGGAAGAGCACCTTCATCACATCCGACAAGTCCTCCAAACATTGCGGCAACACAAGTTGTGTGCCAATTTGGAGAAGTGCATGTTTGGCATGACCCAGGTTCAATATCTGGGATACATTATTGATGAAAGGGGGTGCATGTGGATCCAGCCAAGATCCAAGTCATTCGGGATTGGCCAGCCCCGACTACTATAACAGAGCTTCGCAGCTTTCTGGGTCTTGCTAATTTCTACCGTAGATTCGTGTTGGGATTCTCTCATATCACTTGGCCCTTGAGTCAAGTCACCAAGGGAGGAGCGAGAGAAAAATTCTTTTGGTTGGAACCTCAACAGAAGGCGTTCACAAAATTGAAAAATCGCCTCTGTTCTGCCCCAGTGCTCACATTACCAGACTTGCAACAACCATTTGAGATCGAGACAGATGCCTCTGACTATGCTATTGGGGCAGTTCTTACTCAACAGGGACATCCAGTGGCATATCACAGTGAGACATTGTCTGAGACAGTTCGTAAGTATCCCACCTATGACAAAGAAATGTATTCCATTGTGCAAGCCTGTCGACAATGGAAGCATTACATTTTTGGGAAGGAAACAATCATCCACACAGACCACCGGCCCCTGCAGTTCATACAGACACAAGGGAAGTTGCAGAATGATCGCCATCAGAAGTGGTCCACATATCTGCAACAGTTTCATTTGAACATCAAGTACAAGAAGGGTAGCACCAATAATGTTGCAGACTGCCTCACCCGACCACCGATCGTGGCGCTCACCACCGTGCTCAACTCTTGTGGGCATGAGACTTCTGATTGGCCGCTTCTCTATGAGAGTGACCCAGAATTCGGCCACACTTACAAGGCACTCTTGGGGGGTACGCAAGTTCCAATTTTTCACCTCCAGATGCACTTTTATGTCACCTGGGACACCTTTGTGTTCCTTCAAGCGAGCGTGCCAAGATGATATGGGAAGCACACTACAGTCGAGTCGCTGGGCATTTCGGGGTCGAGAAAACAGTAGCAATCTTGCAGAAGTATTTCTATTGGTCGAACCTTCGAAAGGATGTCGAGAAGCACATCAGATCCTGCACTGCTTGTGCCATTGCCAAACCGACCATCAAGAAGCAAGGCCTATATACTCCTCTACCTACCCCTAGTCGACCTTGGGAATCCATCTCCATGGATTACATGCCGGGCCTACCTTCTACTAAGCAGGGAAATGACTGTGTTTTTGTGGTCGTTGACAGATTCTCGAAGATGGCCATTATGGCGGCCTGCAAGAAGAATATCACAGCAGAAGCCACTGCTAAACTCTTCCTTGAACGAGTGTGGGTGCACTTTGGGATCCCACAGTCTATCATATCAGATCGGGATAGCAGGTTCCTCAGCACATTTTGGTCCAGCCTCTGGTCGATGTTGGATACCAAGCTCACCAAGTCCACGGCTTTCCATCCCCAAACAGATGGCCAGACAGAGGTCGTCAACAGAATGATTGTACACATTCTGCGCATGTACAATTCAAAGCATCCACGCACATGGGACGAGAGCCTCCCCTATGTACAACATAGTTATAACAAGGCTCTCCATAGTTCAATTGGCCATAGCCCCTTTCAGGTGGGCTTGGGATTCCAGCCACTATGTCCCATTGACGTAGCCATGCCATTTGCAGCTGCTCAGGCCGATTCAGCTCATGTCCAGTCTGAAGTTGACAAAGCAAGTAGCTTCATCGAGCGTATTCAACACATCCGCCAATAGGTTCATGATATATTGGACAGAGCCAATGCGAAGTACAAGCAGCGCCATGATCAACACCGGGTGCCACACAACTTCCAGGTGGGTGACAAAGTATGGCTACATTTGCAGAAGGAGCGCCTCACTGGACCCCACCGCAAGCTTCGCCCGCTCCGATACGGACCGTACACCATCACCAAGGCCGTAGGGAACAATGCATTCGAGCTCAGTATTCCACCATTCCTTGGTCTGCACCCAGTCTTCAATGTGGATCGCCTTCGTCCTTACTTCCCACCTCTACTGGACACCTCGGACATTGCAGAACAACTCACACCAACTGAGTTAAATCCAGACTGCATGGAACAGGCCACCACAGATTGCATCATGGACATGCAAATCAAGAACACTCTCCAGCAGAAGATCCAACTATATCGGGTTGTCAAAGCTGGCCAACTCCTGCACCAAGGAAAGTGGTTCACCAGGGACCAAGTTCAGCAGAAATTTCCTCATCTCATGGAGGAGCTTAACGCAATGGGGACCATTGCTTCCTAAGGGGGGAGGAATGATCCAGGTGGATATTGGTGGCCACCCACCTATTCCACTTGGGCCCCCACCATTGTCTCTTTCAGTTTCTCAGTTTTGGCATAACTTAGTATTTTTAGCAGTTTTTCGGGTCCTGAACTTCCGGAGCCGTTTTGAGGCCCTAAACGACGTTTTTTGGGTATCAAATTTGCTGCGATTTTGATCATCAAAATCGTCACAAAAGTTGTAGTCCTCGGATAGAGCTTTCTAATGATGTATCATGTGCGCCAAACGGAGATAGTATGCCAAAGTTACGTCCCTGGGAAGTTGAAACACCAATTTACCCAAACGGGGCCCATAGTTTTGGCGCTTCATCTCCTAGGGTTAGGTTTTTGGGATGTTTAGGGTTCTCCATTGTTTCTCAATAATAAATAGGCCCTCGAGGCTCATTGTAACTCAGTTCAGAGGCCTGTAGCCGCCACATCTCTTCTCAGAGATAGCTACCAGCGCCCTAGCTAGTTTTATTTCCATTCTGTCTGTAAGCAAATTTCAGTTCTTGATATTAATGAAATGAAGTGTTATTTCCATTGCATCTCTGTATTTATGGTTATATGTTTATTTTGTTGCGTTCCTGCATAAATCCGGATCACTCCAAAGGCCCTTCAATAGTGATTTTTTCTCCGATCAAGTCTTATTTTTTCCATCCAAAGTGGGCACATAGGCCCCATATGTCCACAACATCAGCCAAGAGAGTTTCCCCAAATAAGTTGGATCCTTTATCAAAAGTGCTAAACAAACCCCACAATTTCATTCGAAGGTATTAAGTGGGCCTCCAAGGTTCATGATCAACCTTTAAAGGTTCTCATGAGCTTGATTTTCATGTGTACACAATGACCTCCATTAATCAATCTCTTCTTCTTGATACATCGAAGGATGGATTAGTGGGGGACCAAAGGTGGCACTAACAATGTTCACAAATCATGCACACCAACACATAGACTAATGAAATTAAACACACCAACTATATCATATAGAGGGTTTCTTCAAACAAATATAAAAGTTAACCATCCAATACCTCAATCATTTACAACTTGCACAAAATTCAATTATGGAGTGTAATTGAACATGTCAGCGCCCAAAATAAGCCTAAAATTTATGTTTGCTATGTCACCTTTACAAATTCTAGATAATTAGAGGTTAGCTCCAAATGATCCTATTTTCTAGTGACATCCCCACAGACACATATACATACCACACAAGCTAAGATACATTCCTTATATGCTCTACAATTTCTGCGATGTATAATTTTGAACCTGTAATCAAGCATTGATTCTCCAATCTTTTGCAATTTAGCTCGCTAGCAATTTGCACTAGTTTTTCATCCATTTCACGTGTACTAAGGATGATGTTACATGAGTACGATCATGTCCCATAGGAGATACAACATTGTTTTATAGGTGTTGTAGTTAGTTCCATTTTAGAGTATTAATAGGCCTAAAATGTGCCCTTGACCATATCCAAATAGAGTATTCCTTATTGACTTATGATACCATTGCTATCGTAAGAGAGCTTGTATTCCATTTTATTCATCTATCTATTATCAAACTAACATTTCCTCAATAGATTTGGCATAATTGGCTAGCTCTCTAAGTGCTTCAAGGTAACTTCAAGACCCACGATAGCTTGTATTCCATTTTCTTCATCTATCTATTATCAAACTAACATTTCCTCAATAGATTTGGCATAATTGGCTAGCTCTCAAGTGCTTCAAGGTAACTTCAAGACCCCTTCATGATTACCCAACAAATTTGTGGGTAATAGGACCAAAAGCACAATGTTTTTAATTCTTAACATGTTTCAAACATCTGATTACAAACCAATTTGGTTCTATGTGAACCCAATTCTTTCATCTTTGATTTGAATATAAGTGTAAATATAAAATTAATTGTTTATTGATATTACAAAGTATTATTCAACTCAAAACCATTGCAAAATTCTTCTAAGCTAAATATGTGCGAAATTTGGAAATAATAATTCCAGGCTATGTTGATTAGGGGCTTGTGCCCCTCCCCCCTCCTTAAAAAAAAAAACACCCTCGTACCCACCATTTATACATTTTGGGGACTTGGAGAGCCCTAGGAAACGTCCCCAAAGTGTTGGGGAATTCATTAGAGAGTTAAGGACTTGTTGGTTGTCTCCAAGACATTTTAAGCAAATGTCAAAATTTATACATTTGTTCATTATAAATTGTGCATAATCTAATATAATGTAGTTTGCTATGTTTGTAAGCTTAAAATAACTACATATATATATATATATATATATATATATTGTAAATTCTAAATTTCTAATACACACTATTACAGTGCTTAACTCATTGTCCCCTATAAACTTTTGGGCATATAAGTGTCCCAAAAACACATCCCCCTACCATTCCCCGTGTGCAAAATAGATTCTAGGCATTAAAACAAAGTCCATGGCTGAAATCAGCTACGTTACCTATAAAATCTATGTCTTATGGTTTTCAATTTATTCTTCAAATTGTATCAACAAAATCAACAATTTCACTCTTTTAACAAATTTTACTAAAATGGACATCCAAACTTGATTAGAGTCCAATTTTTCACTCTTTTAACCCATTTCACTAAAGTAGACAACCAACACCCAAACTTCGTTAAAGTACAAATTTGGAATTAGAAGTTTTAACTGTTACTTATAATCTACTTGACCTTTGTCCAAATGTGGAGTTAAAAGTTTTAACTGTTATAGCTTACTTGACTTTTGTCCAAATTTAGAGTTAGAAGTTTTAACTGTTACTTATAATCTACTTGACCTTAATCAGGTGTTTCTATAGCAAAACATGATAAGTAGTCTATTGTAATGCAAGAAAATCATGTAAAATTTCTCTGTTAAGGAAAACCAAAGGTTTTAGGCTGGAGTATTCTAAGGATACTACAAATCCAAATCTTCATATCGCATCAATGTTGAAACTGTTCTGATGTACACAGAAATGATGTATATAGATTTCATCTGGGCAACTCAGTAGGGCCGCCTATTTTTCTAACATCATCATAACAGGGTTAACATATTATTTTTGGAAATTGAATTCAATTAAAAAAGAATGTAGAAAAAGAATTAAGGTTTTATCTTAACCACTCAACCTCCATTTACTTGACTACAAAATGAACTTAATTAACCACTCAAGGTACCTTTACTTAACTGCAAAATAAACTTAATTAAGTGCAAAAACCCAACCCAGAATGAACTTAATTAACTACAAAAACCTAGCCAAGTGTTGCGGAGGATATCTGTCGTGGTCAGAGATGGCCCTATATCAGGATTGTTCTGTCATAACGTAGAACTCGAGTTCAGCCTTGTTTACAATGGCTATTGTACTGCCTTAATGCTGATGAGAGTGGGCACTACTGACGGGCAGGGAGGGATGGAATTTGATGAGCAAATTGTTGGTATTATTCAAGATACTTTTATTTAACTACTCTATGTTTACTTAACTACAAAATAAACTTAATTAAGTGCAAAAACCCAATCCAAAATGAACTTAATTAAGTGCAAAAACCTAGCCCAATGTCGTGGTCAGAGATGGCCCTATATCAGGATTGTTCCGTCTTAACGTAGAACTCGAGTTCGGCCTTGTTTACAATGGCTATTGTACTGCCTTAATGCTGATGAGAGTGGGCACTACTGACCGGCAGGGACAAATTGCTGGTTATGGGTGATTTATTCGTTAAATATGGTTAAAAATTATTAAATTGTTAAGATTTATTGTTGAAGCTTTGGAAATAAGTGAGAAAAATGTGAAAATCATCAATTTTGAAGAATAAGTTTGTTTTGATATTCCAACCTTGCTGACGGAGTAATATGGATGTGTATGTAGAAGCCAAAACTCATTTACTGGATGTTAGAAATATTTATATTAGCATTTAAAATATGGATTGACCCTTCTTTACTGTTTCCTTTAGAAAATTACAGTACAACAATAACAGTCTTAAATCTTTAACAATTCAAACTATGTGGGAATTCTACACCAACGTTAATGAAATTCTGCTTACTGTTCATACGTCTTCAACAATTCAAACAATGTGGGAATTTCACATCAATGTTAAGGAAATTCTGGTTACTGCTTTTACGTCTATATAGCATTATATGCACTGAATCCTGAAAATTCTAACAATTTTAAGAATTTAGCAGAGCAAACTTAAACCGAATTAAGTTTCGACCACCCGACCTCTACGTCGGTGGCGTTGCAAAGCTTCTCTTACGATCGTTCGAAATTTCAGCTTTTAGAAGAGTGAAACTTACGCTCGAAAACAGAGTAAAAGCAAATGGATAGAATCAGTGAAGAAATCGAACAAAGAAAGAGAGTTTAAATCAAATGTTTGGAACTTTTTGCCGAGACAATTTGGAGGAAAAGTACGCACCATAAACATCAGGAACTTGGTAAATTTCTTCGTTGTTTTCGCTGAGATCCAATTCCTCCACTGGTTTATATACTCGTCCTCTTCTCCACATGGTGGCCAGCATTTCAGAGAACGCAATCAAGCTTCCAAACGCAGAGTGAGTTGATACCGTGACCTCCACAGTCAGGAAAACCGTATCGCTCAGAAAGAACAGTTTGCAGCCTAACAAAGATTAAGAGCAGAAAATCCTTTCAAAGATTTCAGGTCAGGACGCAATCATACATTATTTCCGGCCATGAGAACCACGAAATACAGAGGTAATACTGATGACAGCATTTAATGTTATTCGTAAAACCTTCAGGCCATGAGAACCACGAGTTACACAGCTAGGACTGGTAACATCAGTTAATGTTATTGGTAAAACGTTCAAGCACATTAATTGAGTGTACTCTGCTGAGATGTTACTATCGGCGCTCTGTGTCACACCCCACTACTTTTTTTGAGCGTTTAGTCATTCTACGTTCTAGAACCTGTCCAGACTTTCTCGTATATGGACTTCTTCCAGTGCTTAAATCATTCCTCTGAAATTTTTATCAGGCTATGAACTTTACTAAGTCGATCAGTCGGCCCATAACTTCAGTCGTTTTCACTGTAAATTGATTGGTGTCGAGTCCTTCACGATTTTCTTGAACATTAATGGGAGTTCGGTCATAACACGACACAGTTTGCTTTCGATAATTTGATACACGTGTCCATAATCCAAAAATGGCCCACATCTAGAAGCAATCCATTCTTAGCCAACGCTTGGCTTTCAAACCTTCTTCGCCACCTCAATAACGATATTTTTACAGCATATCAGTTGCAAAGTCCACTTTAACATACAACTTAAGAGTTATAAGGTGTAAAAATGAAACTTCCTCATAACCTAGGTTGTTTTTTAAAGTATTAAGGTATTGTTAATAAATGTTAACGAGTCAAAGTCTAAATTTAAAAACATGGTTAAAATGTTTGTATTATGATGAAAAGAGTGAAATTACTTGATTTCATAAATAAAAAATGATGTGTTTCTTTTTCTAAATTTAGTTAAATTTCACAAAATTTAGTTAAATTTCACAATAAAGTAAAAAATTTAGTGATCACAATTATGTGTAAGAATTATTTTTAAGAAGGGGTTTTTAGACACATAAATGAAATTTATGTAGATTTAAGAGTTAAAGTCAAAATTCGTTAAGATAAAAAGACATTAATGTAACGCTCCTTAATTAAAGTAGAAGATATGAGATGATACAACTTTATTATGAATTGTGATGAAAGATTTTATGAGGCAAAGAAGATTTTGCAATACCAAAAAGGATCAAAGCTTACTTTGAAAAAAAATTCCATATTTAGTAGAATGAGAAACTCCGGTGGATAAGGGATAAGGAGGGGTAAGATCTATTCATTTCCCATATAAACCATGAAGAGACATAATTCCCAATACTAAGAGAGGTAAGCACCCTCTAATGATCATCTCTTTAGAGTGTGCTCTAGTGATCATTCCTTTCGAGAATAAGACAATTGTGATCTATAAGGACAACGATGTGTCACCTCCAACAATTTAAATATGTGCACTTTAGGGGCAAAGCAAATCCCATCCATTTAATGAAATGGAGTCTATAGTAGGCAAGGTTTCTTGAGAAGGAAAAGACTTAAGACACATCATGAAAACCAACATAGAAGAAAATGGTTGCTCAAAAAGAGAGAAACTTAGGATACACCATGAAAATCAATATATAGGCAAATGGCAAGCTTGAGCAATAAAGCATGATGACAATGTCATTTTTAAAAGATATTATAAGACCTCACCATTTAATTTATACCTTATTAATATAGCATAAATGAATAAGAAAGATAACCATAAAACTATGTAGCACAAATATCGGTCCTAGGGTTAGGAGAGCACATACTCGATGTTTCCCCACTTCTAGGAACTTCGGAGCAATTAAGAAGTGCTCTTAAATGAGTAAGTACAACATTATGTACTTGTGACCATTTAGGGGATTTTCACCGAAGTTCAAATTGTCCCTAATGAATGTTTAGGAAGGAATGCACTAAATATAACACTCCTAAAATGTGCCCTACACTTGTTTAAATTGTAAGCTCTCCATTAAATAGATATGCATTCTACAATCGCTTTGTAAAGCCATGAATTTTTTTTATAATTTTGGTACGAATGTCTTTACTCAATAATTGTAAACAAGATGACCTATAGATCCACTAGAGTAATAGAGTGACTCAAATAGACTAAATAGAAACTCTTGTTGAGTCCCTTCATGAATTGTTTTGTTTCGCTCAAATAGAAACCTTAATAAATTAAAACTAATATTTATAAGTTATAGATTCAACACATTCATATGACCACTCTATATATATAATTTTATTGAGTAAATTTTATATTATTAAAATATAAATTATATAATATAAATTATATATTATATTTTTAAATATTTATTTAATATATTATTATTATTGTTTTCCATTTATGATTTTTTTAAAAATTTGAATAAAACTTTTCATCATTTTAAACACTAATATTTATATTTTTATATTATAAATAAATTGTAAATAATAATAATAATAATAATAATATTTATTTTAATAATTTAAAAATTCATAAAATTATTTTTATTATATATTTTTATATTTTTATTATAAATTTAAATAATTTTATACAAAATACAAAATTAAATATTAAATTTTGTATTTGCATAATATATTTTCTAGCATATGCTAAAATATAATTTCGAAAACATAAATCCTAACTAATTGTTCTCACAATTAAACATAAACCTGGGGAACTGATAATTTTTTTTTAAATATTAAACATCAACCTCGACCAATCAATTAGAAGATGAAAACGATGGAATGAAAAAGCAAACTTTCAAAGGGTAAAAAGCAAATACATTCAAATTACTAAAATATAATGCTATTACATGTCACATTCAACACAAATATCATTCAACATCATCCATAAGTATCATATTAATTTCTCGTTGGACATCAAATATTAAACTATCATATTAATTTCTCGTTGGACATCAATTATTAGTATAATATGTATAGTAAAAGCGTATATCACATATTTATCATATATTTATTTATTTATTTTTACAATAGTGAATCAATAAATTATTAGAGTAATTTGGGCAAGCTGAACATGAATATGAGATGGGGAGTTGAGGAAGTGGAGGCTCGGGCGGAACCCTAACCTTCTTAGTCTTTTGGTTTGTGCCTCTTGTTCACATGAGATGTCAGGGCTTATCCGGAGTTGGATGTTGTCGTTTTGACTATTAGTGCTTCCATGCGTCGTTTTGGGTCATCGTTGTGGGTTCTATGCAGCCTACTGTCTCCACAGAAGTCTCTTATGTTGTCAATGGTGTCTTTCCTCGGATTTTCATTTGGCTTTCGTCATCGCCAGCTCCTACCACTATCGCATTTTCCCCTTTCTTTGGTGTCGGCTCATTGCATGTCTGCTTGTGGTTGGGGTTTTTGTTGGGCTTCATTGCTCAATTTATCTTTCGCCACTAGTTCGGGCTCATTGTGGTGTGTTCTTGGCATTATGGAAGGGGTTTTTTGTTGGTGCTTGGTTAAGGTTGTCGACCCTTTCTCTTTTGGGTTCGACCCTTTCTTTCTGTTAGGGTTTTATACCTTTTTTCTAATGTATCAATGCCCATTTTGGGTTTGTTCGAGGCCCCTTTGGTGTTTTTTCTTTAACAGGCATGTGTGCCCTATATCTTGTTTTTATTTTTTCTGTGTCCTAGGATTTTTTACCCCTATGATTTTCAACAGTTATGCCACATGTATGATTTGGGCATATCCTAGCAAATGCACTATAGTTGTATATGAAAAATGTATTTTTTTCATAGAATATAAATGAAAATATAGTTTTTTTTTTCCAACAAAAAAAATTGGGAAAGGACCAAGATGAAACCTCATAACTACCACTATAACACCAAGAGTATATCTGAGAGCCCATAAGCTAGATATAACTGAAACTCTTAGTTTAGACTAGGACCGATACATCCAGATACCACCAGAAATTGGATTTGGTATCCCAGACTCCAACGGGACGCCTATCAGCCCACGAGGAGACATCAATAACAATATTTTTTAAAAACATAAATGCCATCCACTTATGGTCATTCCTAATTGAGACTATTTTTGGAAAGCTTAGGCTATCTAATAGATTTTTTTTAGGGTTTCTGATACTTTTTTTTGTCAAAATTACTCAGAATCTGGTAGGAATTTGTTGGAATCACAAGTTTGAGTTGTGAACTCTCCATAATCTAAGTGCCCCAGAGGTTTTTCAAGGTGTTGAATTCATATATATATATATGCAGTCAAAAACCTGATTTAAATAACAAAAATGAATATTTGACAAAATAAAATTTTGACGAATTTTGGCCAAAATCTCCAAAAAAACTTAATGGTTAGACAACACCTTTTAGAAAAGTATAATTTGTCTCTAATTTCTTCAATCCCATGTGCACATTGGGCCAATTAAGAGAAAACATCTTTGGTTTGTTTTGATGTTTCCAAACTTTGTTGAGAATGGCCATCACTAGCTCGAAAGTGAGTATTATTAACTTTCCTAAACATCTAGATCCTTTTTAATATGTCTCATTTTGTGATTTTAAAGGTTGAAATCTATATTTTAATTGTTGATACTGTGTTTGACATTTCCAGAGATGTAAGAGGATATAACTAGAATAAAATAGGGTAAGTTGATGATTTTATATTAGGATGAATAAGATAAACTTTGTCTAATTTAAATGGAGAGTTAAAACACTAAGCTATGGCATAGATGTAAGAGGTGATAACTCGAATCAAAGAGGGTAGATTGATGAATTTACATGAGGATTTATGAAGTAATATTTGTTCAATTTATATGGAGAATTAAATATCTAAGTTATGACATCCAAGGTGTTGTCGAGAGTAAGTTAATGGATTGTCAAGTTTTGATTTTTTTTCCAAGGAAAACTCCTTGAAATATTGCCTCATCCCTGTAATATCTATATGGAAGAAGGTTTAATCACCAACAATGAGCGATATTGGTAACTTTGAAGGGACTTAACCAAACCTGAACCTTTGACCCATGGCCTCCATGTCAACAACTTGCCTTCATAAAATGGTTCAATTGATTAAGCTAACACTCAAAACTAAGTAAGTATGAAGCTTACAACTATTCACATTGCAAACCATAATGGAAAAGAAAATCACAAACCTACAAGGAGATGGAAATGCTCAACTAAACTATGCAATGACTATCAAACTCAATATCACTCTTTCAAATTCATGTTGTGAAGTTAGTCATGCCACATCCAATACATTTGAATGTTGTTGGTATCTTGGTTGGGTAAATGCCTTACAAAAAAAAAGGGGAATGTGTTAATGTGAAGGGCATGTGTGATAAGGAAGATCAATATGAGAGTAAGTGCATAATAACATCATTAAGGATGCCATATGATGAAAATAAAGGTGGACCCCATGTTTCACCATCAAAATACCCTCCCTACTCATTTATCCCTAATTTACAAGTTTATCTATTAAATGCCCTCGCCATTTTTCCCTAATTGGTAAATTTTTCCACCTAAGCAATAAATCTCCATAAATTTTATTATCAATAACTTTCTAATATAACAAATCATACAATCAACCTTATACTTATTATGCTTACTTCTATTAAACTTGATTGGACACCCATGCTTACTCCTATTCAAGTAATGCAACTTGTTGTTTGCACTAAATTGAACATATTTCAATACCTCCAAAGACCATGATCTGTAAATATCGTGTAGACTTCGATGCCAAACAACCACCCCATCTAACTCTTACAAAATATAAACTAATACCAAAAGCCTTCCTATCATTATCTTTGCCACTAACGAAATTATGAATGCTTAAGTATACATTGACAAGGTAAACAATTGATTATAACTCCATGACAAGTATTTACATGATCAATAAATAAAGTAGATACCTTTAAGATAATTTTAAAATAAGTAAAGTAAAATTAATTATAACTATAATAATTTAATTTAAAATTAAAATATAGTTAAATATTAAACTAATTAATTTATTTGTAAAAAAATTAATGAAAATTTTAATTTTAATTTTATAAATTTAAAATTTTGGATGGTTTGTTTTAAGTTAACATTCATAAGTAATTAGTAATTTGAATAGATTATTTATTATAAATAATATTTCAATAATGTACTCGTTTACTATTTATCCAAAATCTCATAAAATAAATATTTTATTTAATTAATAAAATAAAATCATAAAACACACTTTTTAATATAATTTTAAATATCTATAACAATGTTTTTAATGTAATCTTAAATATCTAATATTTAGACTTATTTGTTAGTTTTATATTGTATAAAATAATTAAATAAAAAGTCCTTACAGAGACCGAGATAGAGATATAAATAGTATAATTAACAAATAAATTTTTTATAATAAAAAATATAAATATAAGTAATTTAATATTTAAGCTAATTTTTATTTTGATTTTTTTTTATTGAAATAATTAAATTTTGAAAATTTTATTAAGTCGAGTTAAAATGTTTAGTAAATTAATTTACTAACAATAAAATATAAATATATATAATTAAATATTTAATATAAATTTATATTTTCAAATTTTATTAGTGTAATTGAATTTTGAAAATTTTCTTTGTTAAACGATTTAACAAAATTTAAAACTATGTTAATAAAAATTCAACTATGTTGATGTTGCTTACACTGAATTTGATATCTTAGAGACGTAGCGCAATTCAAATGATTTTGGCCACTTATATACAACCAAATCCCACAAATCTAGATTTTGCATGGCATGTAATTTTTGTCTCTGTTACAATGATCACAAGCCTATGTAGGTTCTAATCGGAGTCATCAAATTATAGATCCATGAATATGTAAATTACATTTATCATAATGAAAGGAGTTTGTTTTTTCTCTTGAAAAGAAAAAGTTAGTCCCCTCTACCCAAAGTAAATCCCTATAGATAGACATGTTGGCTTATGATAGTTATTGGATGGAAGATTTGATCATGACCTAGCCCTCTTAATTTATTAGTTATTGGTTGCAAGATTTAGACTTTTACTAACTCAATAATTGTGTCGAAGTCATTTCTTAAAAGATTAAGCCATTAGTTATGTCCAAATATTTTATTGTTCACCATTAATTCTATATATTATTTTTTATATTGATTTTTTTCTAATTTAATAAACATTATATATTTTTTAATAATTTTATTATTCAAAATTGTTAATTATACATTACACATAGTCTTTGGAATACTAAGTTAAATTATAAAAAATATTTATAGCTAGTATTATATCAAATTTAAAATTTTAATTATTAATAATTTATTATTATTAAAATTGGTAAGTGAATTTTTGGAGAATTAGCAACTTCAATCATATAAACATATAACTATTTCATAAATATTATTAAAGAATTGGTTATAATATGTCTCTAAAGACTTAAACCAACATAGTTGAGGAAACAAATTGTTCACCAAACCAATCTAACTAAAATCTTTTAAGAGATTGTCTATTTAATTTTATTTTTTATACTTTAACCCTTTAATTATTTAATTTTATTTTAAAATTAAATATTTTTTAATTATTAAATTTGATATTAATTTTAAAATTTATTTCAAAGCATTTTCATTCAATATTTTTGAAAAATCAATTTTAAATCCAATTTACGAGTTGCTTTTTACATAGACTTACCATAAAGAAAAAAAGGTGAATAATAATAATAATAAATAATAACAATACCCCAAATATCAATTTCAATAGAAAGTACATAACAAAGACTAGAGGAAATTGTTACAACACGACAAGTTTACTTTTTCGAGAAATTGGGAGTATAAAAAGGTTATAGGAAGTATTATGCTTTATATATTTCTACATATATTAGTTAAAGTGCGTACCTAATCATTCTCGGGGAAACATACTATTTTAAGTGACGAAGAATTTCATTCCCAGCTACATTATGAGACTCATAATTTTTACAAATAAATAAACTAGCATTTGCCCCTAAGGGTGCAAAGGTACACCGAAGGAGTAGACTTTGCATTAACTCCTGTGCAGATCAAAAGGCACGCTCTCCATTGATCTTAGATCAACGGTGATCCATGGCACAAACAAACCCGTTGTTTAATCGAAATGATGCCTTGTGATGATAAACTATATTGGATAGTTCGAAAAAGTATTGCCCTTTCAAATGATAATGTGATTTTTCAAAAATAAAAAATATATTACTTTTTTTCGAGAAATTACTCTTAATAAAACAGTCACAATTTGTTTATAAAAAATAAATTATTATTTTAATAATAATTTAATTTAATTTTTAAAAATTATTTTAATTTAATTTTTTAAATAAATTTAAATCTATATTTATAAAATATAAATAAGATAATTGATAAAGGATTAGATTGTGAGATAATAAATTAAGGGCCAATGTTTATAATTTTTTAAAAGTCAAATTATTATTCCTTGGAGGGTTGAATAAATATTTTCGAAGGGGCGAGTTCTGATTTTCGAACCAGAGGAGGATGCTATTAAAAGGAGCCCAAGCACAGAGAGGCCGCAATTGTTTGCACAATCTAGGCGAATTACCAGGAAGGGCTAGGAGGCCGAATGCTCAGTTAGGTGCCAAATAAAATACAATCGAGGAGGCTGGCTGCTATTCTTCTTTCCAGATCAGAAGGTCGTAATTTATAGTCTGTGGGGAGATCGATTTCTTATCAGCTGCGCCCCTGATATTTTTCCAAGGGAGTGGGGCGAGTTCTGATTTTCGAACCAGAGGAGGATGCTATTAAAAGGAGCCCAAGCAGAGATTTGTATCTCTGTATTAGAGGCTGCAATTGTTTGCACAATCTAGGCGAATTACCAGGAAGGGCTAGGAGGCTGAATGCTCAGTTAGGTACCAAATTCATTAGTATCGATTATTGGGTTGTGATCTAGCGATAGGGCAATCCGACACCCAAGAAATTTCGCACCCTCTGTCGCCTAGTTCTTCTTTGAAAAACACGATCGATGGCATTCCTGATATTGAAATTGTTCATCATTTGCATTGGATTTACAGTGATCGCCCAAGGGAAATATGTGGAAGTGCGGCTACAAGAATCAGGAAATGTTTCACCGGAAATAAGCAATGCATGCCAGGCCTCTCTGTTTCCAGACGACTGCAAGTCCTCTTTGATGATCAGCTCTGTGGCAACCAAGCAAGGCGCTGAAGCCGTGGAAATAATCAAAGCTGCCATGGGTTTGTCCTTTGATGGAGTCACACACTGTTATCATCTCTCCGAAGCTATTCTGTCTATTGCCCTTGCTACTACTGATTTCAACATGATGGTAGCTGGTCGCAATTGCTTGGAGACTCTGAGTGCTGCCATTGCAAGAATTTCCAGAAGCATTGCAGCTCCTTTACAGATAATAGTTAAAGACGCCCAAACCTGGATCAATGTCGCTCTGACCTATCAATATGGCTATTACTCTGCTTTCCACAGTCTCAATTCGACATGGCTGGTAAGAAGCACAGTCGATCAGATAAATGTGGTGATGAAGATAACCAACACCGCTCTGGGATGATGAACGCCTTGAATGCTTTTGGTCACGACATGAAATCTTGGAGACCTCCACAGACAGAGAAAAGTGGAAAATGAGAAATCGCATTGCAAACCGTCGATTTGGCGGAAAATGAGAAATCGCATTGCAAACCGTCGATTTGGCATATTCGTTTTAGAACGACGAATCTGCTACAGTGTCGTGGGCTAAAAGCCCACAATAGAACACCTTCGGTGTAATAACACTATAAATAGTAGTTAATTTGATGATCAAACCACAATTTTATATATAATATTTTAATAATATTTAATGGGGTTATTAAAGAATATGAATATATCTGTGTGAGAGATATTTTTTAATAATATTTAATTTACTTACTAAAGAATTTGTATAATTGTAAAATGGTAATGGAATTTATTTTAGATAATTGGAAGGAATATTTAATATTTTTCTCATCCATAATTAATTTTACCAATAAAATATTAAATTTATATTGAATATATTATTATAATGATTTAAAATTTTATATTAAATCATCTTAAAATTAAAAAAATGTTTGATTTATTTTTTAATATATCTATATATATATATATATATATATATATATATATATATATATATATATATATATATATATATATATATATATATATATATATATATAATAATTTTATTGTTGTTAGTAATTTTTTTACAGAGAGAAATTGGGAACTTTCGCTAGGAATTATTAAGAAAAACTTGGTGCATCACCGCGATGGTTCTTGGGAGAGGCGGGGTTTGAGCTCTGTTAATATCAGTTTGACTTGAGTGGTTTGTTGGTTTGGAAGGGAGGAGAGAGCGAGGCCCCCTCCTATCGGAATGTGGTAATGGACAAAAGGAATGGGTTCAAGACAGGCTTCGATGCACGTGAAAATATTATGTTAGAGAAGGTCCAAGGTTCGGCAAAAGTAGGTGGGAAAGGACAAAGAATAAATGATGACAGGGGCCCAACAAGAAAGCAAACAGACCAACAACAACAACAAAAGTCAAAAGGCTCCATAGGGCCATGTAAGTAAAAAACAACGGTGATCTTGACGAAATTGATCATTGATCCCAACACCCTGGCCTTCAAGGAACGTATGAGGTCGTATGTTGTCATATGCAAGTTTACGGGTCTTTGGCCCATAGAAAAATCCTTGTGTGATTGGATCAAACATTATTGGAAATCACGAGGAGATATAGAGTTACATCTGGGATCTAAAGGCTCTTTTATGGTGATTTTTGCTAATATGGAAGCAAAGACTAAATCTTTGATGGTAGACCTTATTCTTTTGCATCAGCTGGTTTATACATGAGGCCATTGTTACACCATTTTTTGGTCATCTAACCTATCATCATTAGATGGACCCAAGTACACCATGTAAGACCAATTTTACCCTAAGTAAAATTTCTCTCACTATGTAAAATAACTTAATAAACCACATTTATTAGGTTGTTTATGGTCTAAACAGGAAACCCCAAAAGGAAATATTAAACAAACCTATATTTGTTTGAATTTCCTCATGGAATAATTAATTAAACCATAATTTAATTATTATTCCTAATCATGTTTAACCCAAAACAAAGAAATTAATTAGATAAACCTTTATTTATCTTATTATTTTCTAGGAATAATTATTTAAATCTTATTTAGATAATATTCCTTGTTAAATATGACGAAATCACCCACAAATAATTAAATAAATCATTATTTATTTAATTATCCTTCAACCACTTCCTTAAAAAGATAAATAAATCATTTATTTATTTATTATTAGCAAATAAAGGGATTTGACCCAAGTCAAATACTTTTTCCCTCCAACAAATATAATAAAATATTCCATAAAAGGTGGATCTAGATTTGGTTAACATTATTTTAATCATGCACCAAGATCTAGAATGACCCAATATTTTGTTATAAATAGGAGGATTTTTCCTACCATTGTTCACCTTTTGTTGCCTATTAGATCACTCTGGATCTATACACTTGGTCACCTTTTTCTACATTATTTGTTGTGTGAGCTCCCTTTGAGTTCTATCTTTGTCTGGGTTTTCTACACCAACAAGAGAGAGAGATTCTAGATCTGAAGTGCTGAGGACTTCCAAGAACCCATCCCATTGAGGAGAATTGGATATGCCTTCTTGTTTTCCTCCCAGGTGCCCTTACTACAAAAATTCTTTCAAAAATTGTTCTTGTCTTGTCTATTGCATATATGGAGCAAACCCTTCTTTTTACTGCTTAATATCTTTCTATGTATAGATCTGGTTTTTTGCAGCTCTTGTCTTGATCAACTAACTACAGATCTGAAGATATTGGCAACCACTTTTGATGTTAGGGCTATTAGTTATGCGTAGCTAAAGTGGTCTTTTTTCGTACACTTCGACAAAGGATTCATACTAACAATTGGCGACTCCACATGGGTTTTCAATTACGACCGCTGTCGTTTTTCATATTCCTGCATATCCAGCTACTTCAGACCCTAGGGTTTCTTTTCAGCTTTTTGTTTTTCCTATTTTCATGTTGTTTTTCCCCTATAAAACCCTAAAACATTAAAATTTCTAACTTCCGCGTGTTTCTGGCCCTATTGCGCAGGTGACAGACATAAGCCGCAACTGAGACGCCAACTTTTCCGGAAATCTGCCGCCGGGACACCCGGAGCTTCAGGTCGCACTTTTCAGCCCATTAACTATGACCTGGACCTCCACGTTGCACTTTTCAGCCCATTTTCTGCGACCTGCACAGAAAACAGGTCAGAACCTGCGACCTGCCAATTTTTCTGCTGTTTTTCTGCAATTTTTCTGGGTTTTTCTGAAGCTCTTGTCAGGGTTTTCCAGCCTCTGTCTCAGCTCGTTTCGACCTGTTTCTGATCTGTTTTGCTCATCCCAGTGGGAACATAGCCCCCTAGGGCTTCAGTACCCTCCACTTTTGGTGGAAGAGTTTTTATCTGTTTCAGGTATGTTTTTTCAGAGTTTCAGCCCCCCTTTTTCCAGATCTGATACCTCCTTTTCAGACCTCTTCTAATCAGCTCTTCTCCCTTTCAAATCACCTCCTGAAGATTTGTTTGGATCTACTTTTAGGGCCTCCTCCTTTCCCCTTCTGCTTTTTGCTGATTTCCTCCTTTTTTCCAGCCACCTTGCCTCTGCCTCTTGGCTATGATCTGCACCTCTTTTCAGCAGCTTTTCCCTTTAGATCCCTGTCCCTTTTGACCCTAGATCTATTGGCCTCCTTTTAGTGCGTTTTGACTAGATTTTTTCCCTCTTTTAGATTAGTTTTGAGAGACCCGCCTTTTTGGGTTGAATCAATGCAATAGTAGCTGTTAATTTTCTGTTATTTCAGCATTATATAATGTTCTCTGCAAATTTATTTTCAGTTACGCAGCACACTTTTTCTCTTGCTCTCAAAACGAAAAGGGTTTAAAAAATAAAATTAACGTACGCCACACACTCACCCTAAGTGAAGAAGAGCCTGGTTTACACCGCCAGGCAAAGACTTTAAAATCAATTGACACTGCACCTATCTGCCCTTGTTTCGACATTGTAATCACTTGATTCTGCACCTTCGTGCCCTTGTGGTTGTTCTTCTTCCCCTTGTGTCGTGTTTGTGTTGTCATCATTGCGCCCCCAAGGCGCACTTCCCGGAGACTTCTTGGCCTTCACCCTCAGTTTCCGGTCGATCGACCTGCTCCGTCCCACTGTCGTCGAGCCAGTCCCCCTCCGATTCCGCACTCCGACTCCTCTTCTAATTCTTTGGGTTCTCCTTTTCCTTCTGGTTCTCCCCCTGTCACCTTCACTATGTCTGGTCCAGGGCCTAACGCTAGCGGTGCTCCCGACCCTAATGCCGAAACTACTACTAGCGGAACCGCCACAGGAACTACCTCGGCCACACCCTTGCTCCCGTACATCGCAGGCCTCAGCCTCCCCGATTTCAATCAGTTGATCAATGACCCTATCCGCCAATATGTTGGTTGGCCTACCATGCCAACCAAGCTCCCCTCCGACATCCCTAAGTTCGAAGGCCTTGCTGGAGAAGATCCAACCAACCATGTCTGATCTTTCCACATGTGGTGTTCCTCCAATTCCATCACCGATGACTCCATCTGTCTTCGATTGTTCCAACGCACGCTTACCGACGAAGCTTCTAAATGGTATGTCGACCAAGCCACCTCTTCCCATACCACCTTTGCGACCATTGCCCAAGCCTTTTTATCTTACTTCCAGCTCCCTCTCCGATACGATACTGGTACGGAGCTTTTGACCTCTTTCAAGCAAACCTCTTCGACCCGCCTTTCCACTCATGTCCAAGAATGGCGATGAAGAAGAAGCTTATGTCGAGCTCCCCCCTTCGAAGATCGGGTCTATATGGACTGGTTCCTTCGCTCTCTCTTAGCTCCCATTAGCAAAGATGTCACCTCCCATTTCCCTCAAACCGAAGAAGCCGGCCTCCAAATAGCCTTGAAATATGACCTGATCTATGCTCAGTCTGGTTATGTTTATACCGTCCTTCCTGACCTCCCCAGGCCCGGAGGCACTAACGCCCCGGGGGCATCTCATTCCGCCAACGGTATCGTTGGAGCCCTTTCCCATCCGTATGCTCAACCTCCTATGGGCTATGGTCTTCCTCAGGGAGGGGCCAGCACCTCTAGCACTTTTCCCCCTTCAGGTAGCATGTATCTAGGATACGACACGCCTCATCCTTTTGCCCAACCTCCTGCTTACCTCAATGTTGCCCAACCTAACCATTACCCTTATCCGCAGCCTGGTGCGCCAGCTCCTCCAGCATATGCGCTTCCACCTCCCTTGCCTCCTCAACCCCAGCAACAGCATCTACAGCCCCCTCCAGGGCAAGTATTTGCACAGCAGGGTGCGACTAATCCCCCTTCTCAAAGAAGGTGGAGAGGAAATCCAAACCAATCTGCCCCTGGTACTCGGGGACCGAATCCTCAAGGTGTTGACCCTAACACTGCTAACCAGCAACAGGGCACTCAGCCCAAGCCGGACAGGCCGCTTCGCACAAATAAGCCTTGTTCGTGTTGCGGTGTTTATGGTCATTACACCCACGATTGTCCCCTCTTACCCCAGATGCGGCAGATGTGGGAGTCTCAAGCCACATTGCGCGGACAACATGCCTCCCCTAATGCTCCCCCTAATGTGGCCACTACTCAACCAGCTGTGTTTACTGATCCTTTCCCTCAGCAAGGATTTGTGGCTACCCAACCACCTGACGGACAGGTCGCCACTCCACCTTCCATTTCTGGTTCCTCCGATTACCAGATCCTCATGATGAACTCTGATCCATCCCCAACCGTCGACCTTCACCTTCAAACTCGGTCTCGCCAGTACCCCAAGCCTCCCGCTCAGTCTGCCCCCGAGTCCCCTTCTTCTGGTTCTACAGAGCCTCTTTCGACATCCAATGGCCCCTTACATATCCCTCAACCCAAAGTTGAGGTTCATACCAAGATTCCTAAGGGACCATTACGTCGAAATGCTGCTTCTGGTCGAGCTGCTCATTCGTATAACATAGTAGATGATTTGGTGCAATCTCCTGCTGCCATTTCCACATTGGAACTCCTCCAATCGTGCCCTTCCCAAAAGAAGGCTCTGCTATCTGCCGTGGGCGCTGTAGATCCTGCTGATGACCAAATGATTGTTTTCGACGCCCATCAATCAGAACATCCTCCTCTTCCTGCTTCCGTCGCCTTCCAAATCCCAGTCAAAATCTGGAATGCCAACGTTTCTCGATGTATAATTGATGAGGGGGCATCCACCTGTGTGATGTCCGCTTCGGTTTGGAAGCAACTCGGATCTCCTGACTTGGCCCCTTCCACGATCACCCTTCGAGCGTGGGACGACCACGCCTCCCAGCCCATCGGCCTTTTCCGTAATTGTCCTATCACCCTTGCCGGTAAGACCGTTTGCGTTGACGTCGAAGTCATTGACACCCCTCTAGACTACAACATTTTGTTAGGGCGAAGCTACACCTATGCCATGTCTGCTGTCCCATTCGCGGTTTTCTGCAAGATGTCTTTTCCCCACAATGGAAAGATAGTCACCATTGACCAGTTGACTTACCATGAGCCGCCATCTCGGACCTCCTCAGAGACGACCATCTCTTCTGTAGCCAATAAACAAACCGTCGATTCCTTGACCAGTGTCTCCCTCGGCATCTACAAAGATTCCTCCCTGCTTGGAACTTTTCATGGTCTCCCTCCTCCTCCTCTCTCTGATCCCAGCTTATCAAATGTTTGCATGATGCAATCGTCTCGGGCTGCCCTCAAGCAACCGGCCTCGGCTAGTCAGAAACCTCAAATGCAACCTCGCCCACCGCAACCCGCTCCTAGCCCTTCATCTCCGCCAGCTAGACCTTCTCCTTCTGGCCCCTCTCCTACAGCTGGTATCCCTGAACCCCTTTATCCCCCTGGATTGGTTCCCCCAGGCCTTAACCATATCGGAGCCGTCCCTCCTGGTCATTATCCCGCTGGTCAGATACCTTTCCTGGATCCCCCTCCCGGAGTCTATACGGTCCCCGTCATGGCCACCCTCTCTCTCCCTAACCTGACCCTGGACATACCCGTCTGGTACCTTGACCCTCCACCCGCTACCCCACCCAGTCACCCCAAACCCTACCTTGCTTTGACACCGGTTCAACCGGTCCCCCTCGCTTCCTCCATTACCACCAGGTCCCCCGCACCTCCCCAGGACCCTGCCCCTATGGTGATAGCCCCAGGAAAGAAAGGCAAAGCTCGTAAGGGGGCAACGAATTAAGACCAAGCCGCCCCGACAAACCCTACCCCTCCTCGACCGCCAAAGCACGCTATCCAGTGTGCTTTGTGCGATATTGTCGGTCACGCCACCCATACGTGTCCTGAATTTCCGCACCTCAAGATCTTGTTCAACGAGACGTTTCTCGACTCTGATATCCCTGAAGTCTACGTCACTATCCCGGATTCTATCCCGAAACTCAAAACCTTGCGCACAAATCACCCTTGTGCTTTGTGCGATTTCCATGGCCATTACACCCACCTCTGTCCCCGCCTTGATGAGTATCGTTCCTCCTTAGACACGTATCGCCAATTCAAGGCTACGCACGACAAGATACCTTCTCACTTATCTACGAGTTCTACTGCGATAGGACCAGGGGATATTCCCACTCCCATTCACATTCCTCCTCCCGCTATCGAACCAACAGAGCCTTCGATCACCATTTTGTACCTATCGTCATCCTTGAGAGCTAATTCACCTAACCTTCGACCTGCGGACACTCTCGGTTCCCCCTCAGACGACCTTGGATCTGTTGACATTGCGCATGTGAGCCCTTCTCCACAAGATGACCAATCACACATCACTACATCATCGGGCGATCCTCCTTCCTCCAGTCTTCCCATCTTCCAGTCCGATGAAGACATTATGGAAGCCATGACCAACCTTGACTTTCCGTGGGATGATATGCACCATCGCGCATACTTCCTCCCACAGCAGTCCCATGACCAATATGTTGTGGAAACCAAAGACTTCATTCCCAATGCAGTCGATTGGTTCAAAAATCCCATCCCTGCACCTGATGCTTTCGAAGAAGGAAACATGGCCAACATCTCTCCTACCATTAAAATTGACACTTCGGTCAAACCAGGAATCGAAGAATATATCACCTTGGGTGCCCAATGCACCCCGGAAGAAATCGAAGCTTACACTAAGCTTTTCAAAGAATTTCACGATATTTTCGCCTGGTCCTACTTCGAAATTCCTGGGCTCGATCCCACCATCATCGAGCATCATATCGACACGTGGCCCGATGCCAACCCAGTCCGACAAAAGTTAAGACCCATTAATCCTTCCAGACGTGATGCTATCAAAGCCGAAATCGATAAGCTCAAGCAGGCTGGTTTCATTTATCCTATTGAATACACCACTTGGGTGTCCAACCCAGTTCCCGTCCTTAAGAAACAAGGCACCATCCATGTCTGCACGGACTTTCGTGACTTGAACAAAGCTTGTCCCAAAGACAACTTCCCCACACCATTTATTGACCAAATCATTGATGAGTGTGCGGGGCATGAGGTTCTATCCTTCATGGATGGTTTCTCCGGATACAACCAAATCGTTATCCGTCCTGCTGATCAACTTAAAACTACGTTCATCAGTCCGTGGGGAACTTTTGCTTACTGGGTCATGCCATTCGGCCTTAAAAACGCCGGCGCCACTTTTCAACAGGCCATGTCTTATTGTTTCCATGACTTAGCTCTATTATCCTTGCTTATTTAGACGACCTCACTGCGCGTTCTAAGCATCGGGCGCAGCACCTCCACGATCTGCGTACCGTCTTTCTCCGATGTCGCAAGTATAATATCCGCCTTAACCCGTTGAAATGCGTCTTTTGCGTTCCCGTTGGCCGTCTCTTAGGCTTCATAGTGTCTAAGGATGGTATCACTCTTGACCCTTTGAAAGTTCAAGCCATTCTTGAACTTCCCATTCCACGTACCCTACGCCAGCTCCAAAGTCTCCAAGGCAAAGCTAATTTTCTTCGTCGGTTCGTCCCTGACTATGCCACCACCGCGCATGGGTTCCTTAGACTCCTCCGGTCCAATATCCCATTTGTTTGGGATACCTATGCTCATGAGTCTTTCGATGCCCTCAAGCAGGCTCTCACATCCGCTCCCTTGATCCGCCCTCTCGACTTTGATCGGGACTTCATCCTGTACATCTCCGCTTCCACCTATTCAGTCGCTGGAGTCCTTATTCAGGAAGATGACAATGGTATCGAGCATGTGATCTACTACGTCAGTAAGAACCTAGTAGGGCCTCCTGTTTCCTACTCACATGAAGAAAAACTAGCGCTGGCTGTTGTGTTCTCAGTCCAAAAACTTCGTCATTACATACTCATGCGTTCCACCAAGGTTGTGATTAATTCCAACCCCATGGCTTTCCTATTGAGTCGCCGCATCCTCACTGGGAAGTACGCCCGTTGGGTCGTCATCCTTCAAGAATTCGACCTCGAATTTGTCACACCAAAAAGTAAGAAAGGTTTAGCCCTTGCTGAACTCATTTCTGAATTACCTACCGGAACACAAGATCCTCCAGTCAATGATGATTTTCCTGATGAGCACTTATTCGCCATTACTTCGGACGATCCTTGGTACGGCGATATCCTCACTTACTTGCGAACCCAAAAGTTTTCTCTTCACCTTGATCGTGACGCGCGACGACGTATCCGACACTAGGCTCCTCGCTACCTTCTTATCGGTGATGACCTCTATCGTCGCGGTATAGATACTGTCCTTCGTCGTTGCCTCACGCACGCTGAACCTGAACAAGTCCTCAATGCCTGCCATAGCGGCGCTTGCGGTGGCCATCTCTCCGGTCTTGCTACTGCCCAAAAAGTCATGCGCGCTGGGTATTTCTGGCCTTCCCTCTTCAGTGATTGCATTGAAGCAGTCAAACACTGTTCCAATTGCCAACATTTCGCCCCTAAGGCGCGAGCTCCCCCAGCTCCCCTCCATCCGGTCGTCTCAACTGGTCCCTTTTGTAAATGGGCCATCGACTTTATGGAGTGTCGCCCGCCATCCACTGGTAACCATAAATATGTCATCGTGGCGGTCGACTATTTCACAAAATGGGCCGAGGCTATGCCAACATTTAACAACACGGCAGCTACCGCAGCCCTCTTTTTCTTTAACCACGTTATCGCTCGATTCGGGGTTCCGAAACAACTGGTCTCTGACCACGGCCGACATTTTGAAGATGAGATATGGCGTGAGCTATCCTCACTGTTGGGTTTTGAGCACCAATATTCCTCCTCCTCTTACCCCCAAGGTAATGGCCAAGTTGAAGCAGTCAACAAAATCCTCAAGACTATGCTTCAACGAACGGTGAATAAGCACAAAACCAACTGGCATCTTATGCTCTTCCCTGCTTTGTGGGCCTATCGAACTTCTATTAAAACCGCCACCGGGTTTACCCCTTTCCACCTCGTTTTTGGAGAGGAGGCAGTCTTACCGATCGAGTGTGAAATTCCTTCTCTGCATCTGGCCGTTGAACTTCTCCCTGACACCCAACCTCTCGAACAACGACTTATCATGCTTGAGCGCGCCTCCGAAGACCGTCGTGTTGCCTTGCAAACCATGGAAGCAACCAAGAAATGCACCAAAGCTCAGTATGACAGAAAAGTCCAGCCTCGTACTTTTCACGAAGGCGACCTTGTTCTAGTTTATGACCAGGCCCATGATGTCCTTAGTCATGGGAAGTTCGACTCATTATGGATAGGCCCTTACATCATCAGTAAGGATCTTGGTAAGGGGGCATACCTCTTAGAGGATTTCGAAGGCAATCCCCTTCCTAATCCTCGCAATGCACTCTATCTTAAGAAATATTACCCTTAGCATTTCCCTTCTGAAATGCATGTTTTATTTTCTTTTAGATAGCCAGCATCTTTTTCGTTTTTGGGATTGGATACTTCACAAGGAGACATTTTTTCCAAGACGAGTCCCTTCCCCTCTCATTAAAATCACATTTCTTCACTTACAACACTTGTACTTGGGGCACCACTTTGCCTCCTTACTTGTCTTTGTTCGTGTCGATTTTCGTCGTGAGTTACCATCTTGTACTCATGTTTTCATGGTCCCCCATTGGACCTCTACTGTGTGGCAGCACCATCGAGTCGCCCTTGTTTAGAGCATCCAAGTGGAGTCCTCATTGCTTGATCTCTCTCTTGTGTCGCACATTATGGCCTTCAGCCCTACTGTCCCCTATCCCTTATGATGTTGTGTCAGTCGCTGCCATGTCCTTCATGCCCTTTATGCTCTAACAAGGGAAGTCGTCCATTCGCTACTCAGTCCCTTCCATTCCATCATCATCATTGGTATCAGTATGTCCGTCGCTCTACTTTTTTCTCTCATACCTTAGTTGAGGATCTCTCATTGCCTCACCTATGGCGGACCTCCTTCTGTCGACATCAACTCCTTCATTCCAGAAGACAGGTCTAGAGGGCGGTGTACCTTGGTTCCAGCTTCCACTCTTGTTCGGTGCCTCGGATCAGGCAAAGGGATCTCTCATTTCCCTTTGACTTGATTGTTTCTCCACTCCAACTCCTTTCAGCATGATCGAGATCCGTATACTTGATGGTTCAGTGATGCAGCAGCAGCTCTTGGTGATTCCCGGGTGTGTGTGAGATGTCTCAGCCCTCATGAGGGGGTGGCCCTGTAGGTAGCCCCCCACATGCCCGGATGACCTCTTCATTGCAGCCCTTGATGTCGCTCCATATATTTGATGATGTCAGCCTTAGCTGCTTGCAGCGCCTCTTTGATTTGCATGTATCAGTCAGATTTTGCAAGCCCTTCCCCATTTACAGGGGGCATTTGGGTTGTATTTGTATCTCATGTACTCAGATATTATTGTATAAGTCCTGGCTGTTATCACAGGCACAACATGTATGTGGGATTCTTCATTGTATTTTTATCTGGCTCATGATTATGCCGGCTGTACTTTATGGTTCGGTCCCTTGTTACTGGACACACTATTCTTTTGTACTTTGTCTCGGCGGGCATAGGTATGCCTCCCCCGCCACCTTTAGCACAGGTACCCTCTCATAAAAAGAGACTTGTTGCACCTGTAAGTCTCGTCTCCTCAGGGTCTAGTTCTTCAGCACCTTAGTCTACCTCACATTTCTCTCTCTGACTTCCCTCTTGATGTCTGGTGATTGAGTTCTTACAACATACTTCGGTCATACGATTTGCTCCTAACACTCGCATGCTGGGGGGCAATCTGTTACACTATTTTTTGGTCATCTAACCTATCATCATTAGATGGACCCAAGTACACCATGTAAGACCAATTTTACCCTAAGTAAAATTGCTTTCACTATGTAAAATAACTTAATAAACCACATTTATTAGGTTGTTTATGGTCTAAAGAGGAAACCCCAAAAGGAAATATTAAACAAACCTATATTTGTTTGATTTTCCTCATGGAATAATTAATTAAACCATAATTTAATTATTATTCCTAATCATGTTTAACCCAAAACAAATAAATTAATTAGATAAACCTTTATTTATCTTATTATTTTCTAGGAATAATTATTTAAATCTTATTTAGATAATATTCCTTGTTAAATATGAACAAATCACCCACAAATAATTAAATAAATCATTATTTATTTAATTATCCTTCAACCACTTCCTTAAAAAGATAAATAAATCATTTATTTATTTATTATTAACAAATAAAGGGATTTGACCCCAGTCAAATACTTTTTCCCTCCAACCAATATAATAAAATATTCCATAAAAGGTGGATCTAGATTTGGTTAACATTATTTTAATCATGCACCAAGATCTAGAATGACCCAATATTTTGTTATAAATAGGAGGGTTTTTCCTACCATTCTTCACCTTTTGTTGCCTATTAGATCACTCTGGATCTATACACTCGGTCACCTTTTTCTACATTATTTGCTGTGTGAGCTCCCTTTGAGTTCTATCTTTGTCTGGGTTTTCTACACCAACAAGAGAGAGAGATTCTAGATCTGAAGTGCTGAGGACTTCCAAGAACCCATCCCATTGAGGAGAATTGGATACGCCTTCTTGTTTTCCTCCCAGGTGCCCTTACTACAAAAATTCTTTCAAAAATTGTTCTTGTCTTGTCTATTGCATATATGGAGCAAACCCTTCTTTTTACTGCTTAATATCTTTCTATGTATAGATCTGGTTTTTTGCAGCTCTTGTCTTGATCAACTAACTACAGATCTGAAGATATTGGCAACCACTTTTGATGTTAGGGCTATTAGTTATGCGTAGCTAAAGTGGTCTTTTTTCGTACACTTCGACAAAGGATTCATACTAACAGCCATGAATGGAGAATTTCGCCTCGGAGAAGGAAACATTTACATGTTTCCCAGTTTGGGTCAGTTGCACTCCCTTCCCTTGGACTATTGGCTCCCCACAACGCTAAAGTTGATAGGAGATACTCTAGGAAAATTCATCAAAATATCATAAGCGACTTTACAAGGAAGATACACAACGTATGCAAAAATCTGTGTAGAAATGGATGTCTTCAGAGCATTTCCTGAAGCAATCAAACTAGAGTTCTGGGATGAATATGGGTTGCAACCAATAGACTATGATCATATCCCTTTCAGATGTATAAGATGTCATGAACATGGACACCTAATAAGGGAATTCCCTTAAAGACAAATGGAGGAACAGAGCAAAGAAACAAATCGAAAGGATGCAAACGGTTTTGTTAGACCCACTACAAGGGGAAGACCTAATAGAATACAACAACAAAGAAATCAGGGGGGACAAAAATCTCAGAGAAACAACTTTGAATCCCTATCCGAAGAAAACACAGAAGGTCAATGAGGGAAGGAAGAGGACGAAGAGGAAAAAAGAGAAGGGAAAGAGGAAGAAATGTTACAGTCAAACGAGGATATTGAACATCAAGGGGATATCCCGGATCTATTAAAATATTTTGAGGGAGATGCGGAAATGACCCCAAGCGAAGTTGAAACAAAGGATCCAGAACTACAAGAGATAATCGAGCAAGAGGGATTCAACCTCTAGGATATGGTGGAACGGGGGAGAAATCAGGGGCTAGAAGTTATCAATGCAGATCAAATGGATAGAATCCAATATCTATTCCTGATGAGAGAAAAAACAAGATTACGAGGACAGAAAAGGCCGCATCGAGAAAAAGTCGAGTTGGTAGTGAAATCAACGAGATCTCAAATGGTTTTTGCGCCATGACAGAGCCACCAGAAGAGAGGCAGGAAGTCGAACAACGTCACACTCAATGAGCTAAGAGCTATGCTAATAAATTCAGGGAAGATGAGAGCGTTAGGCTCACCCACGCTAAACCGTAGTTAAATCATGAAAGTTTTATCATGGAATATAAGAGGCATTAGTAGCCTTAGGAAACAACATCTACTAAAGAAAAATATTCAGATGGAACAACCTAATATTTTTTTTTTTCAAGAGTCAAAGTGTTATGCAGAGAAAATCAAGGAGTTAAGTAGGAAATTAGGGATAATGTATGATATATCGGAGGTGGAAGCGTAGGGCTCGAAAGGGGGTTTCACGATTCGTTGGAATCCCCAATCCTTGATCTTACTAGAACCAGAAGAAACAAGATCATACTTATCGGTAAAAATGCAGATTATAGGGACCCCTGGCACAATGGTGTTTACAAAGATTTATGGGCCTCAAAGAACCGAGGAGAAGATCAAACACCTCCAAGATCTGAGTAAGATAAAGGAAGGGGAATCTCCCTTGGGTTGTGGGGGGGAAACTTCAATATGATAACCTCTCTATTAGAGAAGAAAGGAGGCCAAAGAAGAGTAGACAAAGATGTTGAAGAATTCAAGGAATTCATTGAGGCAACCAACCTCATTGACATGGAAACTGCGAATGGATTCTTCATATGGAGTAATAAGGAGGGAGGGAAACATCAAGTTGTGTACAAACTTGACAAATTTTTAATTTCGAAATATTTACTGATGAGAGGGGTATATGTAGAAAAAAATATCCTTTCCTGTGGGGGTTCTGACCACTGGCCAATGATTTTAATGATACAGTTGCTAGGCACCACAAAAAAAAAAACATGCCTTTTAGATTTGAAGCCTTCTGGTTGGACCACCCTGCCTTTATGGAGAATATCAAAGGATGGTGGGAGGAACAAATCCCAATGAGAGGCTCGAAAATGTATACCTTATGAGAAAGGTTAAAACACATCAATTTGAAGTTAAAGTAGTGGAATACGATAGAATTTGGAAACATCTTTCAAGCGAAAAGGGAATTGAAACAGAAGATGGAAGCATTGCAACAACGACTAATCTCAGAAGGTTACTTAGAGGAAAAAAGAGGAGAGGAGATGGAGTTACTAAAGAAGTGGGAGGATAGATGTAAACAAGGGGAAATTCTATCGAAACATAAATCTCGATTGTTATGGCTCAGGGAGGGTGAGAGAAACACTAAGTTATTTCACTATTCAACAATAGAACATAAAAGCTCCAACATAATCGTTAGAATAAAGGATGAGAGGGGGAAAACTTTCGAAGCTCATCAATACATTGAGGAGGTCTTGGTTCAACACTTCCAAAAAATAGAAGAAGAACGCCAAGTGGAGAGACGAGAAAATATCCAAAGGATTGTGAGGCATATCCCGAAGTTTCCCACGAAAGAGCACAACAAGAATTTAAACAAGTCAGTCTCCATGAAGGAAGTGGCTCTGGAAGTGAATGAAATGGCTAATGGAAAATCCCCTGTGGCTTTACTATTGATTTACTATTTATTTCTTTAAGGCTTGTTGGGAAATACTCAAATATGACATATATGAGGTGGTGGCTGATTCCCAGGAGTCAGAAATGATCCTCAAAGACTTGAATTCGACTTTTATAGCCCTTATTCCCAAGGAAGAATCTTTCAACACCCATGAGAAGTTTAGTTCGATATCCCTTTGCAACGTCTTATGCAAAATCATATCCAAAGTAGCAGTTAGTCAGATGAAAACAATTCTTCCTTATCTGATCTCTGAGGAACAATCAGGTTTTTTTAAGGGGAGACAGACTTTGGATAATGTCCTCCACGAAGTAGCTAATTCAATGAAGACCCAGAAAAAGGTTGGTATGATTATGAAATTATATTTATCTAAAGCATAGGATAAGATCAGTTGGGAATACATGGAATCGTTGCTAGAAGCGTTTGGGTTTGATGAACACTGGATCAACTGGATTATGGGATTGGTCTCATCACCCAAATTTTCAATTCTGATTAATGAATCCCCATCAAAACCTTTATTTTCGTCCAGAGGAATTTGATAAGGGGACCCATTGTCTCCCTTCCTATTTATCTTAATGATGGAAGGACTTGGGAGGGCAATTGGAGTGGCTAACAAAAGAGGAGATATAAAAGGACTTAAGTTGCATAAGGATGCTCAGTCAAGCACTCATCAAAAATTTGTGGATGATACCATGCTTCATGGAATTCCTACGGTAAAGGATGCACGAACTTTCAAAGCCATTATGGATAAATTCATGGTGGCATCAGGTGTGGAGTTAAACCAGTCTAATTCTATGATTTTATTTTTTAACACCCACATTGCTATCCATAGAAACCTATTAACTATTCTAGGTTTCCAAAGGAAACCCCTCCCTTCAAAGTATCTAGGGGCCCCCCTTACAGTGCAATATTAGAAGAGATCCAACTAGTAAAGAGTAATATATAACCTAGAAGATAGAGTCAAAATATGGACTGTGAGAGTGTTAAATTTGTCAGGTCGATTGGTGCTAGTAAAAGCGGTGCTTCGAGTTGAGTGTACATATGCCTAAGGGAGTGCTCCAAAAAATAAGGGAGGTTCAAAGAAAATTCTTGTGGCGAGGGGCAGAGGAAAAACAAAAATGGGCATTGGTGGCATGGAACACGGTCTGTAAATCAAAACATGTAGGAGGCCTAGGGATTTAGGACCCTCAGATAACTAACATAGAAAATGGTGCCAAATTGTGGTGGAGATGGCTAAAAGGAGGGGATACTCCATGGGCGAAACTATGGAATGCAAAATATGCCCCTAATTTCCAAATAAAATACCTAGTAAGGCTCATGGGCTCAATCAAGGGGTTGATAATATGGAACATAGCATGGAATAACAGAGAAATCATACAACAACATTGCTTTTGGGAAATAAGAAATGAAAAGGGCGCTCTATTCTGAGAGGATGCATGGAAACAACAACAAAATTAAACAGACCGGAATGGAAGACCCTACAGGTAGCCACGGAAAGATAGGGGAACAAGGAAGTCCACCAATTCTGGGCTCAAGGATTGGAAAATAACAAATGGAGAAGATGGAACCTTAAAATCCTTCACCAGACATATCTGAGTGATTCAGGCATCCAAGATATTACAGAGGAACTCAACAAAAGACAAATCCTAGTGAATGATGATTAGGACCAACTCCGATGGGGGAAAAGAGAAGGGGGGATTTCAACCTGAAGGAAGCCAAATCATATCTCAGAGTTGAACATAACGAATTCAATGACCCATCATGGAGAAAATTTTGGGTGGCCTCTCACTGGCCGAAAGTTAAAACAAAATTGTGGTTAATTCTGCACAGGAAGGTGTTAACCTGGGAGAATTTAGTAAAGCGAGGAATTACATGTCCATCGTGGTGTTGCCTATGTGAGAAGGATGAAGAAAGCCTTAATCACCCTATGAACATGTGCAACTACATTGAATCTCTATGGGAGTGGCAGACCCTTATATATAGACAAACTAACATAAACAAGGAAAGTATACAAGAAACTATTAAAAAATGGCGGCTACAATATACTAAGAACAAAGTGGTAAATATGACCTGGAACTTAATTCCAAGATTTATCGTTTGGTCAGTCTAGAAGGAACACAACCATCGAATATTCTGTAACAAAAAGCTCCAAGTAAAAAACTTGATGGAAGAAATTCGTTGTCAGCTTAAGGAAACTATCAGTAGCAGAAGAATTCAAACCTCAAAGGAACAACCCTCCCCTCAGGAAGAGAGAATTTCAAAAAATTTCAACCTGGATTACTTGAGTGGTATGACCCACAGATCCATAGAGTGCCATATAAATTCGGGCTCTACAGTGTGGCAGGCTCCGCCATAAGGTTTCTGGAAACTAAATTTCGATGGGGCATCCAAGGGAAATGCAAGTAAGGCATGAGCTGGAGGAATCATTCGAGACTGGACAGGTAAAATTCGAAGGCTATACTTCATCACTATGGGACAAGCTACAAAAAATGCAATAGAGTTCCAATCCCTGAAGCATGGGTTGGAAACATTGCGATGGGAAAGAATGGTGAATGTAATAGTTGAAGGGGATTTTAAATTAGCTATTCAAGCGGCACGTCGACTGCAATGTGGCTCTCACCTTAACAAAGTCATGAAGAATTGGTGCCTTTCCCAGATAATCCAAAGGATATAGAGCCACCCGGAGGAGTTGAAAACGATGGAGTTTGCCTTGGTACGATGCTCAACTAATGTGTTGGCGGACATAGTGGCAAACGAAGGGGTTAGGAGCGCCAGGTTGATTACTAAGGTGGCCTGGGAGGACATGTTGGAAGGACAACTAAAGGAATATTGTCGAGCACAGGCGGAGTGAGATCACTCCACATCAGACTCAGAGGAGTGACAGACAAGGGTTGGGTTAGGATCAGGGGAGAGACCCACCTGGCGATATTAATGTCTAAAAATTATCATGGTTGGACAAGTAGCGACTCTGAGGGAAGAGCAAGGAGGTAGGTGTCTTCATGTTACGAAGGAAATGATGGTCAATGATGGGAAGGAGAGGAACATTAATTGGAAAGGATGGTTTGAGGAGTGGAGAAGTACGAAGCCAGAGGGGAGCTATACTGTAGCAAGAATATGGTAATAATGAGCCTGCACGGACCGTTTGTAGAGGCGAATGAGGAGGAATATGCCTCCATCCTCGCACGATTCTACTGTAACATCATCAGTAAGTGTAAATTGCTAAAAATAAACAAAGAAGGTGCTCAAAGGATTGGGCGGTATGACCTGTTTTGGATGTTTCCTTTATATGCGAAGACTGGAAGGTGCACAGGTTTCATAGAGATAAGGTTGAAGGATAAAAGTTGGTGTTGTAGCAAGATAAATTCTGTTAATTTGATAACTAAGGCTTCTAAGACAATAATGGCTAAGGGACGGAATGTTGGTGGCAAGTCGAGGGGAAAGCCACACGCAGATGCTCAGGGCTCCACGACTGGTAAGAGGACAATAATGGAGGGTGTGGTGAGGGAGGATGCATTAAGTTATTATGCGATTGATCTGGAGAAAGGAAAATAAATCGTATAAATATGGGAGGAGGAGGTTAGGCGCCTTTGTAGGAATGTCCTAGACAACACAATTGAATAAGAGGTTAACTATATTATTGATACTGGGAAATCCTGAACGCAGATGACGATGTATCAAAAAACATTAAATATGGCATGGCATGTAAAAGACTTAGTGGGGAAGCTGCAGGTGAAGGAAGCGAAGGATAGAACCAGGCGAAAATTGGAGAACCAGCTCCACCTGAAGGTTGTTGAGCAAAGGTTATGGGTTGTAGAGGAATCACTCAAAAGGGTGGAGAACATAGAGCGGTTGCAAGACGACATAATTGGAGACATGATAAGATGTTCTCCATATACTTGAAATATATCCACAACTTCGATATCACGATGGGGCATGAACATGGAGATTTGACCCGACTTACAAAATATCAAGTCAGGGAGGTAATTGGAGCAAACGGCAAGCAACTAGCGATGCAAGGAGTAGGGAGGTAATTGGAGCAAACGACAAGCAACTAGCGATGCAAGGAGTAGGGGTGGATACTACAACAACTCCAGTGGCGAATAGATCACCTACATCTGGATCGAGAGTGGGGAAAATTGCTGCAAAAACTCGAAAGACGAAGATATCACCTAGGTCTAGATCAGGTGTGGCAGAAGTAGCATTAATGCCTGTGGTTAAATGATCACAAGTTTGTGTCTTTTTTTTGCTTTGTTTTGTCATATGAATTTTTATGCCAGATGATAGTAATGTGGTGTTAGGTAGGTCTGTAGGTGCATTTAAGGAAGATGAAATTATAGGCAGGTCGCTTTCAAGATGTAAATTGCTAAGTAGCAGTAGTAGTAAAGTTCATTTTGCAGATCTGTATAAGGGCTACCAGAGACAAAAAAAAACCTTATGGCATGTCTGGTTAAGTGTGTGGTCAAGACTATCTTTTACTACAGCTGGTCTGGTTTCCAATCTGGTAAACTAGCTAGTTATGATGTACTCTCCAGCTATATAGTAATATAAGGTTTCTCTACTGAATTACAAAACAAAACAAAAAATATTACTGTTTAATTTAAAATTACATTTTAACTAAATATTAAATTAATATACCATGGATAGGGTGTCTATCAATGAAAGGGAGGGCAGGGGGATGGGGGTCGCCTTTGCCCCGCCTGACCAATAGGCTCGAAAAATTTCATAAGCATGCGAAGGCCATTTAATCCGCCAACCTTGAGCCAAATGAGGGGACATCGGTTTGATGAGGAGGGTGGCTATGCACATGTGAGGAGGTTGGCATTAATAATGATCATGGTTGTGTTAATGCATATATGGGATATCGTAACTCAAAGAACATTGGAGATAATTTGCAGTCACAACCTGGTTTAGACTGAAAAGGAGATTTACGAGGAAGAGGTACGAGCAGACCCGGGGAAAATGGTAGAGTGAAATGGCATTCCCTAATTATCACTGTTGCACAAAATAAGTGTGGTGTCTGTTGCCGATGGAGGGGCCTAAGTATGATAATTTATGCTCTAAGGGAGCATGTAGCTATTAAAAGATTCCTTGGGACTTATTTGGGATGTGAAATATCGAGCCTTATGTAGAAGAAGCAGGATCCTAAAGGCAATGCTATGGGCAGCTCAAGAAATTGAGGAAAAATTCCCTCATGTTTCATCCAAATAATTACTATTCTAGTAGTCAGCATCTTTATTATGTGTCTGCTTGGTTTTTTCTTTATCACCATTCCTTTCAGGGGAAGCCCTCTTGATGTGCTAGTTCTTTGGGGGAAGATGGTAATTTTCAATCTCTTGTTTCCCCTCTATTGATTGGAAGTGGAGTTGAGTGCGGTGCTTGGAAGTAATTTAGTTGGAAATGTATTTGGGGAGGAGTAATTGCATTGGAATTAATTTATGTTGTCTCTTTTTTGAAGAGTTATGGGTGTCTATTATTTCTGGCTACTATTGTGGTCCATTTCTTGGGGATGCTCCCTTTAGGTTTTGGGGTAGTTGGGTTTGGAATGTGAGTTGGCAGGGTGGAAGGTGGAATGTATGAGTGTGGGATGTCCTTGGACTTCACCACTATAGTGAATATCATATTTTGGTGTGGGTTGGAAGGTGACTGTGGCCCTGTTATCTTATAATGGTGTGGGTTGGGTGGTGGCTATGTCACATTTCTTTGGCTCAAGGTTGGAAAACAATTTGGTGTGAATGGTGGCTGAAGAAATTCATGTATAATTGGTGTGTCGAAGCGGGAAAAGGCTAAATTTTGAGAGAGGCGTCAATGGGTATTCATCCTTCTAAACAAGGTGTCCAGCTGGCCAATTTACGAACCAAGTGATGATCAATTTGTGTTTAATTACAAGTAAAGGGGGTTTGGGGGATAGTATCACTATCTCCATCGAGAAAATCCCATCTTAAAACCCATGTCCTTGAGGTTACATCCATAATGACGAGGGAGAGAAGTCAAGTGATGAGAGAGGTTTCATACTATGAGGAGCGAGCATGCAGAGGTAATTCACATTTACAAAACAAAGTGGCAAGATTTGCAACTCGACATAGGGAGCATATTCTGGTGCATGTGTAAGAAGAATTGAGCAGGTCTGAAGGGGAAGCTTCCTCTCAAAGACCTCCCTTTAATATTATGAAGTGTTGGTGGAATGGACATGATGGATCCCTGATACGGGACATACATGCAGGAGAGCTAATCAATATCTACAAACAATACATCTATACTGGAAAATGAAGTTCATCTTGGGACACACGATATTGGACAACCTGGAGTGTAGAAGGGACCAATTGCACTCTTTTGGATCATATGCATGCATGATCACATGAGGCATTATGATTGCAAGCTGGAAATGAACAATCGCAGGTTGGTCAGGATTGAACAACATCTTGACATCCGTCCAACATTTGCTAAACCCTCGACAAACCCAATAGAACCTATCCGAGTTGCTAGCTCAAACTCTGAACTGCTCCCCTGATTGTGTGATGGACCAAGTACATGCATTTCTTTTTGTAGTTGATTATCTATATGGATGAACTAGCCAATGTTCTAGCATAGGTTTGTTTGCTATTAGCTATTTCAATTTCCAATTATCTCTTATGTCCCTTTAAAGGGTACAATTTTGATTGCGATTCAATCTCCCTTGCGAGCGAACAATAAAACGTGTGATAATCATGGATGCAATTTCCTAATTTTAAAACTAATAAAATTCACTTTACAAAAATATTATTAAATTAATATATAAAATTTATTAATTTTTAAATAAAATCCCCTAATTCAATCATTTAATCTCTTAACTTATAAAAATTTATACACTTTATTCATAAGTATTTGAAATTATAACCTTTAAGAAAATCATATTCAAAATCATATGTTATTCAAAATCAACCATTATGATTTAAAAGTTTATATCTTTTTAACGATGTTTATTTTAATGGTTTAAGATATAATTTTTGTTCGCAGGAAAGAAAATAAAGAAAAATAAAAAATATTAAAAATGTGAATAGTGATAATTCATGTCATTAATATATTTTAATTTTATATTTAAATTAAATTAATTTTATATTAATTAATAATTAATTTTAATATAATTAAAATTAAATTATATATATTTTTAAGTTAAATTTTTACATTAATTTGTTAAGGAGATATATAGCAATTTAGCTAAGTTTTGTTAGTTTGTCACTCGAGAAACTAGACCAATGTTTGAAGAGCAAAGATTTTGTCCAAAATATAATATACATAAAATGTTTCTATAACTGTGTTTAATTAAAAAAATGATGTCGAGGTGAGTGTTGATAACATCTAACTTAGATATGATTAACATAACTAAATACCTATACTTATACATGATTAACAGAGATCCAAAACTTTCAGCAAAGAGGGAAACATCAATGACGTCAATAGGGTTCCCTCGTGAGGCAGGGCCCTTGTCCTTCAACAACAATGCTTTGATCCTAGCCATCCGAGTAGAGATATCTCGGTGTTCCAGACTGAGATCTTTGTGCTCCATCTACAATTCATATATTTGCATTAAAATTTCCCTTCTTGCTTCATTGTGCTCCAATAAGGCTTTGTTAAGTAAGGATTTAATGTTCCAGTATAGTTCAATCGTACATAGATATTAGTTTTAGAACCCCCGGGTATGACCCAGTTAAGTCACCCACTAAACCATAAAGGCTAGGATCTATGCATCAATTTTCTCATCGCAATCAGCTCATGCTTCATCATCCACATGAGTTATTTCTTGTTGAATAGGACCAAAGGCCTGTGAGTGATACCTCCTTGTGGCATTATGAGCTCTTAATCTGCCTTGAGTGCTCCCTTCTACCCAAGAAGAGGAGCCTCAACGCAATCTAGCTTGTTGACATGCATGGATGAAGTTTGGAAAGGAAACCTCATAGCAGAAGGATAGACAGATGATGCAAAGTTCAATGAATAAGGCCAATTCCAATAGGGGGATGCTCCAACACAATGGTAGCGAGGAGAGGTTGAGCATACGGGATTCCCAAAGTTGAGATTCAAAGAGCCTAAACAAGGTACACCACTGAAAGGAAAAGGGAATAAGAAAAACCCCAACAAAAGCTTAAAAGGTATTGAGGGAGGTCCAAATACTAGATTGTAGAATTGTGTGCCTACATTCAAAGCTTATAAACTCCACTTCCAAAATTTTGGGGTAGACACTACTGTAATCAACTGATATAATGCAAACTTCAAATCATTCCTTATAAAATTCGTGGAGAGGACCGAGCGGGTGACAAACCGAATTACCTCTAAGAGTGCATGAACTACAGAACTGAGTGTTTGATTGGGACTACTAAAACGACTATATGAAAACCCCCTTCCGAGTGTGCACTCTTTCCTTATTGATTTTACTCCTTCACAAAAGGTATGGCCAATCAATAAATATAACAAGCGAATTTGGGGAACTACAACATAATATAGACTTTAGATGGAGACTGAGAGATGCAAAGAAAGGGGTAGCCGCTTCGATCGGGATAGAAACAACAACACTAAAGGGGGTAACAAAAGACTAGATAACTGACAGATTTGGATAGAGAGAAATCCATATAGACTTTCTCTGCACAACACAACAAAAACATAGCATACCCATTGCCAAATTCATAAAAGCCTAGAGATAATTCAGGTGAGTTGATAACATCGGGCATAAAACAATTATATAGAATAAACATACGAGGTTAATGACTTTACATGGCTAGAACAATTGATGGTAAGCACTGTCACACTACACCACTTATTGCTTGCAGTGACAACTTTAAATTCGTGCCACTCCTCCCCTAACAATAATTTAAACCATTTGTATCTCCCAATACCATTATTTAGAAACCACCCTAATCAAGAGAAAATTAAATTTAATTCTATTAAACATTTAAAATTAAATTTTAAATAATAAAATATTAAAAAGAGAAACATTTATTTCAGAAAAGCCTTTGACACGGTTCCTAGGGATAAGCTTTGGCGCAGAATGCATTTGAGGGCAACTATGCATAGGCTATATGATAAGGTGAAAGTCAAAATTAGAATTTCAACAGGCATTTCTGAAAGTTTTAGAAGCGATATCAGGGTCAAGCAAGGTTGCCCATTGTCTCCTACCCTTTTTGGTTCATGTATTGACAAGCTTGTATTGGCAAGCTTGAAGAGTGGCTAAATTCGCAAGGGGGCGACGGTATTTATTTGGGAAAGTTCGTTATAAGGCTTCTTTTGTACGCAGATGACGTTATATTGATTGCTAAATCGACTCTTGGCTTGCAAGAGCACTTACGTTCACTTGAGCATTTTTATTTTTGTAGAAGGGTGGGTATGCAAGTCAATATTAGCAAAACGAAAGTAGTGGTTTTCTCTAACAAAAGAAAGCATAACCAACATGAGTTCTACTTTGAAGGCAACATTCTGGAAGAAGTTACAAACTACAAATACCTCGGAATTGACTTTAACAAAAATTTAAGTTGGGATGGTTGTAGAAAGAAAAGAACTTTGGGGGGTTGGAAAGCATTTTATGCTCTTCAAAATAGGTGTAGAGAGGCAGAGTTGTGGGACTGGGAAACCACTCTAACTCTTTTTGGGCTTCTAGTGATTTCGATGATTATCTACGGTTGTGAACCATGGGCCAACAGCACAACCGAAATGCAATGGAAACAAATTGAGAAAATTCAGAAGCATTTGATTACAAACAAATTCAAAATTAAAACTACAACTCCTTATGCTATCTTGTTAAGTGAACATGTGTTGCTCCTATTGAAACAATTGTTATGGTGCGAGTCATAAGGTATTTGAAAATAATTGAGTAAATGGAAGAGGGCAGATGGCCTAAGGTTGTGTTTAATGACAGATTGTGCAAAAGAAAGAAGACTTGGATGCGGCAAAATAACAAATGGTTTAGTAAATGGGGTATTTTCTTGAGCATGTGTCGTACAAATAGTGAAGAGATAAAAACTTTTATTATGGATAAGTTCCATAAACATACTTGGGAGAAAGAGCTAGGGAGAAAGAAGAAGCACTACATTGAAGAGTTTAACCCCACTCATAATCATCAGCAAAAAGCGTACATAGGGGCCAATATTTCTTGGAGATCTAAAACTTATTTCTCAATTAAGGACTAATTCTCATCAACTCCGTTCTGAATCAGGGCGCTGGAAAAGGCCAAAGAAATGTGGGAGGAAAGAGTTTGTATTTTTTGCTCTTCCGGAAAAGTGGAAACAAAAAAACATTTCATTTTAGAATGTGAGGCCTTCAAAGACATCAAGGAAAATAATGCAAGTATTTTAGCGGCTAGCTCTTGGGATAATCTATTCAGCGAAGAGTTTGTCGAGAAGCTGAGAGCATTTATTGTAAAATTCCACAGGAAAAAACCAGATGGAAAAACAATATGTCCCATAAACTATTTTTAACTTAGTGAACATTAAAAATACTTGTTTTCTTTCTTTCTATAACCAAATTTCAATCCACACACCTATATTGTAAATTATCACAGCTCGGGCAAGAGAGAACAAACTTAAGCTACTTATAAGAAGGTGCCTCGTTAATGTTTGGATGGTTCGGAAGAATGGCCCACTAACAATTATAATTGACATTTGTTAGATGTTGTGATCGCTTAGATCGGGGGAACTCTCTGACATGGAATTATTAGTGCTACCTAAATAATTCGCTTGCTTGTAGAATCTTCTTAACCTTTTTAATTTTAATTTAAACTTTAACCCGACACGCACTTGAATTTTGATCCCTTATTATAAGGGAAGTAATAATAATCTTTATGTTTAACGGAGGTGAAATTTGTTTTCTTAAATTTGTTTATTTTTTTCATACAAGAAGGGTAATATTTTTATAATTTTTTTTTACAGTTTTTTCGGTTTGTTCCAAATTATTCGTGGTTAAAGTTTTGGGGTTTGAGTAATGTGGGTAACATCAGGTATGTTTACCATTTACAAAATAATATGAGCCAAATAAAGTAAGGATATTGATTTGACTTCGTAACCTATTAAGTTATTGAATTTTTCTTTTAACCTCTTTATTTATTTATTAAGACGTGTCATATATCCTACTCCATGAATATTTATAATGGTAAAGAGACTGAAACCTATAACAATAACAAAGGTTGAAGTAGTGAACACACAATGGGAATGTGTGAGATCATATGACAAGCCATTAAGTGAAATGATGTGTAAGATTGATTTTGTGTTGTGATTGTGTATGGTATTTTTTATTTAATTTATTTTATGATGTTTTTTTTCATTTGGGTTTGGTTTTATTAAATAATTCAAAAAATTAAAATTAAAAATGATTAAAAATGGTAAATATTTTGGTTAATTTTATTAGTTTTTAATATATTGGGGTAAAATGTTTTAAAATATATTTATTCAAATATTTAAATTTCTAATAATTTTATATAATGTAAAAGTTTTAGTTAACATTACTACTTAATATGCTAACTTTAAAATGTTTAAATATATTTTTATAAAAATATTCAAATTTCTAAAGATTTAGTATAGTTTCTATAAAATTTTGGTAATTTTTAAAGTAAAATAATTTTATCATATAGAATTTGGATGAATCTTTTTTATAAAAAAATATAAATTAGTGATTTTTTTAAGCATGCAATATGGAAAATTAATCTATAAGCAAAATTTAACCCCTAAAATTTATCCCTACGAATGATTGTCACCCTTGACATGACATGTTCTAACTATTTTATGATAGAAATAAGTATAACACATATTTACTTTTCCTCATCATTAAGTTATCTCTCATTTGGATTTTCTTGATTCTCACAATATATTCATTTGATGTTAGAGTAAATTCTTTCTCTTTCTCAACAAAGAGTATAGTAAATTGCTCTCTACATTGAAAGTTATGGGAATGAGAGAATCCTACTTCCTAGCATTAGCTAATTTAGAAAAGTTTTGATGACTAAATTTTCATTTATTTATAAGTCATTTGTTGAAGTAATAAGTTGGAGTGGTTGATGATGCATTCCAAAGAGCTTTATTGTATTCTATTTCTTGTGGAAATCTCATTAAACAACTCCTACCCACATAGTTCCTAAAATTTATTTGGTTCTTATCCTCATCAAATTTAATGTTGGATATCATTATTCCTTGATCTAATGATCAAATAGATGTGCACAATCACGATATGAATATGTTGATGCTTTACATGGGAGAGACTAGAATTTGTGACATTTGAATATTTTTTCAAATTTAGGTCATCCACTTTTGGCACATTTTTTGGGCTCTAAACAAAATTTCTATGGGTTTGATGTCAAATGAGCATTGCTTTAGATTTTTCTTGTTAGAAGAAAAAAATGTTCTTCTCAATGAGATATTTCCAACAAACTAACATTCAACTATGCTTACGTTTGCATGTAAAAGCTATAGCCTTAACAAGGTAATCATTCAAATATTACCCACATGTCAAAGTAGTGACCATATGATCATTTGAAGAAATAAAGACACTAGCTTTGATTTATTATTAGTTTTTACATATAAACTTTTAGCATAAATATTTGTATTTTATTAAATATATATTTTTATACCATAATTTATTTCTTATACATATGACTACCAGTAAGCAAAGGGGAAGTCGAAAATGAACCCTTCCATTCACATTTACTTTACATTTTCATAAAGTTACCAAATAAGCTCCCTTAAAAAGCTAATATATTTTTATTTTTATTAAAATATAAATAATAATAATAAATTAATAACATAATTACACACAAATATAATTTCATTATATTCTTTTATAAAACCATTTTGACGATTTGACTACTAAAATATTAAAAACAATAAATCCTTTCTATGTAATGAGAAGCCACCACTAATTCTATACACTCCATTTTCTGTAATATGGGCATATTTTTATGTTGGATACAAGCTAATAAACAGTGTGTAATAATTTCTTACTCCATTTTCTGTAATATGGGCATATTTTTATGTTGGATACAAGCTAATAAACAGTGTGTAATAATTTCTTTAATATGAGCATTATATGTATTTTTATGTTGGATAAAAGTTAATATATAATGTGTAATAATTTATATGAAGAAATTGATATTAATTAAAATTTTAATTTTGTACTTCTATGGTAGGTATCTGAGCCTTGGATATGTATTAAATTATGGATAAACTAGAGAAGTGGGATAACTATGACATACATCACATTCACTACAGTAGAAGAAAACAAAGGGCTAGCAACCACCAACCACTCTCCTTCCAAATAACATGATCAGGCAAGCTTGCATTTATGTTATTTTTTTTTATATGGAATTTGATGGGAAAATTGTTGGTCACTGGGTGATTTGCTAGTCAAACAATTAAAATTTTTCAATAATGTCAGAATTCTTACTTCAAACTATAAAAACAAATGAGTGAGATGTGAAAACATGAATTTTGAGGAGTGGCTCTGTTTTGAAATTCCAACCTTGGTTCTGAGTGTAATATCTCAGAATAAGTTTTTATTAGTTATTATTTTATTTTAGATGATATATTTATAGCAATGGAAATATACAATGTTAAAATTTTGAGACTCTGGTTTAGTTTTCCATATGACAACCAATAGTTTTTGGACATCTATTATGTATATTTTCTTTTGCAAATTAATATAAAGTCACTGTCTAACCTCTATATATATATATATATATATATATACATATATATATATATAAAGTTACAAATACAATTTAAAGTTGTTGTTTAATGAGTAAATTACATAGTAGATTATATATTTGGGAGTATTTCAAAAATCTGACATATACTAGGGAAGTCATTTTTTTTGGTAAGTTAATTTTCTATTACCTCAAAATATCAAATTACATCGTTCCAAACATCTCATTTTAACATAGTTCATACCATTATCAATATTAATATTTCATAAGGGAAACTAGATATGTTTACCAATAATGTATTAACATGAGTCAAAATATAGAGTCTACAACAATGATCTACAAAATTTAACAGAGACAAAGAGCCATCAAGAAACAAAAAACTAAAACAATTCATGACAAATGTTCAAGAATTTAATGAGGTCACTAGAGCAAGATCCTATGCACTGGCTCAAACATAAGATTAAGACTTGAGTTCACATTGAAGGTGGCTTTCCACATGAGTTCGATGAGCATCCAAACTAGCCAAACAAGAGCATTGATGGCGTTGCACCCTCTGAATCTCATTCAAGGAAGCTATAATGCCGTTTCGATCGTCATGTTTCTCTTTCATGACTCTGCCTAAAAGAGTTTTCAATTTACAGTGTAAGGTGATTGAGTTTAGATATTGGCTCCTTCTTCCCCTAGTATGACCAAGGTTAAGAAGACAATTTTTTACTTCCTCCATGGTCTTAGAATCAGAGTATGCCTTGCGGTCGACGTAGGATTCCAGCTGGTGAAGTTCATCATGTATGTTTGAAGGGGTGACAAAGTGAAAAACAACTGTGGCTTCTTGAGCCTGACCCTGGGCATGTGGCAAACCTTGTTGGCCTCTACCCCCACTACCCCTTCAGCTATACATGCATTTTCAAGGTATATTTCCGCAACAGGAAGAACATAGAGCAAGATAAGTGACAAACACCATACTTCATCGAGAGAAAGGGGTCTAACCAATCCGAGACTGACAATAATCTAAGAGGAGCAGTGGAAATGAGGCAACCCAAACCAGTAGTAAGGAAGAGTCCCATGCACCAAATACACTACAAACCACCACCAGGCATAAACCTCTTCACACCAGTGGATTCCAGAGAGCCAACTCCCGTGCACCTCGTTGAGAACTAAGTAAAAATCCAGAATTAAACCCACATGGTTCAAAACCAGAACAATAAATAGTATGATAGGAAAGGTAAGTCTGAAACCTGCAACCACAATCCCTCTTCACCACAACTGACTCAGGCTCCGAGAAACCCACAACAATTCATGGTGTTGAAGCACAATTTAACCAGATTCTAGCATAGACTTGTTGTTAAGTTTCCTTGAACCTAGCACTTGGTAGTAAATCTCAAACAAACCCTTACATAATTTATTAATTTATGCACAACTAGGTTCATATAGGAGATAACAGGTAACGAACCTTGGGACGGAGTTTTGAAGCTGGATGGAAGTCCATATGGCTAGTACTTATTAGAAAGAATATGGATATTATGGATGGAAATATGGAGAAGAATACTCACATATTATATAATGGTATTGGGGTTATACCTACCACCTCAAATTGGATGTACCAACCTTCTGGATAGTCTCCTACCAATCATACGGAAACACATACAAATCATCATTATACATTGGACACATGATATACCCTAGAAAATCCACAAAGGGGAAAAACCAACAAACTTTTCTCTATTAAGAACTTGACCTCCCGTACTAGGGATAATCGTCCATTAAAGGAAATATGCAAATAGTTTGAGCAACCTTATTGATACTCCCTAACTTTCCCTTGTTCCCTTTCCTCAAGCCCTTGCTCAATCCACACACTTAAGTGAAATCCATTCAATCAAACTATGTACAAGGTGTCTTCACCTCTCCCTCAAATCTCCTTTTATAACCTTTTAATAACTAAAAACCCTAACCCTAGATCTCAATGGACAAGATTAGATCTTGTCATCTCAAAATTAACGGTTGTGAACTAATATCTCCTTGAGATCACTTAAATCACTTAATTGACTAAACTTTAATATAAATTCACTTTAAATCATTAGATACAAAAGGTACTTTAAAAAATCACTTTACAAAGTTTATTATCTAGAGGGGCAATCTTCCACATGCTAAGACACCAAGCCATTGTGGAAGTCCTACCAAGCTACACAATCTAACACTCCCTCTTAGCGAGGAAGGTACTTACATAACTTGGATCTGTCTCCAAGCACATCACATCCACTGTAGTTTCTCCCTCTAACACAAAAGCATGTCCCACTACCTGACATGGAACCTAAGCTAAGAACCATGTTGCCCTTGAGCATCTTGCTTGACTATCTCAAACCATCACTTCCCTGAGATTGTTGACTCTCCTTTTGATCCTAAATACCACAAGCCTTCTAGTCCTTTGCACTCTAGGTTTCACACTTGGAGTTCCAATCGCTAACCATCCTAGCTATCTCAACCCCCCGTTGCACGTTGTCCAGGCTTGCTGCCTAGATTTTCTTCATACTACTCGAACTTGTTGCTTGGTGCCCAAAACTTCCACCCACTTCCCGAGACAACCCAAAGCCTCTACTCACTCTTTGGGAGTCTTTTGTGTTGTCTAAAGCCTCTTGCTCCCTACCCAAACACTTTGGAAGCTTAATTTTTTTAATACAAATGTCAAAATTGGTTTTTTTTTTCATTTTTTATTTAAGCCTACTCAATGTTATAACCTCAGCTACCAGACCTCGTACACTTGCAAATGCCTACAACTATTCGATCACGCAAATCCTGCCTAGTATAGTGTCTAGTTCCTCTGGCAAGACTCGCCACCATTGTGATCATACTTATTTATTATATTCAATTACTAACTGAATAGAAACTTATTTATTATATTCAATTACTAATTGAATAGAAATGATTAATAACATAATATTTTGGGTGTTTTTATAATAAGGAATTTGACAATACAACATTTTTGATGAAATCTAATATCATGATTTTTCATTTTTTAAATTAAATTTTTAATATAAAATAGATTTATTGCCCTAGAAATCATGATACACTCGAATTAGGCAAATTTGACAACCTGAGGTTGATTTTTTTCAAATTTTCCCAGGATTTTGAACGAAAGCCACCTGAAAAAATCTGAAGTCCCCCAAGTACAAAGTTGCATCATTCGAGATGGTTCTTATACCAACAAAGCATTCCCGTTCTGAGATATTTAACTCAGGAAAATTTGAGACAGACATACACAGCAAAACATAGTGTCCTTCTGTCACTGCTAGGAGAAAATGTTTTGAAATGATAAAATAGTCCTACCTAGAACAGCGTATTTTTTGGAAACACGACAATTGGAGAAAATTCTATTACGCTGAGCATTAGTACGTGAGGAAAATTCTCACATCACTATCCATCTCTGCTTTGTCATACTGTTTCGTTTTTCCTGGATAATGCCTAAACAACCTCTGCTTTGTGAAACAGACCAATTAAATTTGTTTAATCTAAATTTTTATCCCATTAAATCTGTTAAATCTAAATTGTTATCCTCTCTATGCAACAGCAGAGTGTCGCAGGGGATTACTTTACTACAGGGAAACGTTTTTCTTTTTGACAAAAAGAGGTGCAGAAGTTCAAATCTTTCTCTCCAATATTAGAGTGGGTAGTGTAATTTAAATTTTATCCCTTTCTCTGCATTATTGCATGAATTGCAAGACATCATTCCAAGAAAAAGTTCGTGAGTATTGTAATCTAAATTCTATCCCTTCTGTACAATAGATTAAAAAGAAAAGGTTTTGCCAGTGAAGTACTGAGTTCAAATCTTTCTACATGATATTAGTATTCTAATAACATGATGAATGCGTAATATTTTGGATATTTTACTGCCTAGATTTGGAAGTTCAATCAAAAGCATATTAATACTAAAAACATTTTCTGTAGAGCTAGGCAATTAACAGGAAGGGTATGTGGCTATATATGTAAGGGTATAGATGCTTCTCTATAAATTTCTCAGGGGAAACCACCCACGCTAAGAACAAGATCTGGAGAAGCGAAACCACCCAGGCTAAGAACAAATTCTGGAGAAGCCAAAGCTTAATTGTTTCTGGATCCTACAAACCTTTATATTAGCATTTAACATAGGAAATGGCCACAGGCTGGCTCTCGTTCTTGCCAATCCCCCTGAAAATGGGGAAATAATGGCAGACAGCTAAATCTTTAACAGATCAAACAATGGTGGGAATTCTACGCCAATATTAACCAAATTCTGCTAAAGTTCTTACACCTATAATGATATGCACTGAATCCTGAAACTGTTTACAAATTTAAGAATTTAACAAACAACCTCGCGTTGAATTAAGTTTCGAACACCCGACCTACGCGGCGACTGCTATGCAATGTTCAAAATATTGAATTTTAAAAGAGTGAATCTTATCTGGTAGTTTGCTTCAGTAAAGATGAGATAAGGAAATACAATATACGCTCAAAAACAGAGTACAAGTAAAAGCATAGAATCAGTAAAGAATTCTAAGAAATAAAGCTCAGTGTGATTCAATTTTTTGCAACGTTTTGATGAGGTAATTTGAAGGAAAAGAACGCACCGAATATATCACGACAAATGTAAATTTCTTCGCTTTTGTCGCTAAGATCAAGGTCCTCCACAGGTTTATACACTTGTCCATTTCTCCACATAATGCAGCCTTGGAATTGCGTAGAACAAAAGCAAGCTTCCAAAAGTGACTTGATACCGTGACCTCGCCGACCAGGAAAACTTTATCGAGCAGAAAGAACGATGTGCAGCCTACAGAGAATTCTTTTCAGAATCTTTCTGCCTCATGAAGTAATATTACATTATTGCTGGCCACGAGAATCATCACGTCCACAGGCAGCGATAGTAACAGCATTTAATGTGGCCGTTCAATATTTCAGCCACGAGTGATCCAGCAGAAAGAACATGTGCAGCCTATAGAGAATTCTTTTCAGAATCTTTCTGTGATATTACATTAATGCCGGCCACAAGAACCATTACGTCCACAGAGAGCGTTCGTAACACCTTTAAATGAGACCGTTCTATAGTTCAGCCACGACTAATGATTGTACTCTTCTTACATTAAGAGTCGGTCCTCCTCTGCAACAATCCCGAATACTTTAATACAACCTAACGAGACTCTGCCATTTAGAATTTCTTTATTCTTTTATCTTTTCCATCGCTGTTAAAACTAAACTTTTACAAAAGTTTGGTCAAAATTCAAATTCTCAGCTTAAGAACTGTAGTAAAATTGATCTTCGTCAAAATTCAAATTCTCAGCTTAAGAACTGTAGCAAAATTGATCTTCCTCTTCGTACCTTTAGTCGTTTTCACAGCAAGTTAGGTTTTGGGCCGGCAAATGCTCTGCTTGATCATCAATCATGCCAGTTTGATGAATCTTGAATGAAATGGCAAATGAAATGAAATGATCGCATCACATTATGCAATTTTGGTTGCAGTTATAGCCCTGAGCTCGCCTTATCGTTGGTTGAAACACCGCACATTTTTTCCTGACAGCCTTTCAGTGGCCATGTGATCTGTGTCTTGTCTTTTTCTTTTTTCTTGTTATAAAATGTTGGTAGAAACTCCAGAAAAATGCTGCCAGTTGTTTCTGCTTGACTGACTATTTATTACATGAGGGATGTAACTTCGTTCGATACAGTTCAACCATTCCATTGTTAAACGAACGGTAAATATGTTTTGGGTAAATTGTTTTAAAAAGTAAAATTTTTATCTTTTATATAATTAAAAGATGACTTCACATGATAATTTAATGAAATATTTGTTTATTCACCTATTCTCTTTTAATACACTTTACCCTCACACTTAAGTCACTTGAGCAAGTGGATCATCAATTGGTTGTTGATGGAAAATTTAAAAAATTGTGTGCAGGCTTCCTAAGATATCAATAACTTAAAGTAACTTATCACTCCAAGAAATTTAAAAAATTGTGTGGAGACTTCCTAAGATCTCAATAACTTGGAGGACTCTCCCATTTACAATTTTCTTACATTGGTGTGATTTTATAGTTTTAAATTTTTTTAACATAGAATTAGTAATGTTTTTCTTATATATAATATTTTGTGTGAGTCAATATTTCTAAAATATGAAATTTAAGTTTGGTTTTCATCGATATTAGAATTAGGATTAGTTAGAATTTGTTTAAAGTTAATAGATAATTTAAAATAATTAAAAGAGGTAAATTAAAATATTGTTTAAAAAAAATCAAAATTAAATGTATTTTTTTTATTATTATTAAGTTGGTAATTAAAAGTTATTATATATATTTTTTCATCAATTTGTTTAAAGTGATTGATGAAATGTTGATGGTTGGAGTTTGAGATAGAAGTATTTGGAATGTTTTATTATATTACAATTTGGTGAGATGGCAAAGTTGGAATTTTAATTGATATGATTAGTTTTAGTTTTTGAATTTTTTAAAAATTAATAAAATATTTTTCATGAAGTTTTAAAAATATTTAATTAAAAAGATTAATTATATTAAAATTTCATTTTTATTTTTTTATAAATGATATTTAAAATAATTTTAATTAATTTTAAATAAACAAAAAATTGAAAATTTGATTTTTGGTGTTGTGAAAAATAAAGAATTTTGATAAATAGTAGATAAGTTCTTTAAAAAATAAAAATGATTTTATAATTTTAACTAAAAATTTATTAATTTTTTTATAAAATCATTTTTTATGCTAAGAGTGGTTTATGTTGTTTGTCCACTATTTACCTAGAAGTTAAAGTGCTTCTCAAGAATATAACAAAGGCATATGCACTATTACAAGGAATTACTCTAATAGTCATTTTGAGACACATGTATAATGGATCAACAATGAAAGAGTTAAATCTTAAAGGAGTGCATTTAATTGATGGACTAAGTTTGTCAACCAACCCATCCTATAACCTTAACCTCTCTCCAAGCATCATGTCAATGATGAATCATGAGGAAGCATCAAGTGCAATACGCAACAAGGGCATTCAATTATCACCTCTTGCGATTGTGGTTTGGATTATTGCCACCCTAGGTAATTATCCATTATGTTTTCTCCCACGTAGTGCTTGTGGGATATATTTGGCCCTCTTCAAGGATCATCATGTGTTGGAGAGTCCAAATCAAGTGTAGTTGGTATCCAATTGGAGTTGCATTCATGTAAAGGCATGGTAAGGAAAACCCACTTTTGATTGCAAGTTCTAGGGGAGGCATACTCAGGCGCTCATCTATTCATCACAATAGAAGGTGTCAACATGGACTATGGGGAACTATAAGCAGCCTACAGTTCCCTTCATCAACATTACTTAGCAATCAAGGATCTGCATGAGGAAATAAAGGCACTAGTGACACATCTAACATCAGTTGAGGATAATTATGGCTCTAGGGTGGAGGTCCTGATGAGCACCCTCTCCATCTGAAATGACGAGTTGATTCCATCGAACAACTAGTTAACACACATGTGAATTCAAGTTACTCTTTTCTCAACCTTCCCTAAGCCTTGTAAGGTTTTCTTTGGCTTTGGCATGGATACTTCCTATTCCTCTATTGTGAAGGAGAAGTTCCCAACAACTATGGAAGCAGTCTAGTCCACCTTAACAAGTAACTCTATTTTTGCTTAAGAATCCTATTTGTATCAACACTTTTTGTATCTAAAGATAATGAATGGACGCAAGGCTAATTTTGGGTTTTATATGGGATGTGTGTAAGTGAATTTCAGTCTTTGAACCACTGTAGTCATACAGGGATCTCCTATCTATGTACCTCTTCTGTGTGTTTTTGTCATGTTATTTTATATTAATAAAATTCACCAATGTTTATTTAAAAAAATTATTGTAATTGTTTTTTTTCAATAGACACACACACACGCACATATAGTGATCCATTATTAATAACAATGAGTAGCAGTAGAATCTATTCAGACCAACTTTACTTTATTATATTTTAATAAATTTGATGCCTAATTCCCATGATTTAATGTTTTGTTTTTTTGATTGAAAAATGTATAGAAAATTTCTTTGTACTATTTGGTTTTCATGAGTTAAAGAAATGATGATGATAACTATGTTACAAATATTGTAATATGAAACTTTAATGCCCTTACAGTAAGGGCATTTTGAGAGATTTTTTTTTTCATTCTCCAAGGTTTTTTTAGGTTCGGCCTAGAATGTAGCTTCACGTTATAGATTATAATTTGAACAAAAATGATTTTTTCTTTAAATCAATAACATAGAAAGCTAAAGAAAAAAAATGGGTCTTTGAACTTGGGGTTGATGGTTTCTTTATGGGACATTAAATTTTACTTATTCTTTATTTCCTCTTGTCACCACAATCTTTCTTTAAATTTATTAGTGATAAGCATTTCAAATTATTTATGTTTTGGAAAATGTTTTCTTTAATCCTCCAATGTTTAGCCAATGATGAGCATCATTATGTCATCTTTATTTGAGCATTCTTATGCTATCTTCTCTTAAGTCTCTAATGACATTTATTATTCTTGTTTGTTAGCTTATGCTTGTGCATTAGTACCTTAGAATAATACCTAAGTTACTTTCAATGAAATAAAATTCACTCTCTAAAAGGAGAATGTGATAGAGAGATTGCTTTTAATTTTGAGAGTATACATTATAAAACATTTTTTTATTACCTACTTTACATATCTATCTCAAATATTGGAGCAAAAAGTAAATATTTTAACCAAATAATTGATAAGATAGTGTAAAATAATCATAACTTTATTTTTAATGGAAGAGAGCCTAGCTTGTCAAATGAGAATGAGATAGAGGGCATTGCTCTTCATTCCAAAAGAGATCATATATAGCTTATTGATAGTCAACTCACAAAAATGTCACAAAGTGGGGTTTGAATCCAAATAGGGAGGATAAATTGTCTACTAAAATGTTGGTTTAAGTTGTGCTTCCAAATATGCACCTTCATTTTGGCATTTGTTCGTGTTTAAAGTATAAGCATTACTTATGGGATTGTACATATACTACAATATTTGCAATTGACCTTATCTAGGGTCTCTCAAATAAGATGCTCTTAAAATGAGACAATTTTAGATGGGTTCAAGTTTTGGACTATGAAAATGCCACTTTTCAAAGTCAACTCTACAAACAAATAAAGCATCCCCAAGATTCTTGTCCTCAAGCACATCCCTACTTAAAAAGGAACAAAGAACACAAATCTAAACATAAAATCCCACGTGCATGTGAGCAACTATACATAAAATTAGGCATATATGTGTACAACTATGTAAAAAAAGATGAAGATGCACAAACCATTGCCAATCAAGAGACTATTTATTTAAAAAAGAAGAGTCATTTGTTCAAAGTATTGAATGAACAATTTTATTCACCCTCAAAAGATGGAAAAAAATATGAATACTAAATTTTTCTCCTAAAAACTAGTAACTATGTACATTTATTTAGAAAAAGTAAATCATTTATCTAAAATGTTAAATAAACAATCTTGTTCATTCTTAAAAAAAAAATTAAAAAAATTAAACTTTTTCTCCAAAAAAATAATTTAAAAAGAATACAAAAACTTTGCCAACTAAAACTTATTACTTTAATAAATCTATCTTCTACGCATCCTTATCTCCATTTTTAAAACTTTTAAATTTATATATAAAATTAAAAATTATAACTTTAAAATAAAAATAATAATTGAAAAAAAAACTTTCATAATTTATTTAAAATTTTATCACATAATGATTCCCCATCAAAATAGGTTTAAGATTTCCCAATTGCGCGTTTTACAGAGTGATTATAAATATCTAACTCTAAAGCGTTTATTATATTGTGAATCCACTTTTATATCATTAAATTTAGTAACATAAAATTTAGTCTATATTGGAATAACATAAAACTTAAGACTATACTGGATAATATATCAGGAAATTTTCAATTTTTAAATTTTAGTATAAATAAGTCGAGTTGTTTTTAGTGTAATTTTTTGGAAGATTTTTGGTGGAATTTTTGGGGTTTAATTTCTCTAGAATCTGACAGAAATTTATTGAAATCACAAATTTGATAGATAATCTTTGCACAATCGAAATGTCCTAAATTTTTTTAGAATGCTAAATCTATATATATATATATATAATCGTTAAAAGTGTAAATAACACAAATCAAAATTTGAACTCAATTTTTTCCACAACTCCAAAAATTCACACTCGAACACTCCCAAATAAATAACGACAGCTAAACTTAAAATACATTATTATCAACTACTTAATATACATTATAAACTGAATATACATTATTATCAACTATTTTTTAATTAAAAGGAGAAATTATATTGCTCCAGTTGACTCGTTGTCAGAGTATGTTACGGTTTACCAGATAGTCCCGTATCTGTCGTAATCCGGCATCCACGGATTATAGATAACAACCAGTAAGTACTCTGTAATTTGAATTACTTAAATTGCAAATTTAACTTTATAACCAAACTCGAAGATACAAAATGCTGAAATTTCAGATTTGCATTCATGGAGTTCTGACAAACGAAGAGAGTTTTAAGTTTCACAGTAACGAATTCATAGAAACAAAGAGAGTTTTAAGTCCATTTTTTGCAACATTTTCTTGAAATAATTTGGGGAAAAGAATCGCACCAAGAACATCATTGCGAAGTAAAATTTCTTCGCTTTTGTCGCTAAGATCCAACTCTTCCACTGGCTTATACACTTTCCCTTTAATCCACATTGTGCAGCCCTGGCGTCGCTGAGAAAAAAAGCAGAGCTTCCAAGGAGCGGGATTCGATACCCTGACCTCTGCAAGCAAGAAACTGGACTGAGCAGAGAGAATGATCTGTCGCCGCACAAAGCTCAAGAACGGAAAAGAATCCTTCAAGTCAGGAAGTAATATCATATCATTGCTGGCCGCGAGAACCACGAGTTCCACTGCTAGGGCCACTAACGGCATTTAATGTGGCTGTTAAAGATTCCAGAGGTGACAGAGGATTCTAGGTGATTCTACTGTGCTTACATTTAAGTGTGTCGGGGTTCTGTAACAAACCCGACTGACCTTCCTAAACCCTAGCAACACATTTTCGAAAAGGGACTCTTTATTTTTTTCTTTTCCATTGTCGTTTAATGATGAATTCTTCCGAAAATATTGTCGTTTTGTAATGCTCGGGGTCCAGAACTGTGCAAAAATTGATCATCCTATTCAATCTTCAGTCGTTTTCAAAGGGGAGTTAGGTTTTGGGCCGTTGAATGCTTTGCCTGATCATTCATGGCAGTTTGATGAAAAGGATGAATGAAATGAATGCGATTTGGTTGCCCCACTGTTTGTTGAAACAGGGCACGTTTCACGTTCACTGGTCAGTCTTCTTTTAGATGATTCCAGAGAATCCCTAAAGAAATAAGGTAATATAAAAATATACAAAATTGATAGTGTACACTTAGTATATTTATGGAGTTGTCTTTAGTGCGACTTTTTGAAGTTTCATGTGCCGGAATAAACATTTTGAGGTAAAACTTGGTTTTTGTTATTCAAACTGGTTTTTTGACTCTATATATGGATTCAGCACCCTCAAAAACCTCTAGGGCACTTCGATTGTGCAAAGTTAGCAATCAAACTTCTCTTTTCAATAAATTCCTGCCGGAATTTAGAGAAATTACACCATAAAAAGTTACCGAAAAAGCCTTCAAAAAGTTGCACTACTCGCTATATTTATATCAGCATATTACCTCATAAAGGCCGAATTTGACTTGAAGTTGATTGCTTAGTTTTTGGTTTCCAACAACCTTTCTAACTTATTTCCGTGGGGAGCATATCCAAAATTGCTACACACTGTAAGTATGGGGCACAGCTGAATTTAGGGAAAGGGTTAGTTGGTCCATGCCAACAATCCTAAACTATCATGCCACGTGGCAGAAGCCAATAAAATAGCTAGTTGAGCCAAATGAACTATGATGCCAATGTGATGTCAATGTGGCAAAAAGGAATAATGCTTTAAATTAGATATCAGGAATGGTGTGGATATTTTGTATTTTTATTTTCTAGAATATTTATTGACAATCAATAGATTAGGTTGGAATTACTAATTATTTAAGACTATTATTAATTATTTAAGACAGATGTGTCATATACGTTGCAGTGAAAAGGTAGAGCAAAAATAAATGTCAATAACGCAGACTAGCATGGTAGAGAATCGGTACAAAGGTATAGCAGAGTAGTGATAGAGAGTAGGTGCATGCATGAATGTAAATAAAAGCAATGGCAAGGAATAGCTTTTGTGTGGTTTTTATCTGAGTAGTTTTTAGTGCGATTTTATTTCAAATAACAGAAATCAAGATTTTACCTCAAATTTTTTTACGGGATTCTGCCACCTGAAACTCCAAAAAGTCCCACTAAAAACAACTCAGTTTTTATCATCTACAAATTGTAAATTGTAAAATGACTTATGATTTTACTATGCTTATTTATTAAGTGTTAGAGATGCAAGAAAGATAGATAAGATAATATTTTATTTTAATGTTATGTTGCTAAATGTTTTTCAAGATTAGGTTATTATGGGACATATTTTTTTTGAAAGCATATAGATTTTAAGTTGTAACTATTTAGTTTTTGAATCATACATTGAGTTTGTTTTAAAGTGTGGGATTTTTAATCTCAATAGAGTTTTTCCAAGTTATCATTGTGTTAATGGTTTATTGTTCATTTAATGTATCTACAACTATTATGTTTTTTTGGTTTCTACATATTCTTCCCTCGTAGATTAATTTAGGAAGCATTACTCACTTCCCCTTCTTTTAATTTGGTATCGAAGTCAAATCATCTCAAACTCAAGTTGTTAGTGACAAAGTTTTTTATTTAATATTTGGGAATTTGCATTGGAGGAAGTCTTGTGGCAAGGAAATTGCTAGCACGTCTAGATTAGAAATGGAGAAGTTTAATAGCACTAACTTTGTGTTGTGGAAGCTACTAATGGAGGATCTTCTCATAGATTGAGATCTATGGGTTGTAGTATCTGGAACCAAACCACTGATATGAAAGATGAAGAGAGCATGGTATTAGAGAGAAAGGAAAAAACCTTATTAGGCCAATATTACTAAAACCTTATTAGGCTCTACTTGGCCAATTCAATATCACTTAATGTTTTTTTAAGAAAAAACAAGTAGTCTTTAAAAGAAGTTGGGGGATTTATATGAGGATAATTCCCTAATTGCGTGGAGAGGCACTCTACAACCCAGTTTAGGGTGGATGTGTGAGCTTTAGATGAGTGTGAGTGTGAGCTTGAGTGGTAGATGGGTGAAAGCTACATGTGATATGTGATATGTGAAATATATTATGGGTGAGTGTGAGCGTTAGATGGCTGAGGTTAGATGTGAGATATATTTTAAATTCATTTTTTTAATTAATAAGTGGATGTAAATTTAATATTTATAATATAACAAGAATTTTAATCATGAATAATTACCATGGATATTATTAACTTCTAAATAGGTTTTTTTACAATACAAAGATAGATAGAAGGAGGGAGAGAGGGAGAGGAGGGAAGAAAATCATAATACAATGGGCTAATACCATGGTTTTTCAATATCATGGGCCATGTTATCACACATTAATTTTAAATTTTTGATTGATAGGGTCATTAACCTAGGTTTCATTTTGTCTCATAAATTTGGTTCATGAAATTGATGAGAAACTCATGAAATGGTCCTTATCCTAAATCTAGAATACTCCATTGGTCATGCCATCTCAGTCAAATCTATCAAATTTCACCTTAGGCTCACATACATTGTTTTAAATTTAGGTAGTGGCCACCTGTTTGCTTTTTCACTATTCTACAACAAATATAACTGAAAACAGGTAGATTTCGCTATGGAATCACTTGACCAATCCGTAGTGAATCTGCCGGGTTTATAACTAAATACACTACGGAATCATGTTTTTCTGCACCAATAAAGATGATCATGAGCTGTCAAAATTTTAGTGATTTAGGGTGAAGGTGAAATCATATGATCGATTATTACAGTCATCCAAACATGCAAAATCGTAAGTACCATCCATCATTACCTTTCACTCCTCCCATTTGTCATCATTCTCTCCACATTCGAATTTCATTTTTTAAACTTATCTCCAAAGAACCTCTCTGTCATCTTCCCGTTGAGATTTGCATGCATCAATCGATTATCATCTTTGAAAAGTCTAGTCCCACTGCAAGCAACTTGTTGTTCATTCTTTTTCCTTGCAGGTGTCACAGTTCAAGAAGGTTGCATGGTTATAAAACAAGATGGCCATGAAGAAGAAAACAAACAAAGGGGGCTCTTGTGTGAGATATGAACCCATAGACCTCAAGCTACTCAATTAAGACCCCTACTTTGTGGAAGCCTTCAACAATGTTGGATGTCTAAAATTCTGTCAAAAAATCCAAGGTTTACATGCTCAGGTATCAAAGGATTTTGCAGTAAATTTCTTAGGCACAGCTTCGAACGTGGGGGTTCTAAGTTTTACAGTGTCACCTAAGACCATTTCTCAAGCCACAGAGATACCAAGGGAGGGTGAAGAGTGGTTCAAAGCCACTAAGTTCAAGATGCATAATTGTGATGAATTTGTAAAACCAGAACACATTGGAGTAGACATGGCATCTGGAATTCCAAGGAGCTACATGAAGGAGAACTATTCCAAATTGTTGTTTGTGATTAAAAAGTACTTTACCTGTGAGGGGAGATTTCATATGGTTTACCTGTACCATTTCAGGCTTTTATTGCACTTCATTGGTAAGCAGTCTCTTGATCTTCCCTTTTTCTTGTTTAGGAGCTTATGGAAAATGCCTGACAAGGTTCAGGCCGGGGAAAAGAGCAGTGAGACCTCAATTTTCTACCATGGTTTTATTAAACTCCTAGTGTTGGAGGAGTTGAAGAAGCTAAACAGAGACCAGGCTACTTTTCTTTTCCTCAGTGGTTATGAGGTTGATTCAGTAACACCCAAGAAAACCCCAAAGTTAAAAGCTACCCCTTCAAATAAAAATGACAAACCTGCAACTGAGACAGAGGGTGTCAATGAAGAAGAGATAGAGCCCATGATAGACCCAATGGATATTGAAACAGAGCTTGTAAAAGAGGCAAAAATTCCACAACCTTCACCTACAATCAGCAAACAAAATATCAATAAGCAAGGCCACAGAAGGATAACCAGAAGTCAAACAAGTGGGAAGGGAAACCTTGAAGACATCCTTCAGGCTATAGATATTGAGGAGACTCTAGTGGTGAGAGCTGAAGATATTAAAGGTCAAAATAAGAAAAAGAAAGGCATGACTGCTAAAAAGCTTGATTTTACAGGAGAAGATGCAGGTTTCATTTTCCAGCCAAGAAGACCACTCACTAGGCTGAAACTTGCCAAGGGTGTTATGGCAAACAAGGAGACAAGAGTTACTGACAAAGGAAAGAAGCTTATTAAAGGAGATATCATTGATTTGTCCCCAACTGTAGAGGAGATCATTATGCAAAGAAAGGGTAAAGAAATGATCGTTGATAGTGTAGAAATTATAATACAATTATGTATTACCAGATTCTCTTGATCTAACAATTATATGCTACTTTTAATATAGAATCCTTCTACTTAATTCTTTGTGGAAATTTAATCGCCAATTGCAAACACATGAAGAAAGATCAATCACACATAACACAGATGTTTTTATTAGGAAATCATAAAGCTAAAAACCCCACTATCATATATTATGTATATATCATGGATCATGAAACAATCTCATACAAAACTCTAATCCAAGAGCTCTCAGTACGATACACAATCGTCTCACACTGTCATACAAAAATTCGCATAAACATGCACCAATTTATTGCCTCATGACAACCTGCCTCCATTGCACAATCCCTGCTGATCACAATCCCTGAATGAATTCAATCTTTCCTTGCCTTGACTGCGCAATCCTCATTGACATCTCCAATGTGTGTTTAGTTTCACTTGTGCACCCACTATAGTCACAACTGATAGTCAAACTGTCCCTTTCACCTATCTCTCAAATGGGTCTCCACTGGATCTGACATGCATGTAGTTAACAGTAGTAAATCTTCAGTTGCATGTGAGATCACTCCATGTGAATTAATTTAATATTTAATTCACTGATCTCTCACTAGTGTATCTTTAGTTACAACAAGTTACAACTAGCACAACTGAGTTTAACTCACTTAACTGAGTTAAACTACTTTAAAACTCACATAACTACACATCCAACTCTCTTACAACTTTGTATCACTGAGTTACAATGAAGTCCACTAGTATGTCCCACCAACCAACCTTTGAACTCAAAATTCCTTCAGTTAACTGGTTTTCCACATCAGTTAACTGAAATCAAGTGCTTCAAGAGAATAGATTATTATTTATTGTTTAATTATTGTTAAGAGATAACAATAATCGACATGCATTCTATTTTTAGACATGCATTCCACAAAACAACTTCGCATATGCATTCCAAAAATAGATGCCCATCCATCCATATAATTTTCTCAACCATCTATAAATAGACTACTGCTAAAAATAGACTTTGATCCAAATTCTAAAAATAGACATATCACCTAAAAATAGCTCGCGACCCCACCTAGTGTAGGTGCTTAATTTTCACTAGGATCATCATCTTGTTGAATCTCAACACTCCCTCTCAACAAGAAAGGGATTATCCTTCACCCCAATCCTGTCTCTATGGAATTCGAATTTGCTCTTGGTGAGCACATTTGTCAGAGTATTTGCATCCTGATCTTCCATAGGAATGTACTGAAGCAACATGATCTTTCGCTAATCTGAGTGCCACAGATCTCTGTTTCCTGATGTACCAAGAAACAATTGTAGATCCGATACTGAAAACCCCTCTTTATGTGCTCTTTCTGTCCGTTGGGCTGCTTGCCTAATCTGCATTTGTGAAGCCATGCAACTTCACCTCATCCGTTTGTCTATACCATAAGCCATACTCAGATGTGCCCTGAGATATCTCAGGACATGCTTGCCCCCCTTCCAAAATAGCTTGGTAGGCTTAACCATTGCTTGACTAAGTTGGTTCACCACATAGCATATGTCCGGTCTTGTATAAACTAAATACATGAGCGAACCCACCAACTGTCGATAGACAGTAGCATCCACTACCTCTCCAGATGTAGCGTCCTCTTTCCTCCAGTTTTCAAGAAGAGGAGTATCCATGGGTTTGCAACCCTCCATGTGAAACTTACGGAGTATCTCCTGTTCATACTTTCCTTGAGACACAAACAGTTCACCTTCTCGCTGTCATATTTCCAATCCAAGGAAATATTGAAGGAGGCCCATATCCTTTATCTCGAACTCCTTTGCAAGGTCCTCCTTGCATGAGTGTATCAGCTACTCATCACCAGTCAGTATTAGATCATCAACATAAAGAACAATGATTCAAAGTTTACCCTCCACCACAATCTGGTATAGTTTTGCATCCGCCTCACTCTTGGTGAAGCTAAGTCCAGTGAAATAGCTGTCGATCCGAGTGTACCAAGCACGGGGTGCTTGCTTCAGCCCATACAACGCTCTTTTGAGTCTGCACACATGCGACTCATTGCTGAAGATCTCAAATCATTCAGGCTACTCAATGTAAACTTATTCCTCAATGATCCCATTAAGGAACACAGTCTTCACATCCATCTGTTGAATGTGCCAACCCATCTGTGTTGAGAGAGAAGGATGGTCCTTATGGAAGAATACTGTGTGACAGGTGCAAAGGTTTCTTTGTAATCAATCCCCTCGATCTATGAGAAGCCTCGGGCCACAAATCTTGCCTTATACTTCTCAACACTCCCATCAGCAGCTTGCTTTACCTTGTAGGTCCATCTTGAACCTACTACTGATTTATCAACCGGCCTTGGAACAATTTCTCAAGCACTGTTTCTGACAATGGATTCATACTCCTCCACCATAGCATCTACCCATGTGGGCTCCTACACTGCTTCCTGAAAGGAAGATGGCTCAGTCAAAATACATTTTCTCATGAGAGCCATGTATCCAGTGAATCGGTCAGGAGATTATCTCTGTCTGCGTTGTGAAGTAGAGTCTCCTACATTTTGTGCCGCATCAAGCTTCAGCCTCTCAGCTTATGTGGTACGCCTTCTGCTAGTTCTGATGTTTGGCTCTGCGTGAGTGGACTCCTCCACTCCATGAACCTCCTCCTGTGGCTGATCCACATCTAGAGACTCATCTTTGGAAACAAGCAGTTCCTCCTCTGCATGCAAGTCTAGCTCCCTCTCAAGCGATAACTTCATGGCTTTCTCCTTATTGAATTTTATATCTTGTCGCACCACAGTCATTTGACTGTTTGGAAAATACACACGATAATTATGGGTGTTTCTGTGTACCCCACAAATATCCCAACTTTAGCAGTCGGCTGCAGCTTCTTCCTAGCGTTCTTGGTCACATGCACATAAAAAAATGAGCCAAAAATCTTAAAGTGAGAAACATCCATTTTCTTACTAGTAAAAGCTTCTTCATGTGTACTCATGCCAAGTACTCTATGAGGACAACGGTTTTGCACATAAACCGTAGTGTTGCATGCTTCCACCCACAAGTGAATTGGTAGGTGCTGATCATGCAACATAGCTTGTGCAACACCCACGATCATTCTGTTCTTCCTCTTCATGACCCCATTTTGTTGTGGGTTATGAGGTGTTATGAGTTCTATCTGAATTCCTTCTTTGCTACAGAAGTCTTTGAATTCGTTCGAGATATATTCACCACCATTATCGCTCTGTGGAGCCTTCACTTACTTCCCTGACTCTTTCTCCACCAATGCTTTAAACTCATAGAACTTTGAGAATGTTTTCTCTTTCTTCTGCAAGAAGAAGATCTAACATCTACGAGAATAGTCATCAACAAAAATAACATAATACCTGTGTTTTGCTGTTGAAGCAACCGAGAATGGCCCACACACGTCTGTGTGAACTCTCTCCAGGATCACCGAAGCATGGTTTTCCTTTTCATGAAAGGTGGTCTTCACAAACTTACCCATAGTACATCCCTTGCACTAATATGTCTCCGCAATTGTACCCTTGGGAAGTCCAGTAGAAATCTACTGCAAAATTTTCAGGGTGCCATGGTGAAGATGGCCCAATCACCTGTGCCATAATTTTCCCTCATCCCGGCTCACCACTTCTTCTTATTTGCCCGCCATTGCAGCACAACCATCTACCTATAGCTTGTAGATATTCTTGACTCAGATCCCTATCCTCTTGGTTTGAACTGTTGTTTTATGTCACAGGAAAGCTTTTCCATCGTTGAAAACAATTTCATAACCTCCGCCCTCCAACATCGCGACTGAGACCAAGTTTTTCTTCAGACCTGGAACATGCATAACATCTTTCAACAGAAATGGTTTACTTGACTCCCTCTCAAAGGTAATGGTACCAATTTCGGTTTCATTGTATCGTCCATCATCGCCCACCTCTATATGCATTTGGAGATATTTCTCCTCCAAGTCATTGAAAAGCTCATTATCTCCCATCATGTGGAAGGAAGCACCACTATCAAGATACCACACTAATCCCATTGTGCTTGAAACCAACCATGCGATAAAAAAGAAATCAAGTTCAAATTGCGAGGCAAGGGCCTCACCAACTACAGCTCCAACAACGTTCTTGTTCTTCTTTTTCTGTGGGCAGTTAGTGGCGAGATGCCCATGTTCGTGACAGTGAAAACACTTCACCTTGAACAAATCCAGCTTCTTGCCTTTAGCCTCGGATTTTGAGTGGAATTCCTTCCCCTTCCATTTCCTTGTCTTGGCAACCAAAGCACAATCCTCTTCATCATCATGATTTGATGAAGAGCCATCTCTGGTGTTCCGCCTGAACTCCTCCTGCACTAGATCCGAACACAGTCGTTCCCAATCCGGTAGTTTTTCCCGTCCGTTGACAGAGTATTGATAACTGTGCCAACTCTTAGGAAGCCCCAAGAGAGAAAAAATCACCAAATGATCATCAACAACAGTGATCCCCACACTCCCTAGTTCATCCGACATTGGACCAGCTTTGTGAGATACTTAGGAATATTGTTGCCCTTTTCCATCTTGATCTTTCTGAGTTTATCCTTCAACGCCAATTTCATATGGTCGCTGCTGCTTTGAAAAGATCTGTCAAAGCCTTCCACATTGCAAATGGAGTGGCTTTCCCATGAAGTCTTGAGACAATATGGTCTCACCCACCTTCCAACAGAATCCTTCTCATCTTCACTACTTTCTTTTGCCATGCGTCAAGTAATGCATCACTCGTCGAAGTGGGCTTAGGAACATCACTGTCGATGAATTCCTTCAAGACATTATCTTCAAGCACCGCCTTCATCCTATCCTTCCATGCAATGTAGTTTGAGCTGCCCTCGAGTGCATACTCTAACCACAAACCATTGAAAGCCATTTCGATGTTTAATCAACTGTCACACCAAGAAATTGTTGTAGCAAATTCGAATTGTTTCCACCAACAAAGTTAGTTACTACTTCAATATTGCAATCTTCTTTGTTATAATACCATGTAGAAATTTTAATACAATTATGTATTGCTGGATTCTCTTGATCTAACAATTATATGCCACTGTTAAATACATAATCCTTCTACTTAATTCTTTGTGGAAATTTAATCGCCAATTGCAAACACATGAAGAAAGATCAATCACACATAACACATATGTTTTTACCGGGAAAGGATAAAGCTAAAAACCCCACTGTCATATATTATGTATATATCATGCATCATGCAAAAATCTCATACAAAACTCTAATCCAAGAGCTCTTAGTACAATATACATTAGTCTCACACTGTCATACAAAAATTGGCATAAACATGCACCAATTTACTGCCTCCTGGCAGCTTGCCTCTACTGCGCAATCCCTGCTGATCACAATCCCTGAATGAAGTCAATCTTGCCTTGCCTTGACCGCGCAATCCTCATTGGCCTCTCCAATGTGTGTTTGGTTACACTTGTGCACCCACTATAGTCACAACTGATAGTCAAACTATTCCTTTCACCTATCTCTCAACTGGGTCTCCACTGGATCTGACATGCATGTAGTTAATAGTAGTAAATATTTAGTTGCATGTGATATTGTTACATAACATTTTGTCACCATCCCTGAAATCCCCGTCCCGCATATTGGAGGACCATTCCCGTGACTTATATGCAGTGTCATGCCTTGCGAAGAACATCATTGCATCCCTTGCTATGAGGCGAACATTTCCTCTGTTAACTTTTCCCTGAGCAGACCATCAGAAACACATGTTTTTGGGTTGGCGCAGGCAGGCCGTTATGTCGTCGTGCCAATGAAGGAAGTTAACACTGTGCCCCGCGCCCATTGACGCTCTGTCCCAGTGAGCTACCCACGACAAGCTATTTTTGGAATGTTTTTTAAATATAGAGGCGAAGTTTCCATGCCAACTACTTCGTGAGCGAGTTAGCTTGGGTTGTTCGACTGCATAACCATGAACACCTTCCTTTGGCCTCTTGTTTCCACCTTTTGGGGGAACCTCCCAAAGGATAAGGCCTCCCTTCCACCATTTGAGGGATCCCAACCTCCTCATCTCCCTCTATAAATAAAGCTATCTCCCATTTATGCAGCTAGCTGAACCATTATAGCTGAATAGCTGAAGAGGAATTGCTGAACATCTTGGTGAGATAGAGTAGAGAGAGAGACCCTTGTCGAGAGATAGCTTAATCTTTTGCCTCGCTACATCCAAATTCCTTGACGAATGCTCGAGATGCACTTTGACTGAACCTGCTAAAGGAGGCTGTGACGTCAAGTCTCCGGTTGTAATCTCTTTCTTTCTCTTAATATATACGTGACTGGTGTTCTGGTTCCCATCTTGTGTTAATGCGATTTACATTATGCAATATGTTTAATCTTCCTTGATTGATTAGCTAGTTATGAATGCAATTTTTATCATGTATGCTGCTTTCGTCCTTTGATCTTTGTGAAAGCGCCCGAATACCATTGCTAAAGGATCACGACGTGCCGGGTCAAGGATCGTAAGACCTCTACTCCAGCTACATCGATCGTGTTGGACTACAGGTAGGACAATCTATCCCAACTTGTTTCATTCGTTAACTAGGAACCAACACATTAGCATGTCCTCTTGTTGCTAAACCCACTCTAGGGTTAGAGGGATCGTCTCTGTCCGCAGAGAGGATTTAACTACACAACAAAAATCACTCCATGTGACTTAATTTAATATTTAACTCACTGATCTCTCACTAGTGTATCTTTAGTTAAAACAAGTTACAACTAGCATAACTGAGTTTAACTCACTTAACTGAGTTAAACTACTTTACAACTCACATAACTACACATCCAACTCTGTTACAACTTTGTATCACTCAGTTACAATGAAGTCCACTAGCATGTCCCACCAACCAACCTTTGAACTTGAAATTCCTTGAGTTAATTGGTTTGCCACATCAGTTAACTGAAATCAAGTGCTTCAAGAGAATATATTATTATTTATTGTCTAATTATTGTTAAGAGATAACAATAATCGACATGCATTCCACGAAACAACTTCGCACATGCATTCCAAAAATAGACACCCATCCATCCATATAATTTTCCCAACCATCTATAAATAGACTACTGCTAAAAATAGCATTTTATCCAAATTCTAAAAATAGACATATCACCTAAAAATAGCCTGCAGGCCCCAACTAGTGTAGGTGCTTAATTTCACTAGGATCATCATATTTTTGAATCTCAACAGATAAAACTGAAGTGTAGGTGTTAAAAGAGCAGTTGAGAGAGGCTAGGGAAGAGGTCATTGAGACCAAATTAGAGCTGCAGGAAGCTAAGGTAGACAAAAAGTTGATGGAAGATTTTAAAGAAAAAAGTAAATGAGCATCTAAATCAATATGATGAATCATTAACCAATGCCAAGAAACTGTTGAAAATGACACTTCCTTTTATAAGGGTAATGAAGCACACCAGAAAAAAAAGAAGCTCAAAGAAAGAAAGAAAGAAAGAAGCTCAAGGGACAGTTTAAAGAGCTAGAGGACAAAATGGAGATGATACAGTCAGAGTTAAAAAAAAGAGGCCTTAAAATCACAGTTATAAATGAACTTGAAGAGATTCAGCCTCCTATTGGTAAAGGTGAAATTCCCAAAGCTTGAGGAATAGACCTAATACCTTTTTGACATTTTTCTAGCACTTAGAAGTCAACATTTCCAGATCTAAAAGCAAAATTTTGAAGAAAGGGAAATTTTGAGTTTTATGCCAATTAGGCAATTTCGTAGCAAATCCCAGGCTTGAAGCCCAGATTTCTCTACGAAATCCCTGTAGGTGACTTTCTGTTGAAAATCACAGTTTTGGTTGAAATCAAATAGCGAAAAAATTTGTATTTAGCCTATTTTGTTTGAAAAACATCTCTAAATCAGAAAAGAAGGCTAAAAAATGGCATAGATAGGTGAAGTAGATTTTCTACAAAACCACGTGACGAAATTTCCTTGTTTCCCCTGTTTCTACAACAAGCAACATTTAGTAGCATTTTGTGTTTTGAAGGTTCATTGGAGGTCAACCAACCATGTGGAGAGTTTAAAGAGTATCAGTGGAATATTCCAGCAAAGGTTTAGTCTTCGACAAAGCTATCTATTTCACCAGCTCAGAAAAAATACAATCAACAAATATCATGACATCATTTCCTTAAAAATAGGATGATTGTTTTCCTAGTTTAGTGGAGGAAGTAAGGTCTTAATCATGGTTAGTGCCACTTAAACACATAACCATCTTCGATGTAAATAGGTTTTTTTTTTTTTTTTTCTCAGTTATTAGATGTATTAAATAAGAGGAAGAGTCCTAATAGGTCTCTAAGTCATAAAGTCAGTAGGTGTCATTTTCATTCCCATTATCTTGCTTCTTGTTAAGATAAGTGTCAATAAAAGTAGTTCGATGATCTAGCCATGTGGGAAGATCCAATATAAAGTGGCTAAGGCCTATTAATAGGCATAATTTTGAAGAACATAGGGTTGGAGAATGTTATTTTTCACTACTATTGTTGTAAACCTTTTTTATAAGTAATATACAGTGGTTGTGAGCTTTCTTCTTCACCTGAGTTTCATATGATGTTTTCATGAGCATTGTCCTATGTATTTTGTCATTTTGCTTTCAGTATCTTAATGTTTAATTACTCAAAATTCATGAACACCATGCTCTAACTTCCTTAAGTGTTAATTTATTGTATATATGTGTGTTTTGTCCTTTCATCAAAACATGTACATGCCTCAGTTTCCACAAGAAGAACCATGTCACTGAGTTTCTTAGCACTGACTCCATAAGCCCAATGGTAGTAAACCCTATACATTTTTCACCTGCTTACAAACACATTCAAGACACTATTATAGAGTTAGCCATATGATTGCATTTCATTTTAAGAAATTCATATTTACCTTTGAGAGAGCCCTCTCAGGCTGAAAAGGCTAATTTTTAGTTAGAATTTGGTTTAAAAGAGTTACTCTAGGTTGTCTGGTGGAGCAGCCCATCTGTACCAACTTAGTGATAACATGCCATCTATGCTTTTGATTATTATGTTATAGATATAGGTTTTTAATTATTTCTTTACGATACCATGGGCCAATACCATGACTTATCAATACCACATGCCCTAGAACCATAACTTATTTCAAAATAACAATATTTTACAAATACTTTATTTTTATTTAATTTTATAACATTTTTTAATTAAATCTAAAAGAAAAAAGGTTATAATTACTTTTGAGGAATTATAATGCATGATTCTTTTAAGTTTTTTATTATTAAATTAGACACTTTCTTAAATACAATACAATGGGGTCCTATTTAAGAGAGAGAGAGAGTAAGATGGAGGGGGAATAGAGTGGGGGAGAGAGACATAGAGGTGGGAGAGAGAGGAAGGAAGATAGAGGGAGGGAGAGAGAGATGGATTTGGAGGGGGGAAGAGAGGGAGGGAGGGAGAGATGGATTTGGAGGGGGGAAGAGAGGGAGGGAAGAACAAATACATTGATAGATAGAGGTGGAGAGAGAGAGGGAGTGATAAGGGAGAGATGAAGATGGAATGAGAGAGAGAGGAGACGAGGGAAGGGAGAGAAAATGAAAGGATATATATATAGAGAAAGAAGGGGAAGAGAGAGATAGGAAGACATAGATATGGAGTGGGGAGAGAGGGGGAGAGCGAGAAGGGGAGAGAGAGGGAGATAGTGACAGAGTTGGAGGGTGGAGAGAGAGAGTGTGTGTGTGATGAGGGGGAGAGATAGAGGGATTTGGGAGAGAAAGGGATAGATAGGAAGGAAGAGAGAGAGGACATGAGAGAGAGGAGAGAGAGAGGGGGGAGAGAGATGGAGTTGGAAGGGGGAAAGAGAGGGAGGGAAGAAAAAAAACATTTAGAGATAGAGGTGGAGGGAGAGGGGGAGTGATAAGGGAGAGATGAATATGGAATGAGAGAGAGAGGAGACGAGGAAAGGGAGAGAAAAGGAGGGGATAGAGATAGAGAAAGAAGGGGAAGGGAGAGACTAGGAGACATAGATATGGAGGGAGGGAAGAGGGGGAGAGAGAGAAGGATAGAGAGAGATTTTGTGTGATGGGGAGGAGAGACAGAGTGGGGTGGGAGAGAAAGGGAGAGAGAGGAAGGAGGAGAGAGAGAAGAGAGAGAAGAGAGAGATGGAGCTGGAAGGGGAAGAAATACTTAAAGAGAGAAAGGTAGAAAAGGAGAGGGAGCGACAAGAGAGAGAGAGAAGGGGAAGAGAGAGGGAGAGTGAGGAGGGGAAGCGAGAGAGAGAGGGAGAGAGAAATAGATAGATATGGAGAGAGTGTGTGTATCTTTTGGGGGTGAGAAGGAGAGACAAGGGGTGAGAGGGCAAAATAGAGAGGCAAAGAGAGGGAGGGAGGAATAGATATAGATATGGAGAGAGAGAGAGAGAGAGAGAGAGAGAGAGAGAGAGAGATGTCTAGAATGATATGGAGAGAGAGTGTGTATGTTTGGGGGTTGAGATAGATATATATATATATATATATAGAGAGAGAGAGAGAGAGAGAGAGAAAGAGAGAGGAAGAGGGAAATATATATATATATATATATGGGGAGAGAGAGTGTATGTAGGCTAATATAGAGAGATAAAGAAGGAGAGATAGAGGGAGATAGAGATATATATGGAGGGTGAAAGAGGGAAGGATAGAGAGACAAAGGGGGAGAGAGAGAGAGAGAGAGATGTGTTTAGGGGGCTGAGATAGAGAGACAAATAAGGATATATGGAGGGAGGTATAGATATAGATGGCAGGAGGGAGAGGGAAGAAGAGAAATATAGAGGAAGGGAGGGAGAGGTGGAGAGAGAGAGATGGGGGAGAGAGGGAGGGGGAGAGAGAGATGGAGAGAGGGAGGGAGATAGACACAGAATGAAAGGTGGAGAGAGAGGGAAGAAGAAAGAGACACACAGAGACAAATACAAACATAGAAGTTAGATCTAGGAAGTCATGAATATTTTAGTTTTTCACTAAAATATATGTATTGATTTTAGTGTAGTTCTTTATTTATAATCCTATTTTATCGCTTGCACTAGATGCATTGATTTCAGTGCAGATGTCAATTTATAATTCTATTTAATACATAACACTAGATGAATTGATTTCAGTGTAGATGCCGATTTCTACTCATATTTGATTTCTTGCACTAGATGCATTGGTTTCAATGTATACTGATTTATAATAGTATTTGACTGCTTGCACTAGATGCATTTCTTTTAGTGTAGATGTCGATTTCTAATCCTATTTAATACCTTATACCAGATGCATTGATTTCAGTGTAGATGTTGATTTATACTCCTATTTGATTGCTTGCACTGGATGCATTGGTTTTAGTGTAGATATTGATTTATAATCCTAAATGATTGCTTGCATTAGATGCATTGATTCCAGTGTAGATGTAAATTTATAATCCTATTTAATACCTTCCACTAGATGCATCGATTTCAGTGTAGATGTTGATTTATACTCCTATTTAATTTCTTGCACTGGATGCATTGGTTTCAGTGTAGATATTGATTTCTAATCCTATTTGATTTCTTGCACTAGATGCATTGATTTTAGTGTATATATTGATTTCTAATCCTATTTTATTGATTGCATTATAGACATTGATTTTAGTGCAGATGTTTATATCTAATCATATTTGATTGTTTGCACTAGATGCATTGATTTTAGTGTAGATGTTGATTTTTGATTTGATGCAACTAGATGTATGATGTACATTAATTTCAAAGTAATTAGATAAATAATGTGCATTGATTTCAGTGTAAGCACATTTCTGCCCCCTCCATCTATATCTATATCTCCCATTGTCTCTCCTTTATCTCTCTATCTCACCCCCCAAACATACACACACTCTCTCCATATATATATATATATCTCTCTCTCTCTCCCTCCCTTTTCCACTCCCTCTCTCTCTCTCTCTCTCCCCCCCTCTCTCCCTAACACTTCTCTCTCCACATCTCTCTCTCTCTCTCTCTCTCTCTCTCTCTCTCTCTCTCTCTCCCTTTTCCACTCCAGCTCTCTCACTAATACTTCTCTCTCCATATCTATATCTCTTCCTCCCTCCATGTCTTTGCCTCTCTCTTCTTCCCTCTCTCGCCCCCTCCATCTATATCTATATCTCACCCTAAAACATTCAAACTCTCTCTTAGTGTACGCACATAAAAATTATTCATGATGTGAATTGACGTGAATTGAATTCTTTGTTATAGTAATTCAACAATAAATACAATACTTGAACTTTCATCCTAAATAAAATTTTCACTTACCCTAAAAATCTTCTTCTTAAAACTGTAAACTATTTGTAATTGGCCACATTCTTAATATTCCCATTTTCCATCACTCAACATTGTTAATCAATTTTCATTCAAACATGATAATAGAAAATAACTAATAGGTGTGAAAATAAGAAAAATAGAATAAAATAGTTTCATATTGATCGCAATGAAGATTCTTTGTAATTCACTATATTCTTATTATTCACATTTTCTATGATTCAACATTGTTACATTGTCACTTTGCACTTAAAATTTTTATTTCATCATTTTTCATCATTAAAGTTACTAAAATTCTCTCTCATCTCAACAAACTGAGGTAAATAAGCAAAATTAAAGTTAAATTGACCAAGTTAATCTTAGACATATTTAGCATATTTAAAATGATCAAAATAATCACATGCTCGACAAATTTTGTATGATTGTACACGACTAAAAACATCCTAGATCCATATTAACCCCAGATCTATCAAGCGCTGAAAGGGATCAAATATCACGAGGTGAAAACCTATCCTCAAGTTATGCACTCAAAAAATAGGTTTTCGCCTAGAGATATTTGATTCGTCTCGGCGCTTGATAGATCCGGGGTTAAGATGGATCTAGGCTGGTTAATAATTTTTTTCTAGAGAAAAAAAATGTTTTTTCTTGAGAAAAAAAATGTTTTTTCTAGAGAATGGGTGATGGTGATTTTATTGTTAAGCACTTGGATACATTTAATGCTATTATGACATAATTTATCTCATTTGGTGTGAAAATGAATGGGAAAAATCTGTTTATGCCTCTTTTTGGTTTTTTACCAAGTTCATCTGACAACCTAGTAATGGCCATTGGAAGTATTATGAAGACATTGGTGCTTGATGAGGTTGTGGTTGCTTTACTCTCAGAGGAAGTGAGGAAGAAATATTTTGGATCCACTAATGAGACCCTATTTATTCATGGAAGATCAAAGAGAAAAGGAAAGAAGAGAGAAAAGGGTAGATCCAAATCCCATGGGAGACATATAAGTGCCTTGGAAAGTCCAAGACAAAATGTTGGAATTGTGGTAAGGATGGGCATTTCAACAAGGTTGTGAGGAAGATAAGAAGAAAAATAAGAAGCAAAAGAATGATTCTGATGACCAATCTAAAAACTATTCTCAAGAGGATGGTGGAGATTTTGCCATCCTAGCCTTGGAAATCCATGGAGGACAAAATGTGTGTCTAATAAACTTTGGAACTTATTTTTATATGACTTCCCATCAACATTCACTTTCAGTATATGAAAAAATATAATGGTGGGATGATGTAATTTGATGATAATGATGGTATATTTTGATGATGACTAATTTTTATATCAATTATATATAAAATATTCAAAGACCTACTAACAAATTAATACAAAATATTTTTTTAAATATACTATTATAACATTTTTAGAAACTGTTCAACAATAATATAAAAATTAAAAAAATAACAAGAGTCTGTGGTGGAAATGTCATTTCTCTTGATGTTTTTCACATTGGAACCACATGGTTTTGGTTTATTGTGCAAAATTGACATGGGCTTATATGTGAAAATAGTGTTTTTAAGAAAAAAATCAAAAGTACTTAAAAGAATGAATAATGTTTTTAATTTTTTAATACAAATTTGATACATAATATGTATATATTAAAAATGAATATAAATTTATATAAATATATGAATACATGGGGTGGCAGGAGGGGGAGGGATTTTCTTTAATCCCGAAGGAATCATACACGATAGATTTGCATGGGGACTGGGAAAAAATACTAAAAATCAAGATGAGGCTTATGGATTATTCCTCAGGCTATCTTTGGCTCAGAAAAAGGGAATACAAGACATGTCTATCCTAGGGGAATCCCTGATTATCAAAAAGCATATGAACTACAATTCATCAACACAAAACTACAAATTGAACCAAATCATCAAGAGAATCTTTTGCGGCTCGTGTCCCCTAGGGTTAAGTTTGAGTCAATTTTGTTAAAGTGTAGTGCATAGGTCAAGGGGATTTGGGGTGAGTCAAAGTTCCTTCTTTTTGTAACGGGTAAAAGGGTAAAACATGGGGCTCAAACCATGGTTTTATCCCATAGTTTTTGCGCGTCTAAGTCATATAAAAAGGGCATGTATGAGTCAGGTGGAAAAGAAGAATAACATGATAGATCATCTTATATTTTGTATGTGATTTTGGCTAAGTTTTTGTGATAAGTCTGAGTAGAGATAGGATCCTGTGGCTATGTGCATGGAGACCTAAGTCCTGGGTTGTGTGTGAGGACTCTGCGGCTCTGTGCGCAAGAGAAAGCATTGTAGTCATTGAAGATCTGCTTAATAAAGAGAATTTTTAGTGAAATTTCTATTTTACGTGCATGATCTTTGTCTTATGTGTTAATGTGTTGATTTTCGTATAGATATGCTGCAGTTTACATTATTGATGTGTATTTGTCTGAGTTAATTATATGATTGCACAAGATTTATATATGTTTCTATTAAGTTATATCTTAATAAGAATAGATCTTTGTGTTCGTGCATAATTGCATATGTGTTAAGGGTTTTATTGAAGATTAGATTGTAATCGAGTTAAAAGAAATAACACAACACAATAATGATTAGATCAGAATGGAAAGGGTTAGATAAACAACATATTCCTCCCTTAGGCTACGGAAACCTGGTTCCAACGCCCCCCATACTGCTTTGAGTGAGACTTTGGTCTACACAAGAAGATCACTGTCGAAAGGGCCAGTAGTTGGAGGGTTTTGTTGGTTGCACAAAACACTTTGAACCTAGGTCAGGACCCCTTAAGCCAAAAAATGGTTCCGTTGCCTAGACCGAGATATGTTTGAGGGAGATTTGATGTTGTGGCATCCAACTAAGCCTGAATTACAAGAGTGGTTGGATAGAAAGGTGCGCGAGTTCGCGATCCAAGAGAACTAGAATCCGTGATTATTTGATGAAGAGTGGGAACAAAGATTTATTTATACAGAGCAACACAAAATTTTCTTTGCTTCCTTTGCAGCAGAAATACACGAGTGGTTATCTTGGATTACTGAGTTTTAGACTTGCACAAAGGACGACGCAGTCACCAAGTGGACTCTTGAGTTGATTCAACAATTGGAAAAATACAACAATAAGATCACTCACGCAATAGATTACTGGATCAACAACATTATTTGTGGATTTGTCATTGAATTTTATATAGACACCTTTGTGTCATATTTTGAAGCTGAAAGAAGGTTTTTCAAAGGCCCTCGAGGTAAGTTCTTGTGCTCTTTAAAGCTGCAAATTAAAATGGTCTTATGTGAAAAGGGTAATTTATGCAACCATACTGAGCAAATTTTCAGAAGAGGTCAACCTAGCTCTACGCACAGTGGAAAAATTTATAACACAATCCTAAATGAATATTTTGTGTACAATCCCCTCAAAGGAAGATCTGACAGTGACGAAGGGTCTGAAATAAGCAATTCTGGTAAGTTAGTGGAATTTGAAGAAAGGACTACAACTGTGCTTCAGATACCATCCACCCCACTCCCAAATCCCCCTCACACTCCACTCCACCTCCACCACTAGTATTCAATATGGCTAACTCTATTAAGATGCAGAATTTTAAGGGTGTCAGGAATGAAGACACTAAAAAATTCTGGTTCGTCATAGAGGCTGTGCGGAAGGCACATTAGATTAATGATGACGATGGACTGGTATATGAGTTATGTAGCAAATAACCCAAATGTGATGATAGATCTCAAAATGAATTAAAGGAATAGTTCCGAAAGCCAAAGTCATATGCTCAATGTGTTACCGAATTAAAGGATAGTCATCAGGAAGTGAATGAAACCATATGGGAAGCATATTAGCAGTTAAAACATATCATCAGGTATGGAGGCTTCACCATTAGTGATTATCAACATAAATAATGGTTCATTGCAATGTTATTGCCGCAACTGTGCCCGCTTTTGTCTCAACAGAAGATCGTGTCCCATACCGAAGCTGTGGAAATCGTGATGAAGCTGGAAGCTTCTCCAATTCAGAATGCGCAGACTGGGGTTCAACAAATTCGAAGTCAATTGTCTACCCTACACTTAGAGATGAAAAGCTTGTAGAAGGAGAGTGGTAAGGACGTGCGTGTAGAGGTATGGTATGTGTGCTGCAAAGCTAAAGGAAACTACAAGGAGCAATGCCCCATATATGGTGAATATTTGTCAGTTGGAGGACCAAGTTTGATCAAACCTAATCCACGGGTTGGAGCACCGACAGGTGCGAACCCTCTGATATGGTGCACAATATGTCAAGTAGCCGGAAAACACCCTAGAGACTAATGTCCGAGGTTGCACAAATATATTCTGACGAACAAGAAGCTATATTGCAAACTTTGTCGATATGTAGGAAATTATGAGAAGAAATATCGAAATTTGATCTAATGATTGATTGAGCTATGACCTACAAGATGTAGTCAGAAAGTAGGGGTCTAGATTGACCTATTTCACCCTCTAGGTGAGGGAGATTTTAGGGCCAAGGGCGTGGAAGAGGAGGAGTAATTGGTCGTGGAAGAGGCTAGATTATCTGTTGTAATTGTGGAGAAGTTGGCAACTTCGCACGCGACTGCCCAAACCTTACACAAAAATCTTGTGGGCATTGTGATCCAGGTGGATATTGGTGGCCACCCACCTATTCCACTTGGGGCCCCACCATTGTCTCTTTCAGTTTTTCATTTTCGGCACAACTTACTATTTTTAGCAGTTTTTCGGGTCCTAAACTTCCGGAGCTATTTTGAGGCCCTAAACGACGTTTTTTGGGCATTATTTTTTCGGTGAATATGATTTTGTTTCGGAATAAATATTTGAAATAACAGTTGTATTCCTCAGATAGATATTTCTAACAATGTATCATGTGCGTCAAACGGAGATAGTATGCCAAAGTTATGTCCTCGGGAAGTTGAAACACCAATTTACCCAAACGGGGCCCATAGTTTTGGCGCTTCTTCTCCTAGGGTTAGGTTTTTGGACGTTTAGGGTTTTCCATTGTTTCTAAATAATAAATAGGCCCTCGAGCCTCATGGTAACTTAGTTCAGAGGCCTGTAGCCGCCACATCTCTTCTCAGAGATAAGCTACCAGCGCCCTAGCTAGTTTATTTCCATTTTGTCTGTAAGCAAATTTCAGCTCTTTGATATTAATGAAATGAAGTGTTATTTCCGCTGCATCTTTGTATTTATGGTTATATGTGTATTTTTTTGTGTTCCTGCATAAATCCAGATCAGTGGTATCAGAGCAGTCTGCTTTCTCTCAATCCTTCTTTGCATGTCCCCAATGAGGTCGGGGTATAAGGAGTTAGGGCTCGATCTGGTGGAACCTTTGCAAGATCAACCTTGCAAACCCTAATGGATGCCCATGGGGAACGAAAAGAAAGATGAGGGAGCAGGAGATCATATCAAAATATTGCTTGAGGAGGCCCTTGAAAAGCAAAGGAATGCGATGATGGATAACTTTTCCCAGATCCTTCAACGACTACCCACTGGCGGCGCATCTGCATCCAACAACCACTCTGGATGCACGACTCCCTTTAAGGTATAAGTAAACTTTGACATTCCCATATTTGAGGGTCAAATAGATGTAGATGCCGTAGATAGATGGTTGAATCTATTAGAAGGATATTTCTCGGTTCATGACTTTTCCGACCGAGAGAAGATTATTTTTGCACTCCTCAAATCTATCCCCCATGTCAAGGACTGGTGGGAAACCTACTGTGAGAAAAAGGACAAGACAAAACCCTCATTGTTCTCAGCCGTACCCACTTGGAATTATTTTCGAGACTCCATCAAGGAAAAATACTATCCCATGGGGAGCTATGAGGAGAAGTACATACAATGGACCACGCTGTGGCAACAAAGGGATCAAGATGTGCATGAGCTAACGAATATGTTCCATACCCTGCGCACAAAGTTGGATATCAAAGATTTAGAGAAACATTTGGTGCTAAAGTATCGTAGTTTTCTGCACAAATACATTCAGGAGGAAATGGAGTTCATCGGCATCTCCTCGCTTGGTACAACATACCGGTATGTTGCCAATATTGAGCAAAAATTCAAACAGAAGAAGCTAGACTTTGGATCTACGAATCAAAAGTAAGGGAAAGGTGCCCCAAAACTGCATAACAAAGGAAAAAGCCAAGGCATGGCGGCCCAAGACAACCTACCAAAGCCACAAACAAAGAAAAACACCGCGAAGCCAAAGAAGGACATGGGAAAGTGGTGTGAGTTCCATAAGAGCTCCACTCACAACACAAGTGAGTGTCGAACCAAGAAGTCGCTGGTGGTCGAGATAAGGGCTTCTGAATTAGATGCATGCTCTGACTCTGAATCAGAACCTGACAAGGGGAATAACAAAGGGAAGCAGATTATTGATACGGAGCCCAACGCCACTGTTGCCACTGCGAAGATCCAGAAGGAGGAACTAGAAGATCCAAAGGAGGCATAGCTTCTCTTCCACTCCCAGATGTGGGTAAAGGGTTCCCCTCTACAGTTCATTGTCGACAATGGGAGCCAAAATAACCTCATTTCAGCAGATGTCGTGAAGCGGTTGGGCTTGCCGACCACAACACACCCACAACCATACACCATCGGGTGGCTTCACCAAGGACGAGATCTCCGCGTCAGCCAACAGTGTCGCCTTCCCTATAGAATCAAGCCCTTCACGGATGAGGTATTGTGTGACATTGCACCTATTGATGTTTCTGATGTATTATTGGGCCAACCATACTTGTGGAAGTGAAATGTTGTGTGTGAGTCTCGGCCTCGCGCTGTTATTGTTACTTTGGGAAATAAGTTGTACAGGATACTAGAGGTACCACCGCCTCCCACTATCCCTTTGGTTACTCAAAACAATGCAGTAAGCTCATTTCCCAAACCAGGAAATTTATTTTCATGATGATTCGCCCCTAGGGAAAGAATAAGACTATGGCCATGACCTCCAGACATGGCTCCTCTACACGACAAAAATAAAAGGACAAGGTTGTGGGGGAGTACGGGGACATCTTCACCTCACCCACAGGGGTGTCTCTGCACTGTCAGGTCAAGCACCCCATTGAATTGACCCCAGGTGCGCCGCTACCGAATAGACCAATCTATAGGCGCTTTGTTTTGGATAATGATGAAATCAAGAGGCAGATTTAGGAGCTGTTGCAGAAAGGTCACATTTGGCCAAGTTCATCGCCCTGTGGGAGCCTGATCATGTTGGTACAGAAGAAGGATGGGACTTGGAGACTCTATATTGACTATCAGGTGCCGAACAAGATCATTGTTCAGAATAGGTACCCGATCCCACGGATTGATGACCTTCTGGACCAACTCAAAGGGGAAAAATATTTCAGCAAGATCGACTTGAAGTCTGGGTATCACCAGGTACCAATCAAACCCTCTGATGTGTGGAATATTGCCTTCAAAGAGAAGGAGGGCCTTTTTCGAATGGCTCGTCATGACTTTCGGGTTGATGAATGCTCCCGCAACCTTCATGAGGTTGATGGATGACATCTTGCATCTATTCACCAAATCATTTGTAGTGGTGTACTTGGATGAAATTCTGATCTTCAGCCATAATTGGGAAGAGCACCTCCACCATGTAGAAATTATATAACTTATGTGTTATATGTCCAAGATTCTCCTGATATCACACTATTTCAACTTCATGCAAAATACAGAATCTATTCCACCATTGATCATCTGCGGAAATTAAATCAAGATTGCAATGCACACATGAAACAATAAAAATTCACACACATTAACACAGTTGTTTAACGGGAAAGCCTAAAGCTAAAAACCCAAACTATCTGCATATAATATATGTCATAGAGATCATGTAACAATCCTCATACACAACTGATCATATCAAGCTCTCAGTACAATACAATTGCTACATACTAATCAGGCCCGATCTTGCAAATCCATGCACCAATCTTTGCCACATGCTACCCTGCCTCTACTGCGCAATACCTACTGAAGAATGGCTTTGAATGAGTTCGAATTACTCCAGCCTTTCTCACGCAATCCTCATTGGCATCTCCACTGAGTGTTGGATGCAATCAATGCATCACTATAGTCACAAATGATAGTCACACTTTCCTTTTCACCCATCTCTCCACTGGTCTCCAATGAAACTACCATGCATTGTAGTTAACTGATGTATTCTTCAGTTGATTAATGAGTTATTATTTGTGAATTAATTAAATAATTAATTCACTCCACTCTCACTAGTGTATTAGTTATTATTTGTGAATTAATTAACTAATTAATTCACTCCACTCTCACTAGTGTATCAATCAGTTAGACTAGATACAACTAGCTCAACTGAGTCTAACTGAGTTAAACTAAATACAACTCCATAACTACTTCTTCCAACTGTGTCATAACTCTGTCACTTGAGTTCTAACTGATTCCTCCATGCAATAGCTCCAGTAAACCCTCAGGAATAGCGTAATTCCTTTTGTCAGCTGCTGTGCCACATCTGTGCACTGAACTAAAGTGCTCCAAGAGAATAAGTTGATGTTTAGAGTCGAAATATTATTAAGAGCTAATAATATTTGACATATCTATTTTTAGAATGGAAATCTAAAAATAGACTCCGCCCAAAATGTCTAAAAATAGAAGTCTATCTATTTTTCCAACTTGACCAACCATCCACAAATAGCATCCTGCAACTCATAGAATATGATCGACATGTCTAAAAATAGACATAGTCTAAAAATAGACTTTGCGCCAAAAATAGCCTGCGGGCCCACTTAGTGAAGGAGACTCTTTTCACTAAGCTCATCATCTTGTTGAATCTCAACACTCCCTCTGAACAAGATAGGGATTATCTGCCACCTCGATCCTATCTCTATGGTATTCGAATTTGCTCCTAGTGAGCACCTTCATCGGAATATCTGCATCCTGATCCTTCGTAGGAATGTAAGAAAGCAACATGATCTTCCACTGCACACAATATTTGATGTGACGGTACCGGATGTCAATATGTTGAGAACCGAAAAAACCAACCAGGATCTTCCTCATCCATATATCCTCACATGCAGTCAAACTTGCTGCCATGTACTCGGCCTCCGCTGAACTGAGTGCCACGAATATTTGTTTCCTGATGTACCAAGAAACTATTGTAGATCCGATACTGAAAATCCCTCCAAATGTGCTCTTTCCGTCCGTTGGGCTTCCTGCCCAATCTGCATCTGTGAAGCCATGTAGCTTCACCTCATCCGACTGTCTGTACCACAATCCATACCCAGATGTGCCCCTGAGATACCTCAGGACATGCTTGCCTACCTTCCAAAAGAGCTTGGTAGGCTTCACCATCGCTTGTGAAATCTGGTTCACAACATAGCATATGTCCGGTCGTGTATTGACTAAATACATGAGCGAACCAACCAACTGTCGATAAACAGTGGCATCCACTACCTCTGCCGATGTAGCATCCTCCTTCCTCCAACCGCTAGGAAGAGGAGTGTCGATATGCTTGCAGCCTTGCATGTGAAACTTCTCCAGTATCTCCCGGGCGTACTTTCCTTGAGACACAAATAGTTCACCTTTCCGCTGCCAAATTTCCAATCCCAGGAAATAATGAAGGAGGCCCAAGTCCTTCATCTTGAACTCCTTTGCAAGATCTGCCTTGCATGAGTGTATCAACTGTTCATCACCTGTTAGTATTAAATCATCTACATAAAGTACAATGATAAAAATCTTACTCTCCACCACAATCTGGTATAGGTTTGGATCCGCCTCAATCTTGGCGAAACCAAGTCCGGTGAAATAACTGTCTATCCGTGTGTACCAAGCACGAGGTCCTTGTTTCAGCCCATACAACGCTCTTTTGAGGTTGCACACATGTGACTCGCTACTGAAGATTTCGAATCCTTCAGGCTGCTCAATGTACACCTCCTCCTCAATGATTCCGTTGAGGAACGCAGTCTTCACATCCATCTGATGAATGTGCCAACCCATCTGCGCTGAGAGAGCAAGGATGGTCTGTATGGAAGAATACCTTACGACAGGTGAAAAGGTTTCTTCGTAATAGATCCCCTCGATCTGTGAGAAGCCCCAGGCAAAAATCTTGCCTTATACTTCTCAATGCTCCCATCAACAGCTTGCTTCACTTTTTAGATCCATCTCAAACCTACCACTAATTTCCCTTCAAGCCTTGGGACAATCTCCCATGCACTGTTTCTGACAATCGAATCATACTCTTCCACCATGGCATCTACCCATGTGGGATCCTTCACAGCTTCCTCGAAAGAGGATGAAACAAGATCACGATACCTCAAAATAAGATCACGATACACTTGCTCATCGAGCCATGTATCCGATAAATTAGTCGGAGTGACTATCTCTATCTGGCAGTTTGTGATGTAGGAACTCCTACATTCTGCACGCATCAAGATTCGGTCGCTCAGAGGGAAGCACGCCCAATTAAACTGTGTGATGTTTGGCGCTGCATGAGTGGTTTCTTCCACTCCATGAACCTCCTCTTGTGGCTGATCCAAATCTTGAGGCTCATCTTTAGGAACAAGTAGCTCCTCCTCTGCATGCAAGTGTAGCTCCCTCTCAAGCGACAACTTCATGGCTTTCTCCTCATGAAATTTGATATCCCATCGCATGACAGTCATCCGACTGTATGGAAAATACAAACGATAATTGTGGGGTGTTTCTGTGTACCCCAAAAATATCCCAACCTCTACGGTCAGCTCCATCTTCTTCCTAGCATCCTTCATCACATGAATGTAAACAGGTGAGCCAAAAATCTTCAAATGAGAAATATCAAGCTTCTTACTAGAAAATGCCTCTTTGGGTGTACTCATGCCAAGTACTCTATGAGGACAACGGTTTTGCACATAAACCGCAGTGTTGCATGTCTCAGCCCACAAGTGTATGGGAAGGCCCTGATCATGCAACATCACCCATGCAGCACCTGATCGTTCTGTTCTTCCTCTCAGCAACCCCATTTTTCTGTGGGTTATGAGGCGCTATGATTTCTCTTCGAATTCCTTCTTTGCTACAGAAGTCTTTGAATTCGCCAGAGATGTATTCACCACCATTATCGCTCCGGAGAGATTTCACTTGCTTCCCTGAATTTTTCTCAACTAGTGCCTTGAATTCACAGAACTTTGAGTATGTCTCGCTCTTCTTCTGCATGAAGAAGATCCAGCACTTACGAGCAAAGTCATCAAAAAATATCACATAATACCTGTGCTTTTCTGTTGAAGCAACCGAGAAAGGTCCACACACGTTTGTGTGAATTCTCTCAAGGATCGTCGAAGCATGACTATCCTTCTCATGAAAATTGGTCTTCACAAATTTTCCCAAAGTACATCCCTTGCACTGATCTGACTGCGCAAGTGTACCTTTGGGAAGCCCAGTAGAAATCTGCTGCAAAATTTTCAAAGCGCCATGGTGAAGATGGCCCAATCTCCTGTGCCACAATTTTCCCTCATCTTGGCTCACGACTCCTTATGCTTTGCCTGCCATTGCAGTGCAACCATCTACCTGCAATTGATAAAGATTCTTAACTCGAATCCCTATCCTCCTGGTTTGACTAGTTGTTTTATGGCACAGGAAAGTTTTTCCCTCGCTAAAAACAACATCATAACCCTTGTCTTCCAGCATCGCCACGGAGATCAGATTCTTCTTCAATCCTAGAACATGCATGAAATCCTTCAAGATGAAAGGTTTACCAGACTCCCTCTCAAAGGAAATGGTCCCGATACCAGTCGCACTATATCTACCATCATCGCCCATCTCGATGTGCACTCCAAGATCCTTTTCCTCCAGATCACTAAACAAATCTTTGTCTCCGGTCATATAGAAAGACACACCATTGTCAAGAAACCGCACCGTTCCCATCACACTTGAAACCAAGCATGCGATCAAAGAAAAATCCAGCTCAAACTGTGAGGCTAAGGCCTCTCCAGCTGTAGATCCAGCAGCCTGCTTATTCTTCTTCTTTTGTGGACAGTTAATGGTGAAATTCCCGTGTTAGTGACAGTGAAAACACTTCACCTTGGACAAATCATGCTTCTTGCCTTTAGCTTCGGATTTGGAAGATTTATTCCCTTTTCCTTTCCGAGCTTTGGCAGCCAAAGAGAAATTTTCTTCATCTTCATTCTTCGATGAAGATCCATCCCTAGTACCCCGCCTTATCTCCTCCTGCACAAGATCCGACCAAATTCACTCCCATCCTGGCAGTTTCTCCTGTCCATTGATAAAGTCTTCGTAGCTATGCCAACTCTTCGGAAGCCCAAGGAGAGCCAAGCTCACCAATTATTCTTCATCAACAGAAACCCCACACTTCATAGCTCATCCTTGTAGTGGACAAACTTCGTGAGGTATTTTGGAATACTGTCGCCTTTCCCCATTTTTATTTTTCTGAGCTTGTCTTTAAGTGCTAACTTCCTCTGGTCACTTCTGCTTTGGAAAAAATCTGTCAAAGCCTTCCACATTAAGAATGGAGTGGCTTTCCTGTGAAGGCTGGACACAATGTGGTCCTTCACACCTTCCAACAAAATCCTTCGACACTTTGCTACCTTCTTTTTCCATGCGTCAAGTGCGGATGCATCACTATAAGCAGGCTTCGGAATATCAACATATATGAACTCCTTCAACCCATTATCATCTAGCACTGCCTCCATCCTGTCCTTCCATGTTATGTAATTTGAGCTCCCATCAAGGGCATACTCCAATCGCAATCCGTTGAAAGAAATTTCAATGAATGCTCAACTTCGACACCAAGAAAACACTGTAGCAAATTCGAATTCCACCAGCACAAAAATCTACCGCTTCAATAATTGCAATCTCCTCCAATGATCAATACTGCTCTGATACCATGTAGAAATTATATAACTTATGTGTTATATGTCCAAGATTCTCCTGATCTCACACTATTTTAACTTCATGCAAAATATAGAATCTATTCCACCATTGATCATCTGCGGAAATTAAATCAAGATTGCAATGCACACATGAAACAATAAAAATTCACATACATTAACATAGTTGTTTAACGGGAAAGCCTGAAGCTGAAAACCTCAAATATTTGTATATAATATATGTCATAGAGATCATGTAACAATCCTCATACAAAGCTGATCATATCAAGCTCTCAGTACAATACAATTGCTACACACTAATCAGGCTCGATCTTGCAAATCCATGCACCAATTTTTGCCATCTGCTAGCCTGCCTCTACTGTGCAATCCCTGCTGAAGAATGGATTTGAATGAGTTCGAATTACTCCAGCCTTGCTCACGCAATCCTAATTGGCATCTCAACAATCAATGCATCACTATAGTCACAACTGATAGTCGCACTTGCCCTTTCACCTATCTCTCCACTGGTCTCCAATGAAACTGCCATGCACTGTAGTTAACTGATGTATTCTTCAGTGGATTAATGAGTTATTATTTTTGAATTAATTAACTAATTAATTCACTCCACTCTCACTAGTGTATCAATCAATTAGACTAGATACAACTAGCTCAACTGAGTCTAACTGAGTTAAACTAAAGACACCTCCATAACTACTTCTTCCAACTGTGTCATAACTTTGCCACTTGAGTTCTAACTGAGTCCTCCCTGAAATAGCTCCAGTAAACCCTCAGGAATAGCGTAATTCCTTCTATCAGCTGCTGTGCCACATCTGTGCATTGAACTGAAGTGCTCCAAGAGAAAAAGTTGATGTTTAGAGTCCAAATATTATTAAGAGCTAATAATATTCGACATATCATACCCCAGAGTTCGGTCTAAAATAAACTCATGAAAATACAAAAATAGAAGTCCATCTATTTTTCCAACTTGACCAACCATCCACAAATAGCATCCTGCAACTCATAGAATATGATCGACATGTCTAAAAATATACATAGTCTAAAATAGACTTTGCGCCAAAAATAGCTTGCGGGCCCACTTAGTGAAGGCGAATCTTTTCAATAAGCTCATCATCTTGTTGAATCTCAACACACCACATCTGAGAAGTCCTCCAAACACTACGACAACACAAGTTGTGTGCCAATTTGGAGAAGTGCACTTTTGGCATGACCCAGGTTCAATATCTGGGATACATTATAGATGAAAGGGAGGTGCATGTGGATCCAGCCAAGATCCAAGTCATTCGGGATTGGCCAGCCCCAACCACTCTAACAGAGCTTCACAGCTTTCTGGGTCTTGATAATTTCTACCGCAGGTTCATGTTGGGATTCTCTCATATCACTAAGCCCTTGAGTCAAGTCACCAAGGGAGTAGCAAAAGAAAAATTCCTTTGGTTGAAATCTCAACAGAAGGTGTTCGTAGAATCGAATTATTGCCTCTGTTATGCCCCAGTGCTCACATTACCAGACTTGCAACAACCATTTTATATCGAGACAGATGCCTCTGACTATGCTATTGGGGCAGTTCTTACTCAACAGGGGCATCCAGTGGCATTTCACAGTGAGACATTGTCCGACACAGTTCGAAAGTATCCCACTTATGAAAAAGAAATGTATTCCATTGTGCAGGCTTGTCGATAATGGAAGCATTACATTTCAGGGAAGGAGACAATCATCCACACATACCACCAACCCCTGTAGTTCATACAGACACAAGGGAAGTTGCAGAATGATCACCATCAGAAGTGGTCCACATATCTGCAACAATTTCATTTGAACATCAAGTACAAGAAGGGTAGCACTAATAGTGTTGCATACTGCCTCAACCGACCATCGATCGTGACTGTAACCAATGTTCTCAACTCTTGTGGGAATGAGACTTCTAATTAGACGCTTCTCTACAAGAGCGATCCAGAATTTAGCCACACATACAAGGCACTCTTTGGGGGTACGCAAGTTCCAAATTTTCACCTCCAAGATGCACTGTTATGTCACCTGGGACACCTTTGTGTTCCTTCAAGCGAGCGTGCCAAGATGATATAGGAAGCACACTACAGTCGAGTCGTTGGGAATTTTGGGGTCGAAAAAAAATTGGCATTACTGCAAAAGTATTTCTATTGGCCGAACCTTCGACAGGATGTCGAGAAGTATATCAGATCCTGCACTGCTTGCGCCATTGCCAAACCGACCATCAAGAAGTAAGGGCTCTATACTGCGCTACCTACCCCTAGTCAACCTTGGGAATCCATCTCCATGGATTACAGTTGAGCCTTACTTCTACTAAGCATGGAAATGACTGTGTTTTCGTGGTCGTCGACAAATTCTCAAAGATGGCCATTATGGTGGCCTGCAAGAAGAATATCACAGCAGAAGCCACTGCTAAACTCTTATTTGAAAAAGTGTGGGGGCACTTTGGGATCCCATAGTCTATCATATCAGATGGTGGCAACAGTTTTCTCAACACATTTTGGTCTAGCCTCTGGTCAATGTTTGACACCAAGCTCACCAAGTCCACATCTTTCCATCCCCAAACGGATGGCTAGACAGAGGTCGTCAACAAGATGATTTTACACATTCTGTGCATGTACAATTCAAAGCATCCACGCACATGGGATGAGAGCCTCCCCTATGTACAACACAATTATAACCGGGCTTTCCATAGCTCAACCGACCACAACCCCTTTCAGGTGGGCTTGGGATTCCAGCCACTATGTCCCATTGACGTAGCCATGTCATTTGTGGCTATTCAGGCCGATTCAGCTCATGTCCAGTCTGAAGCTGACAAAGCGAAAAACTTCATAAAGCGCATTCAGCACATCCGCCAATAGGTTCATGACATATTAGATAGATCCAATGCTAATTACAAGCAACGACATGATCAACATTGGGTGCCACACAACTTCCAGGTGGGTGAAAAAGTGTGGCTACATTTGCAGAAGGAGTGCCTCACTGGACCCCACCGCAAGCTTCGCCTGATCCGATATGGGCCGTACAACATCACCAAGGCTGTAGGGAATAATGCCTTTGAGCTCAATATTCCACCATTCCTTGGTCTACACCCAGTATTCAATGTAGACCGCCTTCGTCCCTACTTCTCACCTCTACTGGACACCTCTGACATTGCAGAAGAACTCACACCAAAAGAGTTAAACCCAGACTGCATAGAATAGGCCACCATAGATTGTATCATGGACATGAAAATCAAGAACATTCACCAACAAAATATCCAACTGTATCGGGTTATCAAAGCTGGCCAACTCCTGCACCAAGGCAAGTGGTTCACCAGGGACCAAGTTTAGTAGAAGTTTCCTCATCACATGGATGAAATCAATGCAATGGGGACCATTGCTTCCTAAGGGAGGAAAAATGATTTATGTGGATATTGGTGGCCACCTACCTATTCCACTTGGGGCCCCACCATTTTCTCTTTTATTTTTTCAGTTTCAGCACAACTTACTATTTTTAGCATTTTTTCGGGTCCTGAACTTCCGGAGCCGTTTTGAGGCCGTAAACGATGTTTTTTGGGCATTATTTTTTCGACGAATAGGATTTTGTTTCGGAATCAATATTTTTGGTAACAGTTGTATTCCTTGGATAGATCTTTCTAACAATGTATCATGTGCGTCAAACGGAGATAGTATGCCAAAGTTACATCCCCGGGAATTTGAAACACCAATTTACCCAAACGGGGCCCATATTTTTGGCGTTTCATCTCCTAGGGTTAGGTTTTTGGACGTTTATGGTTTTCCATTGTTTCTAAATAATAAATAGGCCCTCGAGCCTCATGATAACTCAATTCAGAGGCCTGTAGCCACCACATCTCTTCTCAGAGATAAGCTACCAATGCCCTAGCTAGTTTATTTCCATTCTGTTTGTAAGCAAATTTCATCTCTTTGATATTAATGAAATGAAGTGTTATTTCTGCTCCATCTTTGTATTTATGGTTATATGTGTATTCTGTTGCGTTTCGGCATAAATCCGGATCACATTGTCAACATTTTGACTATGTAATTGAATATTGGTGTGTGTTTTTTGTGAAGATGCAAGAGAATAATACTTCGACACCTACACGAGATGTTCAGATGGTGAGGGTAGAGCCATGCGATGAAGAGCCTAGTGTTAATATTGTGACCATAAGTGGTGTAACGATTGGGGAAGACAAAGCCGAAGGTAAGAAACCTGCTACATATGTCTAGGTTGGGAAAGCCCCTGAGAAGAAGCAAGGATTTAACTTGTAGAGGGAAAATTATACCTTTAGTGAAGCAAAGAATAACTTTATGGACCCCGGTGCATCGAAATCAAAAGTACCGATTAGGCCTATTGATGCCAAAGAGGTGACTAATCCAGCTGAACTGAAAGTGTTCCTGCAGGCTTGTATTAAGATTCTACGCAATAAGAAGGCGGTTGAAAACTTGCAAACATTAATTGATAACTGTGCTGAGAAGGAACAACCCTAGAAGTAAAAGAGGGTTGTCAACAAAATCTACAAAAGCAAGAGAAGGACTGGGCGAGAAATGCATTGGAACACTCAGATAGGAGACTTTGAGATGGATCAAGTCATTTTGGATATGGGATTTGATGCAAATGTACTACCTAAGTAAACATGGTAGAGAATGGGAGAACCTAAGCTTGAATGGTCCATAGTTCAACTTCGCATGGCTAACCAATAGAATATTATCCCAATGGGAAGACTCCTTAGGGTAGTACTTGAAATTGAAGGATTCAAGGTGTTTGTTGACTTTGAAGTCATCGAAATTGTTGATGATACAAACCCATATCCTGCACTTCTAGGCTTAGACTGGGCTTTCGACATGGATTCCATTATTAACCTCAAGTGCAAGAGCATGGTATTTGAAAGCAATAGGACAAGGGTTGTGGTCCCACTGGATCCTTCAGAAGGAGAAAGGTACACAGAATCGGTGCACGATGAATATGTCGATGAAGATATTGATAATGTGTACAAATTAATCGTGATGGATGAGGATTGGATCAACCCCACAACATATAGTCGGCTTAGTTGTGAGAATGATAGTTCATGCTTATCAGACTCATATGAAGAATTGGAAAACTTACAGAACCCCTTACATGAAGTATCCACACTGCGTTGTAATTGAGTAACCAAATCTCTGTGTTGTATATCCTTTGAGGTGCATGAACCGCCCCATTATGACGATATAGGAGATTTCAATATGTTTTTAGATACAATTGAATGGTATGTTCCATAGGAACATTGGTTCTACGTGCTTGATCTAGCTCTATGCTCAACCCCAGCGCGTTGGTGGGGAACTCACAAAGAAAATATTTCTAATTGGAAGGAATGTCATCGAATGCTACGACTGTGATTCGGTAGCCCCAACACCCAATTGAAAGGAACACATTCTGGCACAGAGAATCCACACATTCATTTAGCTAGTTGGATTGCAGTTTGGGGAGAAGAGCCGCAACTAGAATGGGTTCACATATTGATCCATACATTAGACAGGGTGCCCATGAATTGGTGCTTGGAGATTGAGCTGTGACATGGTACTGCCAAATGGGTTGCGCTGAAAGAAATCTTCTTTTTTACTTTCAGCTTTGAAAGTGGGTTCCAGAGCATTGATGAGGCATTATAGGAGATTCAGGATTTTATCTTTGATATGCCAAATGAATCGGTGGTATGGCCCTCACCAAAATGGAATGTGCAGATAGAGGTTGTAGTTGAATGTCTCAATGCGACCACTGAAGACAACGAGGAGGATCCAACATTCCTGAGTTCGAGGGTCAACGCATAGTTTTTGGACCTGATATTGGATTGCCAGATGTTACCGAACCTTTTAAAAGTAGGAAAGTTAATATTGGGACATAAGAGAAGCCTAAGTTTTGTAAGATAAGGGATTATTGGGATGACGATACAGTGGGTAAGATTGCAAAGCTTCTCACTGAGTATCAAGAGTTGTTTCCCACTAAAGTTTCTGAGCTAAAAGGCGTTATTGGAGATCTTGGTGTGATGAAAATCAGCTTGAAACCAAATGTTAGCCCTATCAAGCAGCGCCCTTATAGATTGAATCCAAAGTATAAGCAAAAGGTTAAGGAAGAACGGGAAAAGATGGTTGTTTCAGGAATTATTGAGCTAGTATAGGAATTAGATTAGGTGAGTCCCATGGTAGTCGAAGAAAATAAGATGAAAGGTTAAATAAGGATATGTGTTGACTTGCAAAAATTGAATGATGCCTGTGTGCAAGATCCTTTTCCGACCCCATTCTCAGGTGAGGTGTTGCACAATGTAGGAGGGAAAGAATCCTATTCATTTACTGATGGATTCTCAGGATATCATCAAATAAGGATCATGCCTAGAGACCAGAGCAAGACTACCTTTGCAATAGAATGGGGTTCATTCCAATATATTGTAATGCCATTAGGTTTGAAGAATGTGCCAGCCATATTTTCACGCGTAGTAGTTTCTTCTTTCAAAGACTATATCCATAAGTTATTAGAAGTGTACTTTGATGATTGGATTGTTTTTGAACTATTCAAGAAACATGTTTCCAGCTTACGTTTGATGCTAGACACTTGTCAGCAGTACCAGATTTATCTGAACTTGAAAAAGTGTATATTCTACGCCCGCTTTAGTATCTTGTTGGGACATATTGTCTATAAACTATGACTGATGGTTTATCCAGCCAAAATTGTTGTCATTATTAATCTGGATCCCCCAACGAATGTGAAATAATTTCGCTTGATCTTGGGACATACTGGATATTATTGGAAGTTTATTCAAGCTTATGCGAAGATAACGACACAGATGAAGAAGCTGCTAAAGAAGGAAATCCATTTCTATTGGGATGAGGAATATCAGAAGGGTTTGGACATATTCAAGGAGAAGATGATAAGTGCGCCTATCTTGGTATTCCTGGATTGGTCAGAGGAATTTCATGTACATGTTGATGCCTCATGTATCACACTAGGAGCTGTATTAACACTACCAGGTGTTGGAGATATTGATCATCTGATTGAATTTTAAAGTCGTAAGTTGTCAAATGCTGAGTGAAATTATTCAACCACATAACGAGAAGGGATATCCACGGTAAATGTGCGGAAAAATTTTCGACATTATATGCTTGGAGGTCATTTCAAGATGTTCACGGATCATTCCGCTTTGAAATACCTGGTGAACAAGCCTGTGTTGGGCGGGAATATCTGTAGATGGCTCATCTTGTTCCAGGAATACAATTTCAAGGTGACTGTGAAGCCTGGAAGGTTGAACGTAGGACCTGACCACTTATCGCACATTGAAAATGCTGAAGAACCAACTAATTTGGAGGATGGATTACTGGACGCGCAGTTGTTTGCTATTAAGATAAATGATGATCATTTTGAAAATATCATTCACTTTCTGACCACTAGAAGTGCACCTGTGGAATATACAACTAAGCATAAGAAAGAGTTGGTCACGTGCACAACAAACTTCACCTTGATCGGAGGTCAATTATACAAGATGGGAGCTGATGAAGTTTTGAGGTCATTTGTTCCTGAGTTCAAAGGCCTAGAATATTGGCTGAAGCACATGGAGGCATTGCAGGTGGTAATTACACTGGAAAATCGATAGCGCAAAAGGTCTTAAGGGATGGGTTGTGGTTGCCTATGGTGCACATTGATTCAAAATAATATTGTCGCACTTGTGATGTATGTCAGAGGACGGGAAGGCCCTCACGCAGAGATAAGATGCCACTACAACTGTAGGTAAATTTACTAGCCTTTGACAAGTGGGTGATTGATTTTTTCAGACCAATTAACCTCCCAGGGAAGAAGATTGGAGCATGATGTATCATCACTGCTACAAATTACTTGAATAGGTGGGCGGAGGCTCAACCTATGAAATATTGCAGTGCAAAAATGGTTTTGCAATTTATCTTTGAGAATATTCTGACAAGGTTTGGGTGTCCCAAAATAGTGACGAGTGATCGTGGTATGCATTTTGTAAATGAGACAATTCAAGCGTTGAAAAAATAATTTAGAATACATCATCAGAAGAGCATGCCCTATCATCCTCAAGCGAATGGAACCGTAGAAGATTTCAATAAGATAGTGGAAAAATCCCTCACAAAGATATGCAACACCAATCACAATGACTAGGATGTTCACATACATGTTGTTCTGTGGGCGTATAGGACCACGTGCTAGAAGATGACGGGACAAACACCTTTCAGGATGGTCTACAGAAAAGAAGTCGTGATGTCGATGGAATACCTGGTCCCCAGTCTGTGCATCACAATAGTCACCAACATGGATGATCCATAAATTATGGAGCAATTGTCACAACTTGCTGCATTGGAAGAAGATAGATTCATTGCTGGTTTTCACCAACAAGTGCAGAAGGCATACAAGAAGGCTTGGCATGATCGACATATCAATTTTTTTTTTTAAGAAGGATTTGGTGTTAGTTTATGACAGTAAGTTTGCGTGCTTTCCAGGGAAGTTCAAGATGCACTGGCTTGGGCCTTATATTATCAAGGAATTCACAGAAGGAGGTTCATTTCGTTTGGCTACCTTAAATGGTGAATTAATTCCTGGATATGTTAATGATAGCCGTCTAAAACCTTACAAGAATGACCCCATCCCTACGCGTGCTAAATGACTATATGGTCAGAAAAATGTCTTAGCACTCCTGACAGTTGAGAGAGGTGTTGTGAAGGTAAATCTTGTCTACGGACAAAGACGATCCCTATAGACCTAGAGTGGGTCTAGCAACAAAGGGACAAGCTAAAGTGTAGGTTCATAATTAATGAATGAAAAGGACGAGGTAGATTGCCCTACTTGGAGTCCAACGTTGTCTTCGCTGTAGTGGTGGTGGCCTCTTGATCTCTATCTCGACGGGTCACAGTCCTTCCGCAATAGTTCTTGGATACCTGCATGAAGATCAACAAACAAGAGCAACATACAAGACGATGATTTCATTCATAATCAACTAACCAGTCAAGGAGGGTTAAGCATTTTGCATTAAATAAAACACATTAACGCAAGATGGGAACCAAACAATAGTCATGTATATATATGAATAGAAGAAAGAGTTACAACCAGAGCCTTGATGTCACAGCCTCCTTCAACGGGGTTTAGTCGAAGCATGTCTCGAAGTATCATCGGGGAATTCAGACGAGGTGAGGACACAAGCTAAGCTCTCTTGAAAAAAGTCTCTCTTTCTGTTCTATCTCTCTAGCGAAATGCTCAGGAATTCTCTTCAGCCTTTCAGCTATGATTGTTTAGCTAGTGCATCAATGGAAGATGAATTTATTTATAGAGGGAGAGGAAGAGGTTGGGATCCCTAAAATGATGTAAGGGAGGCCTTATCCCTTGGGAGGTTTCCCCAAAAGGTGGAAAAAAGAGGCGAAAGGAGGGAGTCCATGGTTATTTAGTTGAACCACTCCAGCTGACTCGCCCACAAAGTTGTTAGGATAGAAAATTCACCTCTATATTTAAAAAACATTCCATAAACAGGTTGGCGCGGGTAGCTCACTGGTACAAAGCGCCAATTATCATAGGGCCCAGTGTTAATCTTCCTCATTGGTGTGAGGGCATAACGGTCTACTAGCGCCAAGGCAAAAACATGTGTTTCTGATAGTCTGCTTAGGGAATTGTCAATAGAAGGAGTGTTGTACTCATGGAAAGGGATGAAATGATGGTAATTGAAAAGCATGACACTGCTTATGAGTCACAGAAATATTCCTCCAATGTGCGGGATGGGGATTTTAGGGACAGTGAAAAAATGTTGTGTAACAGATGCCCCATAAAGCATGAGGTTCGAGAGAGAGGGAGGGGTGAAATGATTTACGAGAACGCGTTCGAACCAAACACCGTTGTCGGAAGACCTGTAGTTACAAACCCAACTGATATCTCTGATACATGAACATGTGGCATGGGCCCAACCATCCATAATAGAGTACATAAAAAATGAGACCTGAGGTATGGACGCAGCCATCCATAATAGAGTACATAAAAACTGAGATCCGAGGTATGGACGCAGCCATCCAGCAATAAGGATCAACAAATAGACTCAGGTATGGTCATAGCCATCCAATCAAAAGAGTTATGTAATAAGTCATGATAAACCAAAATATCTCGCAACCTATATCTCATCAGACAAAACCCAGGGTCTTGTGCTCCATCTCGACCTGAACAAGTACAAATTCAAGCATGTGAATATGTGAGCTAAAGTCGAACATGCAAGAAAGTTACTTGATTACTAGCCAATGATGAAATCTGTTAACAGGCACGAGAGAAACCACCAATAATGAAAATGGATCTCAAGGTACAACAGGTACAATCCATGGAATGTGAACAGTGATCTGGCGTCGAACACTCGTAGAATAACTCGATCGAAGGCCAATGATGTGGACCTGTCGTCGAATGCGAAGAAATTTCCATTGAGGCATGCAAGCCCCAAGGTACTGGAAGGGAGCCTCTAGATGAACTTCCTAGATAATGAGCTGAAGTCGACAGGAAGTGACCTAGTCGAAGGAGGGCCATAATGTTTTCCACATCATCGACACGAGACAAAGGAACATGATGATAGTGAATCAGGACCAAACAGAGGATCAGAGGAAAGTTGAAAACAGGAGAGGCAAAATTTTCTTGAACATATCAGCGACATGACTCTAGATTTGACATTATTTGACATCAAGGGATATGAGGTCATGATGACGTGGCAAAGAGTAGATGAGAGTGAAAACCAGATAACCCAAACCCATGGAGGCAAAAATGACGAAATGAGATATCCCCAACTTGACACGAATGCAAATGAGTGTCATGTTCAAGAGCGATATACTGGCGACATGACTAAAGACTTATTCCATTTTCCCCCACCATTTCTGGCGAGTACCCCAATTATTTTTTAAAACAAGCTTGAAGGGGATAGCATATGCTTGCAACGTAAGTTTGTCCTTCGGACAAATCCATCCTAGTACATTTTACAAGCCCTATGAAGGAGGAACTTGATGAACGTCATGGTGAGGATGTCCGATGTCATAAGGGTTTAACGAGTCTGACAAAGGAAGAACTCAACATCTTTTCATGTTTAGAGAGTTTGAAAAGAAGCAAAAAAGAAAACTCTAGCAGGTCCCTTTTCATAAATAGTCCCTTAGATCCGAAAAGGTAGAAAACAATATCTGAGAGAACCTCTTAGTCAAAATAGACTAAGGTATTCCATTTTTGTAAATAGTTTATCCCAACCCGAAAAAGGGGTAAATGTATACTGGGTAGATATCGTTTCACAACCATTTAATGAGTTCAAAACGACAAGAGTCTTGGCAATATTTTCAGTTTTAGAGAGTCAGAAAAGAGCTGAAAGATGACTCCAGTAAGGAATTTTTCGTGTTTTTACCGAGTCTGAAAAAGTATAAAATACAACTCGTTACTTCATCGCTATCTCATTAAAGACTCGTCACTGCACAAGAGACAAACATAAAACCCATTTCTCGAAATAAAATAGTGAAATAATTGAAAAATATGTCTTAAATCTAATTAGGGTTTCGAAAAGTTTATAAAATGCCAAAAGTGGTAAAAAATAATTACTTTTCACTTTTACCTCTTGTGGAGTAATAGTTACCCATTTTACACTATGATTTTGTGGCGGCGATAGCAGGCAATCCGGCAGACCAATCTCGAATCCGTCAGTTCCAGGTAAGATCCGACGTCCTTCCCTTCATTTTGATTCCTCTTTCATTGCCTCCAACTCCTAAATTTGGAATTATGTGGGGGAATTTGTAAAAAATAGGGCACGATGGTTAGCGCGAGTATCGGGCACAGACTCGCGCCAATCACCCAAATTTCTGAACTGGGGCGCGCCAACCGCGCAAACCATTTTAGCTTATGAATGCAAGAAAATAAGCCCAATTTCACAAATCAAAAGCTTTTAATTTGGATAATGAGGTTCATATGAACATGTTTGCTGGTGTGAAGTGGCAAAATGGTGATCGAATGGAAAGAATAGGAACACAGTGAAGAAGACGAGCTTGCCATGGAAAATGAGAGATGCATGGAAGCCCTCAGAGAATGTGGAATGAATTTTTTTTTCATGAAACCATGCCTCAGAGCTCAACCGGAGCTGCTAAAATAATTAATTTGTATCTAGGATGAGGATCAGGAAAAATTCATTCTTCGTGATCAGGAACTCGAGATCGATGTTTCAAACATTTAATTCATAACAAGACAGTCGCGGAGGGGAGCAACACCGGTCCTGACTGGCACCCAACCCACCATGGAAAACATGAGCATGGTGATCGATAGGGTATGTCGAGGGGCACAGAAAGGATCAGGAAGCGGGAAAGTGGATATCTAGACTATCTCAAACTTGGCACTAAAAGTAGTGCTACACACCATTACGCGAGCTGTGGGATTGCAAGCACCGCATGAAGCAACAAAGACACAGTTGCTTCTTGCAACAGAGTATCTTACACCGACCCTCTACAACTGGGCAGAGGTAGTGACAATCAATATGAAACGTCAGCTGACGAAATGCATGAAGGCCAAACTAAAGTAGTTTGGATATGGATCTATCTTGGTATCGTTCTTCCTAGAACGACTACCAATCTTCTAGTGATAAGAAGTGATAGTTACGACACCACCAACACAGGAGCCACAGATGGCCCATTGGGCAGCGCTGATACCAAGGTCAGGGGGCATCCAACAGACCAAAGTTTTTATATTGGATCTGCTGATAGATGATTTTCGTGGAGGACTGGTCCTACTCTAGCACATATTTTACTAGTGATCCAGATCTCCCACTCCCAGAAGGAGAGGATTGGGATGAAGCACTTGGTAAGACTCATTTTCTATTTTCATGAGTATTATGATTTTTTTTGTTATGTATGTTTTAACATTAAATCCATGTGTTTTCATATGTTTTCCCAGAGAGACCTGCAGGCATGTCTTCGATGGTGAGGCGAATCCCTCGCGACTTTGATATTACCCCTCATGGCAAGGGAGGCGAGGAGGAGGAAATCATGTGCAACTTTGAGGGAATCTCTCGTGGGGTCCTAGAATACGCGTGTTTTGATGATGTTCCTCGTGCATACCAGAGACACACTGTAGGGGTGTCGAACCGAGTTCACCACTTGCTGAGGCGGCTTGTATGGGCAGTGACATGCTATCATAAGCATCACACCGATTAGACACCTAGGCTTTATTTCTGCATATTTTTGAGAGACATAGTGTCTCAGGATGTAACATAAACACACATATTTTTTGTACTTATGATGCACACTGATGCAAACATTATATATATATATATATATATATATATATATATATATATATTCCTATTATGGATATTTTCATGTGATGATGATTTTACATACTATGCTAATGTCTATCTAATACAATGTTAGCCATTGTATCAGTTAATGCATTCATCCTCCTAGGAATATGTTGATATGTGATATAATCTAAATGTCTTTCCAGCAAATGAACACATAAATACAACCTTAAAATGTGAGGGTTTCTAATTGAATAATGTCCATTAAGTTGAAGAACGACAAGCTGTGAGTCTAGATTTACAACCAATGCACGTATGCCGAGGGTAATCACCTCAGTTAATAGTTCAATGACAAAACTATACTCAGCGACAATGTTTGTAGTTCATCCTAGATAGATACCTTGTAGATATATCAACTCACCAGCAGGATCATAAATCACCCAGGCTGCCAAAGACAAGTTTCGGGTACTACGAGAAGCACCATTCACGAAACCGACATAAGGGATAACAAACATCTGCACAATAAGCAACGACCCAATAAGCAGGAAAACGCTCACAAATCACACCAAGCCAAAAATGTACAAAAATGAAAAGAACACCTATGTACACAAAACATGCACGAATGACTCATGCATAATATTTTTTGAGATATAACCCATTTTTGGGTTGATCCAAAGGATGACCTTCGTAATCAATAGGCTCATAGGCCCCATTTCGTAAGACATGTTTAACAATGTAGGGCCCATGCCACATGGGTTGAAATTTTCCTGTCCCCAGTTTATCATGAGCTTGGTCGTACAGGAGGACGAGGTCTCCTTCTATGAAGGAACGAGGAGAGACCAACTAATCAAAATGAGATTTGACCCTCTTTTTCTGTGCTTCAATGACTAAAGTAGCAAAGCGGCGAGTTTCATATAGCCTTTCTAAGTAGATAAGATGCTCTTCTTCTGGCGAAGTGTTCGATAGTAATTCAACAACCAACTTGAGGGAAGGTATTTCACACTCAATCTAAAGCCTAGCTTCCAGACCGTAAACAAGTTGAAATGGAGTGAATCCAGTGTCATCCTTAACTGAGGTTCGGTATGCCCAAAGAGCCGAAAATAACATGGGATTCCAGTTGGATTTGTGCATCCCAATCATATGTTGAAGCATGGTGACAAGAAATTTATTCACAACTTCAACTTGGCCATTGGCCTGAGGATAGTACGACGTTGAGCTGTCGTGATGCAGACCCAACTTAGAAGTCAACTCCACTACCATATAATGCTGAAAATTGGAATCATGATCGGTAACGATGGCCTGAGGTACACCAAACCTAGAAATGATGTGATTGAATATGAACTGAGCCGATGTCTTATCGTCATCCGTAAGTGTAGGCATTGCTCCGGCCCATCTGGTGAAGTAGTCAACGGCTACGATGATATAAGCATGCCCCTCGGCCGAGCGAGGGTTACACGTCATAAAATCGATGCTCCACTTTGCAAAGGGACCCACGGTAATGATAGGGTGTAGATGAGAGGGTGGCGCACGCATCTTGTGTTGATAGATCTGGCAATCATGACATTTACGAATAGAGACAATGCATTCCTTGATGATGGAGGGCCAGAAATACCCAACACAAAGAATATTTTGTGCAATGGCATAACTAGACATGTGACCTCCACAGGCGCCACTGTGACAGTCATTCAGGGCTTTCTCAGCCTTCTCGAGAGACAAACACCAGTGGAGAATGGAATCAACTCTAATGCGGTAGAGTGTATCTCCGACTATACGATAAGGGTGCGATTGATGATGGATGCGTCAACGAGCATCCTTTGTCAACTCAGATCTAAAGTAGAAGTCTGAAGATATATGATGATATCATTGTACCAAGGATCGAGGGTGCTAATCAGAAAAAGTGTATCGTCTAGAATGCATTCCTCAGAACCAGACAGAGCGGAGTCAGAGGGGAGGGAGCAGATCAGATCGGCAAAGACTAATGATTTCTTCAACTTGGTAGTAGTCAATTCCAAATTGAACTCTTAGAGGATGAAAATCCACTTTGAGTACTTGCCCCCTAGAAATTTTCGAGACAATATATAGGTCATAGGGTTGCAGTTAGAAATCACAGTCACAGTACGCAACAGAATGTAATGACGAAAAAATTGAACTACTTGAATTGCAGCTAACGCTAACTTCTCAACATGTGCATAGCGTGTTTCAGGATCGAGAAGGTTACGAGAGAGGTAGTAAATAACATGCTCGTTACCATCATCATCGTCTTGCACCAAAACCATGGAAATTGTGCTGAAAGCGGCGGCTAAATAAAGGGAAAAATCGCGATGATAGTTTGGAGGACGCAAGAGAGGAGCGTTGAAAAGCAACGTATTCAGAGAATCAAAATAATTTTGGGCGATCTCATCCCAAAGGAACGAGACATCCTGCTTTAGTAATCGCGTGTATCCTTTAGCCACTTCGGCATAGTTAGGTATAAAACGACGTAAAAAATTATCCTTCCCCTACAGACTCTGCAACTGATGTAATGAGGATGGAGAGGGGAGATTAATGATAGCCTCAACTTTGAGTGGATCGAGGCAAATCCCGTCTTTGGAAATGATAAACCCCAAGAGTATACCGAAATTGACACAAAAGACACACTTTTGCAGATTTAACCGAATGTTATAGCGTTGACAACGAAGAAATATCTAACGAAGATGGTCAGGGTGGTCCTTACGTTTAGCTAAATGAGCCGGAAGGTCATCCAGATAAGGTTGAACAATGTGCTTAATATCGTGAAAAGCATATGACATCACTCGCTGAAATGTGGCCCCAACATTCCTTAAGCAAAAAGGGAGCTTACTATATGTGAAAGTACCCCAAGGACAGATAAAGGTAGTCTTGTGTTGATCGTTCGGGAGAATGTTAATCTGGTTATAGCTAGAAAAACCGTCCATGAGGGAAAATATCTCACTCCCCGCACAGTCATCAATGATTTGATCAATAAAGGGAGTAGGATAATTATCCTTAGGACAGGCCCGGTTTATGTTACGATAATCAATACAGACTCGAATGGTACCCTGTTTATTATCTACAGGGACAATGTTGGACACCCATTCTGTCAAGGGAATCAGATAGATAAAACCAATGTTTAGAAGTTTTTCAACTTCACCCTTAATGACGACAACCTTTCTAGGGTGCACAGGATGAAGGTGCTGACAAACAGGCTTCGAAATAGGGTAGGTAGGAATCTCATGCACAACTATACTAGGGTCGATGCTAGGCATCTCTTCGTAGTACCATGCAAAGGCATCGCGGAATTCGCGGAAAAGGCTAGTATAAACCTGAACTTCATCAGAAGAATAGGTGACCCCAATATGGATGTTCTCGACGATCCCCGGTTTCATGGAAATGTTGATAGACATCGTTTATGTGATGTTACTCAAGTTACCCTCCGTAAAAACTTCGTGTGTCAAAATAGGCATTTAAAGCGGAGGAGAAGGAACCTGAGATGGAAATCTCTCAAGACACGTAGACATGGCCCTGAGTGTTAGAAAATTATATATTAGATAGCAATGCGAAACATAAAATATGCGGAAAAAACAATCATACAAAACACATAAAACCAGAGAGACATAGATATACGTGGTTCACCCAGTTTGGGCTACAACCACCCCGAACAACTAGTCCTTCCTTTCTATTATCTAGCAAAATGAAGAGAAACAACAGATCCACTGTAATATCCTTTGTTCTCTCTCACAGTCTCCCTATCTGTTTCTCGCTCTAGAGAATACTCATACAATACATAGCCGCAATACAATACCCTCATACAAGCGAGGGGTTGCCTTCTAGGGCAAAAAACCATGAACTAAACATAACTTCTACCGTCAAATCATCCGCCTAATGAACGATCTAGATTGACTAGAAATTACTATACTTTTACAAAGCAATTTTACATCTGTTTTTAGCTTCGGGGGCACTACCCCCGAAACCCCCTGCTAGGGGGGCGGCTCCATAAAGTCGCAGCTGTCCCCCCTGTACCCCCTAGGAAGCGTTTAATTACAGGCGGTGTTGCCACCCCATTAAGGTACAGGGGTCCAACGCTATGATACAAAATAAACAAGATAATCAGGTTCCACACCTAACAATCTCCCACTTGGAGACTGATTGTAGCACTCCACTGCTGCTTCATTTGTTGGACAATGACTCCTCTTTGGACCTGTCTGTTTCTCATCTTCATCACCATCCTTGAAGAACAATTGAAATTGAGCATAATCTTAGTTTCTCCCTGGTTACAACTTTTGTTAGCGAATCTGCAGGATTATGGTTAGTGTGTATCTTTTCCAGCTTCAAATGTCCATCTTCCAATACTGACCGTATGAAATGGTACTTGAGCTGTATGTGTTTAGTCCTGGAATGAAATGCTGAGTTCTTTGCAAGATGAATGGCGCTTTGGCTATCCCTATATAACGTGCCCATATCATGCTTCTTACCCAATTCATCCATAAACCTTTGTAACCAAATCATTTATTTACTAGCATCTGTAGTAGCAACATACTTTGTTTCTGTTGTTGAAAGTGCAACAAAAATTTGGATTTTTGAAACCCAACTAACAACTATTCCACCTACAATAAATACATATCCTGTAGTGCTCCCCCTGTTATCTCTGTCACCTGCCATATCTGCATCAACATATCCCTGTAGAGCAATGTTTGAACCACCAAAGCAGAATGCTTGATTTGTGGTACCTCTCAAATATCTGAGAATCCATTTCATTTCCATCCAATGTTCTTTTCTTGGATTGTTCATGTACCTGCTTATAACTCCCACTGCATGTGCAATATCAGGCCTTGTGCAGACCATTGCATAGATTAAGCTTCTAAGTGCTGATGCATATAGAACTTTAGACATATAGTCCATTTCTTCTTGGGCCTTGGGGAACATCTCCTTACTAAGTTTGAAATGGCTAGCAAAAGGTGTACTAATTGGTTTTGCATTCTGCATATTAAATCTTTTCATCACCTTTTCTATGTACTCATTCTGAGACAATGTTAATTTGCATTTTTTCATGTCTCTAGTTATTCTCATACCAAGGATTTGTTTTTCAGCTCCCAAATCCTTCATTGAAAAATAATTTTCCAATTTCATTTTGAGCACATTTATTTCCTACATGTTAGACCCTGCAACAAGCATGTCATCTACATACAATAACAATATAATATAGCTGCCATCATTTTGCTTTTTCATAGAAACACAATGATTAGAGTGACATCTAGTATAACCTTTTTCAGACATAAACCTGTCAAAGTTTAGATACCGCTGCCTTGGAGCCTGTTTTAAGCCATACAAGCTCTTCTTTAACCTGAACACTAATTTTCCTTTCCCTTTGACCTCATATCCTTCTGGTTGCTCCATATAGATCTCTTCCTCCAAATCTCCATGGAGAAATTTTGTCTTTACATCTAACTGTTCAAGATGTAAATCTTCCGCTGCTACAAGACTTAAAATAGTTTTGATTGAAGTCATCTTAACAACAAGAGAAAATATTTCATGAAAATCGATCCCTTTCTTTTGTGCAAACCCATTCACCACAAGTCTAGATTTGTACCTCTGTTTTCCTCCATCTTCTTCCTTCAGCCTGTAAACCCATTTATTCTGCAATGTATTTTACCTGCAGGCAACCTGACTAAGTCCCAAGTCTGGTTATGCATTAAGGAGTCCATATCTTCTTCCATGGCTAGCTCCCACTTCTTCCTGGTTTCAACCTATATTGCTTCTTCATAACATTCCGGTTCACCAGAATCAGTCAAAAATAAATAATATAATGAAGGAGAGTATCGTTCAGGCGGTCTACTTATCCTGGTAGATCTTTTGACACCACTTTCATGTTGATCAACGGTTGTCATTGATGTCAACCCAAGCAGCACCAAGGGCTAACCCAATATTGCATGGGAATTTTTACCTACCAAATTAATATATTATGGGTCAATAATGCTTTTGATGGTTTCTAATTGTCGAGATGTTTCCGTTGATATATGGCACGCCATGCAATTCTTCACGGTTTGAGAGATATTCATGTTTGAAGTTTGTACCCCCAGTTAGTGGGCTAAAATCCCATGGGGTTGGGGCATGGGTCATTGAAAAGTCATAATTAATATTTTTTAATTCCTAAAATCCCTCCCACATTCACTTGTTGAAGCCCCTCTCAACTTAAGCATTCATATAAATTGTGATCTTCATTTCCTCCTTATGCAAGGGATTCGGCCATCTAAAACAGGTCATCGTGGAATTTTCGCTCTAAATTTTGTTATACGAAATTTCAAAAGCTGCGGTACAAATTTCAGATCAAGGTGCACAATATTTGTTGAGATATGATCTGTGGAAGTCAGGGATTTTGCAGGTTCCTGAAATTCATCTCAAAGAGGTGACCTTGGTAAGTTCGTCATAACTCTCTCTATGAGTATCGGATTGGAATTCCGTAAAAAGTGGCAGATAGTGAATAGTCTTTAATTTTTTCTCTATAAATTTCAGAGACAAATGAAGAAACAGTGAAACATGGAATGCCGTACAAGTGCGCTCTGCTGAAACAGTCCTTAATTAGGGCATTGTGAGAGATTTGGTATAAATCTCTCTTGAATAATCAAAATTGGGTCAGACCTGTGGCATTGGAAAGAAGACTCAGAGGACTACTACAGGATTGAAAATCAGATATTGAGGATCTAAAATAACAGAGATACACCAGATTCAATATCGAGCTCCTAGAAGGCAAGAAAAAACTAGATCATGTGTTGTGAAGGGTTGAAAAGGACCAGAATTTCTATAGCAACAAAGAAAAGCAAGGTGCAACAGAGGGTAGCATGATAAGAGAAGCAACCAAGGTGCATAACAATAGCAAGAAGTTCATCATATGAAGTCTTCAAGTGGGCAGCACTGCATACAATAATTGTAAAGGTATCATTGTACTTAGTCATTGTAAATACATTATTGTACAAATTGTACTAGTATCTATCTGCTAAGGGTTGAAGAGGCAGTGTTGGGAGGTCTAGGATCATCATTAGGTGGTTGTGTCAAAGTTGGGGTTATGTTCTAGTATATATTCATCTTCTACATCATTCTATATCATTGTAAAGTAGACAATTTTCCCTGGTACGGGAGTCCATTCTTCTTTTATTCTTCTATAGGTGGTAGGGTGGTGCTAGGGTGAGTTGTAGCTCATTGGGTGTTGGGGCATCCATTCAGTTGACTATTGAAGAATCTCGGGCGTTGGAGCGTCCATCCGGTGGGAGCTGGAGAAGAATTCTTTTATAGATTCTAGGAAGTTGGAGCTTTATTTTCAATTGGAGTTGAATATTAAAGAATTATTAGAAAAGCATTAGGTGGTTTTTGTCCCGAAGTGGGTTTCCACCTTAAAAACTGTCTACATTTGTGTTCCTCTTGTTTACTGCTATCATTGTACAAACACTGATAATAATTGAAGATTATTTATGGACGTCGAAGGAATGCGGTTCACCCCCCCCCCCCCTCGGTATTTCCAAAAATTATTATCGGAGCTTGGATTTCAGCAATAGCGAGTTTAACGCAGTGGAAAAGGAGGTCATGGAGCATACCAAGAATGGTGTACCTCTATTCAATGAAAATAATTATACACTTTGGAAAGAATAATGGAGGTCTATCTCTTAGCGCAAGGTTACGAAGTATAGGTTCTTGTTCAAAATGGATTTACATCAACATGAAGATGACAGAGGTAGAAGACTTTGGTAAATGATGCAAAAAGCAAAGATATTATTATCAGTGGACTTATTGAATCTGCTTATCATAAGGTGTTGGGTTGTAAAACCGCCAAAAATGTATGGGAAAAGCTTGAGAATATATATGCAGGTGACTCAAATGTCAAAGAAGAAAAGCTTCAAATCTATAGAGCATAATTTGAGCAACTTAGAATGAAATAATATTGCAACATTGCTACATACTTCCAATACGTTGATGAAATAACCAATACTCTAGAAAGATTGGGAAAGCCAGTTGATGAGAAGAATATTATACGAAAGATTATTAGAACGTTACCAGGAAGATTCAACCCAAAGGTATCGGTCTTAGAATATAGTGCAAATATGGACAAACTCAGCAAAGAAGAGTTACATGGAGTTCTCATAGCATATGAAATGAGACTTGATGAAGAAGAGGGTACTTCGCATCTAGAAACTGTGTTTGTTGCATCTAAGAAAACCAATAAGGATAAACAACCTTCAATTGAAAAGACATGCACCTGCAAGTGTGAAGAAAAGGGAGATGATGAAGAAGGTCATTCAGATGGAGAATATGCTTACTTCATGAGAAAACTACAAATTGGTAAGGGACAATTCAAAGGTAAAATTCCATTGATATGTTTCAGTTTTAATGAGGTTGGGCATTTTCCAGCAAAATGTCCAAACAAAAGTAATGGCAACTCAAAAATAAAGAAAGGCTTTAATAAATTCAACAAGTAAGAATCCAAAAGGAATTTTCTCTCTAAAGAAGATATCTCATCATCCAATGAAGAAAATGATAGTGAAGAAGAAGCCAATGAGAGAGTATTGTTTATGGCCAAGCACAATAAACCCAAGAACAATAAGCAAGAGGTATCAAACAACGAAGAAGAAGGATGGACCATAGACGAATTTTATGAGGAAGCAATCAACATAAGATCTCAGGCGGAAGATCGGTTCCAAAACTCTTGAAGAACAAGTGCAAGGTCTCAAAATTGAAGTTGAAGAACACAAATGCATTGAAGAGTCACTTCAAAAGAAGTTGGAAGAAAGCAACCAAGAAAGGGAAGAATTAGAAGCCGAAGTAGTCTCGCTACGTGAGGAAGTGAAGAAAGGAAAAAACTATCCAAAACTATGCCAACAGCTCAAGGGAATTGGAAGAACTCATCAACAATCAACGATCTTACAATGACAAAACTGGCATCGGTTACAAAGAAGAAGAAGCAGGACCTTCTACAACAAAATACAATAAACCTATGAGATCTGACATGCATGTAGACTTCATTGGACAAGATTCGCAAGAACAGCCTTGGAAGACAATTCCTCGACGAAAATTTCCATCCAGGTACCAACATATTTTTTATGGCTACTGTTATTCATGTGGAAAATTTGGTCATAAAGCTGTAGAATGTCGCACATACCCTAGGAACGAATACAATTCTAGGAGATCTGTCAAATATGAACCTCCCAGGGCTCAGCGAAACATCAATAGATTTGAACATTTAAGAAATAATATTGAATGTTACAAAGTCGAAACTTTGGACACATAGCCAAAGACTGCAGACTTGAAAATCCTCCAGAAGAATCTTCGAAGCCACAGAATGAACGAACATGGAAGAAGAAGAATAATAATAATTGTGCTCTCGCTGTCAAGGCTCAAAAGAAAAAATATGTGTGGTATGTTGATAGCGGTTGCTCAACGCATATGACTGGAGATAGAAATAAATTTGTATCTATGAAAGAGAAGAAGGATGGAACTGTGTCCTTTGGAAATGATGGATCTTCAAATGTTATAGGATCAGGTACTATCACTCTCGGAGGCAAAGATGTTCTAGCCAAGAATGTTCTATTGGTTGAAAACATGAATCACATTCTGCTCAGTGTTGGACAATTGTGTGATCAAGGACACACAATACTATTCAACTCAACGAAATGTGAAATCAGGAAAGGCGTGTATGGTGAAATTGTGGCTACAGTAAGTCGAGCTCCAAACGACATATATGTTTTGGATGAAGCAACTAAAGTATGTCTAATAGCTAAAGAGGATTATACAATAATTGGTAGCAATGATGATCGACAAAGTAAGAATTTTGCTACAAAGGTGCAAAGTGATTTCGAGATGTCTTTACTTGGTGAGCTGACATACTTCTTAGGGCTTCAAATATCCCAGCAAGAGAAAGGAATATTTATATTTCAAGCCAAGTACATCAAGGAAATGCTCAGGAAATTTAAAATAGAATATTGTAAACCCATCCTTACTCCAATGGTAACAGGTTGCAAATTGAGCATAAACGACTCATCTAAGGATGTGGATCAAAGGTTGTACAGATCTATGATTAGTAGTCTTCTATATGTAACAGCCTCCCAACCAGATGTTATGCAAGCAGTTGGACAAGTAGCAAGATTCCAAGCATCACTAAAAGAATCACATATTAAATATTTTCTAGCATTGGAATATCTTCGTCAAAATCTTGGGATTCTCCCAAGTTCTCATTAGATTACTGGTCTGCAAGACGGTTGTGTGTCAGGGGGACTGGAAGTGTGTACAGGTACGTAGGATGATTGTGTTTCATGGGGAGTTACCCTTTTCCATTCATGTCAAAGGGGTAGGGAATGTTGTAGGAAGAGGTGTCATGATCGCAGCGGGAGTACTTGTGTTGCCATCAATGCCAAAGGGGGAGATTGTTGATCAGCGGTTGTCATTGATGTCAACCCAAGCAGCACCAGGGGCTAACCCAATATTGCATGGGAATTTTGACCTACCAAATTAATATATTCTGGGTCAATAATGCTTTTGATGGTTTCTACTTGTCGAGATGTTTTCGTTGATATATGGCACGCCATGTAATTCTTCACGGTTTGAGAGATATTCATGTTTGAAGTTTGTACCCCCAGTTAGTGGGCTAAAACCCCATGGGGTTGGGGCATGGATCATTGAAAAGTCATAATTAATATTTTTTAAGCTCCTAAAATCCCTCCCACGTTCACTTGTTGAAGCCCCTCTCAACTTAAGCATTCATATAAATTGTGATCTTCATTTCCTCCTTATGCAAGGGATTCGGCCATCTGAAACAGGTCATCGTGGAATTTTCGCTCTAACTTTTGTTATATGAAGGTTCAAAAGCTGAAAGTTTTATGAGGCAAAGCCGAAATCCTAAGGAAGTTGCACTACAAATTTCAGATCAAGGTGTGCAAATTTTTTGGAGATATGATATGTGGAAGTCAGGGTTTTTGCAGGCTCCTGAAATTCATCTCAAAGAAGTGACCTTGGTAAATTCATCATAACTCTCTCTTTGAGTATCAGATTGGAATTCTGTAAATAGTGGTAGATAGAGAACAGTTTGTACTTTTTTCTCTATCAATTTTAGAGACAAATGAAGAAACAGTGACACGTGTCACGTCGTACAAGTGCGCTCTGCTGAAACAGTCCTTAATTAGGGCACTGTGAGAGATTGGGTATAACTCTCTCTTGAAGAATCCAAATTGGATCAGACCTGTGGCATTGGAAAGAAAACTCAGACGAATACTACATGACCAAAAATAAGATATTTAGGATTTGAAATAACAGAGATACACCAGATTCAATATCGAGCTCCTAGAAGGCAAGAAAAAGCTAGATCATGTGTTGTTAAGGGTTCAAAAGGACCAGACTTTCTACAACAACAAAGAAAATCAAGGTGTAGCAGAGGGTAGCATGACAAGAGAAGCAACCAAGGTGCATAACAGTAGCAATAAGTTCATCATATTAAGTCTTCAAGTGGGTAGCACTGCATACAGTCATTGTAAAGGTATCATTGTACTTAGTCATTGTAAATACATTATTGTACAAATTGTACTAGTATCTATCTGCCAAGGGTTGAAGAGGTAGTTTTGGGAGGTCTAGGATCATCATTAGGTGGTTGTGTCAAATTTGGGGTTATGGTATAGTATATATTCTTCTTCTACATCATTCTATGTCATTGTAAAGTGGACCATTTTCCTTGGTACGGGAGTCCTTTCTTCTTTTATTATTCTATAGGGTGGTAGGGTGGTTGGGTGTTGGGGCATCCATTCAGTTGACTACTGAAGAATCTCGGGTGTTGGAGCATCCATCCAGTGGGAGCTGGAGAAGAATTCGTTTCTAGATTCTAGGAAGTTGGAGCTTTATTTTCAATTGGAGTTGAATATTAAAGAATTATTAGAAAAGCATTAGGTGGTTTTTGTCCCGAAGTGGGTTTCTACCTTAAAAACTGTATGCATTTGTGTTCCTCTTGTTTGCTGCTATCATTGTACAAACATTGATAATAATTGAATATTAACTAATGCTCTAATTGAAAGGAATACTGATTCACCCCCCCCACCCCCTCTCAGTATTTCCAAAATTTCAGGTGTTTGAGGTGCCTGTTGCTGTTGTTGTGGTTGTTGATTTCATTATTTTCAGGCACCTTTACTTTTTCTGTGATCTCATCAAGAACTGTGTATTCTTTGCTTTATTTTTCTTGTTTCTTTTCATGCAACTGATTCTTATACAAGACCTTTTCATTGAATATTACATCTCTTCTCTGAATGATTTTGTGATTTTCATAATCATATAAGCGATAACCAAAATCATTAGCACCATATCCAATAAAGGTACATTTCTTTGATTTTGCCTCAAGCTTTGTTCTATTTTCTTTATTAATATGGAAAAAGGCCTCACAACCAAATGGCTTTAAAAAAGAGTAGTTTACCTTTTTACCTGTCCATGCTTCCTCTGGAATACCACCATCCAAGGAACTTGAAGGCCCTATGTTTATTAGATAAACAACAGTATCTACAGCATCTGCCCAAAATTGTAAAGGCAATCCCGCATGCAATCTCATGCACCTTGCACGCTCCATGATTGTTCTATTCATCCTTTCTGACACACCATTTTCTTGTGGTGTTCTTGGAACTGTCTTCTCTCTAAGAATTCCATGCTCTGAACAGTACCTATCAAACTCTTTACTGCAATATTCACCTCCATTATCTGATATGAGACACTTCAAATTCTTTCCTGTCTTAATCTCAACCAAATCTTTCCATTTCTTGAAAGTATCAAATACATCAGATTTATTCTGAATACAATAAATCCATGTTTTTCTAGTTGCATCATCAATAAAAGTAACATAATAACGAGAGCCACCTAGAGATGATACCTGAGAAGGTCCCCATACATCTGTATGCACAAGCTCCAATTTTTCGCTCTTCTTTTCTTTCCCAACTCTGAGAAATCTGACTCTCTTCTGTTTTCCATAAATGCAATTCTCACAGAAATCCAAATCAACATTCTTCAAACTTGGCAGCAAATTTCTTGAGTGAAGAATTTTCATCCCCTTCTCACTCATGTGTCCGAGCCTATGATGCCATAATGCTGCATCTACTCCTTTGGAAGTTAAAGCATTAACAGAGTTAGAAATACCATTGCATAAATACAATGTACCAACTTTTTCACCTTTTGCTATTACCAGCGCTCCTTTGGTGACCTTCCAAGTTTTATCTGTGAAAGTTGTCACACAACCTTCACTGCCTAACTGCCCTGTTGAAATCAGATTTTTCTTCATATCTGGAACATGCCTTACCTCCTTTAGTAGCCATTGGTTTCCATTCTGTTGTTTTACAATAACTTTACCCATTCCAACAATTTTACAGGGTTTATCATCACCCAAACGAACTTGTCCAAAATCTCCTTGAACATAGTCATGAAAATATTTCTTATCAGGTGTGGCATGGAATGAAGCCCCTGAATCTACAACCCAAGAATCGGTAACATTTTCGAAAGAAAGAATCAAGGCATCTTGTAACACATCACCTGTCACATTTGCTTCATGATTATTTTCTTGTTGTGCATCTCCTTCTTTTCCCTTCCGAGATCTACAGTCTTTCTTTAGGTGTCCTTTCTTTCCACATTTCTAGCACACTATCCCCGATCTAGACTTGGATCTGCCTTTCCTTGATTTACTGCGATATCCCGAGCTCTTTCCTCTTTCCATTCTTCTTCCCCTAGACTCTACACTCAAAGCATTACCTGATGTCTCACCGGAGCTTTTCCGTCACATTTCCTCGCTAAGGATAGCACCAACAACATCATCAAACTTTAAAGTACTAGATCCAGAGACAGAGTTACTAATGGCCATAACTAAACCATTCCAGCTTTCTGGCAATGAGCACAGAAATAAAAGAGCCCTAACTTCATCATCAAAGTTTACCCCTACAGAACTTAACTGACTGGTAACTGTATTAAAATCATTTAAATGGTTTGCAACAGATCCACCTTCCGACATCTTCATATTAAATAAACGTTTCATAAGAAATACCTTGTTTGAGGCCGAGGGTTTTTCATATAGTTTCACCAACGCCTTAATCAAACCCTCTGTTGTTGTTTCCTTCGAAATATTGAAGGCTACCGATGCTGCGAGGCACAACCGTACTGTTCCGAGTGCCTTTCTATCGAGAATCTCCCATTCTGCGTCTGTCATAGCCATCGACTTCTTTGTTTTTCCGCTCAATGGTAGGTACAAATCTTTTTGATATAGATAATATTCCATTTGCATCTTCCTCAGTGGGAAGTTTTGGCCGTTAAATTTCTCGACCCTAAACTTACCATCTTTTGCCATTGCTCCCATTCGAACCAGAAACCCTTCATTCCTGCGAGTTTATCAGCCAAATAGACCTTCGACTCTGATACCAGTTGTTACAAAATTATATATTACAGAGCAATGCGAAACATAAAATATGCGGAAAACACAATCACAAAAAAACACATAAAACCAGAGAGACACAGATATACATGGTTCACCTAGTTTGGGCTACGTCCACCTCGAACAACTAGTCCTTCCTTTCTATTATCCAGCAAAATGAAGAGACACAACCTACAACATATCAACTGTAATATCCTTTTTTCTCTCTCAGAGTCTCCCTATCTGATTCTTGCTCTGAGAATACTCATACAATACACAACTGCAAATACAATACCCTCATACAAGCGAGGGGTTTCCTTCTAGGGAAAAAAACGCTAAACTAAACATAACTTCTATCGTCAGATCATTCGCCTAATGAAAAACCCAGATTGACTAGAAATACTATACTTTTACAAGGCAATTTTACATCTATTTTTAGCTTCGGGGGCGCTGCCCTCGAAACCCCCCACCAGGGGGGGGGCTCCATAAAGTCACAATCGCCCCCCTGGACCCCCCAAGTAGAGTTTAATTATGGGCGGCGTTGCCACCCCATTAAGGTACAGGGGTCCAACGCTGTGATACAAAATAAACAAGATAATCAGGCTCCACACCCAACACCGAGACCAGGCATGAATGAGGAACGATGATGACTATCGTCCCATAGAAGATCCTGGAGAGACATTGTTTCCATGATGGCTTCATCGGAGGGAAATATCTCTTTCAAGGGATTGGGCGAATCTGAAATTGTTGAGCCAAGGGGATTGAGGATAAGAATCAAGAGACATGCTCAAAGGAGCATGATTAGGAGGCGAAGGCTCTAAAGCCGAAATAAGTTCACAATAGTCAATCTCGATTGGACTTAACGACATCGAATCTCCAAAAGAATCAATCTGTTCTGGCGAAGGGATGATCCACAGGTCGTCAGAACAAGAGATCATATTAATCTGAACAGTGTTGGGTGGAGGAAGAGGAAAAATACCCATGAGGGTAGGATCTTTGAAAAGACCTGGCCCTATGCTCTTCTAGAGAGTAGGAATTGGATCCACATACGGAACGTTGTTCTCGGAAGAAGAAGTGAAGAACAACAACTGATCAATAGTAACAATATTTCCTTCGTGTGGGAATTTCAAAATAGGAAAGAGAGTGGATGGAACAAACAACATGGCGTGAGTCCAACTGTGACCAAGGGGAAGATTGTAATTGAGCTTGCCGTCAACTACTTCAACCTCGACATTGACTGTCTTCGCTTCTAATGTAATCGGTAAACTAGCGAGAACACCAAGAGGTTTAGATTCTCTTCCATCAAATGCTTCAAGGGAATTTGGTGATGAATTTAGAGTTGGAGAACCAATGGCTTTCCAGCAAGAAGATGACATGACGCATGATTTTCTGGTTCCCATCTTGCATTAATGTGTTTTATTTGATGCAATATGTTGAATGGTCCTTCACTGGTTAGCTGATTATGAATGAAATCATTGTCTTGTATGCTACTCTTGTTTTCTGATCTTCGTGTAGGTATTCGAGCATTGTTGCAGAAGGACTCTGACCCATCGAGACAGAGATCAAGAGGCCACCACCACTACAACGATGACAGCATTGGACTCCAGTTAGGCCAATATACCTTGTCCCTTTCATTCATTAATTAGGAACCTACACTTTAGCTTGTCCCTTTGTTGCTAGACCCACTCTAGGGCTAGAGGTATCATCTCTGTCCGTAGAGAAGATTTACCTTCATAACATATTGGTGACTTCGCTAGGACAGAGTGCCAATTGGCATAGGGCCCAGTGTTAATCTTCCTGATTGGCGTGAGGGCATAACGGTTTACTAGCGCCAAGGAAAAAACATGTGTGTCTGATAGTCTGCTTAGGGAATTGTCAATAGAAGGAGTGTTTTACTCATGGAAAGGGATGCAATGATGGTATTTACAAAGCATTAAACTGCTTATTAGTCACAGAAATAGTCCTCCAATGTGCGGGATGGGGATTACAGTGACAATGACAAAATGCTATGTAACAAGAGGGTGCAGGACTTTAGAGAAAGCTCTTAAAGGTTAAAAAAATTCTTGTCAAACTTTTGGGCGACAAATTTTGCAGGTGCGCAAGTATCTGCGAAGCTAGTGCAGAGGTTGTGCTAGAGGAGGTTGCAGTCGCATGAAAGGTAGAAACTAGCTGTTGGAACAGTAAAACTGGACATGACAACTTTATTACCATTTGGAGGAGCGGGTAGCTTGCATTTAATGAGGATATTACGCCGGATTTGGGGTTGTTTAAGCAGTAATGGAGTTTCTTCAATGAACATAAGGCCGTTTAGGCCGTGACATCGCTATAAATATGGCATGGAGGTCTACATAAGTCCCTTTACTGATTATTATGTCTGTAGAGTGGGAACCACTTGAAGGGACACTACACTAACATGGCTTAGGTCATTTGATTCCCAAAACCATGACTACCACTAAGCTTACCCATACTGCACTGCAAGTATTTGGTGCCAGTGGCACATAGAAGAAGAAGAAAGGTCAGACATCAGGTACCATGAAGTCTCCCCGTGAGAAGACCCCGAAGTCTAAACCATTTGCTCGCACAAATAGACATAAGAAATAAATGACAGAGGAACTAGGGGTCACTAAGCCGGAGGAAGGATGTGCTGAGGAGGTTAAGAAAATATCGCAGTTACCTCTGTATATGGCACTGCGGAAGCCATCAGTAGATCTTCCCAAGGATCCTGATAAGGTCAAGGCATGCATCGATACACCCCTACTACCAGAAAATGTTCGAGTTGAGGGTGAACCACTGGGATGTGTCCCCTCCCTGAAGTTGGAAGATTTGGATTTTGCAGACTGCACAAAGTTTCCTAAGCTTATGCCGTCACATTATTTAGAGAAAGTCCCATATGAAGAAACCAGAGTCATCAAGGTAGAGCCAAAGAAATGGGTTTTGGGGTTGCAGAAAGCTGAGATCCTCAACCTGCTGCACGTTCCCCACTTTGGTCACATCACCATTAACGATGTCTGTCTGCGCCAGTTGCTGATGCTGGTGCACAATAATTACCTCTTACTAGGAATGTGGATTCCCGTTGATGATATGTTAATCCACCAAATTACAGGATTTCCATACCAAGGAGAGGACCCCGCAAAATCCTTTGGAGGGAAGGGTCAGGAGAGGCAAGTTGCCAACTGCATGGAGCAGAAGTATGGAGTGGCCAGGAATACCAAATGATTTGATGTTAGCACCATTAATAACCCTGCAGTCAGATTTTCTACGCTGGTCTTGGCATCTAAATTGATGAGGAAGTACCACGCCATAGAAGTTTCAACAGCACAATGCGTCAAGGGGGTGTAGTACAATTGGGCCATGCACTTGTGCGAAGAATTCTTGGAGAATGTCCAGGCAGTGCAGGAGGAAGGAAAATTGTTCCACTATGCGTGGCTTTTGCTACTCGTCGCGCTAGTGGGATGGAAGATGACGTCGCAGTCGCAACTCCCTGAAATTGAACATGGTCTATGGGAAGCATCACGCTATTCATCTCTATGGGTGATGAAGAATCCTTCAAGAGTGACAGAAAATAAGATATTTTGGGTCTTATTCTAGATAGAGGTGCACCAAGTGGTTTTGTCGAAGCTGCACCTTTTTTCGATGCTATATGATCAATACAAGCACATTGCAGATTTCAAATCGTCATTTCATCACATGCACATTCGTGCGAAGGTAGATATGTCCAAGGTTTGGTATGACCTGCCTTACATTGTCAGGAAGATGACCTCATCTAAGTAACTACTAACTGGAATCCATCCTTGTTGATTGCAGCAACAGATGTTGGTGCCACCTCCTCCACCACCCAAAGTCATCTGCGTCCAAGCCAGGCACCAAGAAAGACACCAAGAAACATATGTAGAAGCCCATGACAACGACAGAGACAAAGGAACAACCAAAGGACACCGTGGATTTTTCTAGCGACGAAGAGTTGACGGATATTGATGGAGACAGTGCAGACGCACCATCAACACAGATAGACACCCATCGTGGCACCAAGAGAGGGCCTCAGACACCGATAAGTCGGTGTAGGAAGAGGAAAGCCACAAATAAGATAAGAACCGAACCTATTGTGTTGACAAAAGGCGGTTTTGATGAGATTAGCAACTTTATAAAATCAGTCACGAAGGAAGCTTGGAATACCATTGAGCAATAGTACAAGTCCATCCTCGACGATATGCAACAAGGACTCCAAAATCTAAAGGTTTAAGCGAGTGAGAATCAGGGGAGCATGAATCAAGTGAGCATGCAATCAGTCAGTACCCTAGTTGCTGAGTCAACCGTTGAAAGCAGATTGATTCAGGTCTTGGGCATAGTGCTCCACTCCTCTAACCCAGGAGAGTGCGCCACTACTTGCACTTACTAAAAAATTGGAGTCAACTTGGCCGCACTGCCCAGTGGCCAGTTGCATGCAATGTACATGATGATAACATATGAGTTGACTTATCGGGAGTTATGTGCATTGCGTGCCACTACAGAAGAAAAACAATTGACCGACAAGTTATATTAGGGTCAACAGATAGCCGAGCAAGCACGAAGTGCTGCAGAGAGCTAGGGCACACAACTAGAAACACTCATCAACCGAATCTGTTCTGAGATTCCAGGTTTGGCGGTATCAACTAAAGCTATAACCAATACAAAGCTTGAGACTCTTGAAACCGTGCTGAAAGCTTCAAAGACAGAAATAGAGACAATGCATGTTGATCTGGAGCAAAATATTGCAGACCTGTAGACGAAGCTACAACTAGAGACACCACCAGAAGTCCGAGCACAAAGAGCTACCATTGTTCAGGAGGCCACGTCTAGCATTACTGCCATTATAGATAAATGCAACAATTTTTTTGAATATGCACTAGGTATATGTTCCTCTATCCAAGAAGATCTAGTACTTTAGCAGTTGTAGAAAAACATTAGGGATAAGAAACTGCGGTTTATTGAAATTCGGGTTGCGACGTGAACCCTCGTTCTTGCACAAAGATTATCTTGGTTGCAGGAAAGCCAACATATTTAGGATGAGATGGATATGTTGTTCCACAATGAGAAGCTTTTGGAAGCAAGGACCCAACCTTGGGTTTATGAAGCACTACAACTTTTAGGTCCCTGTAATTTTTCAGATTGTCAAGACCAAATAGACAAGGGTAACATCCAACCAACTTTGGAGTCCTAGGACCTAGCCTTCCTGGACTCAGAGAGGGCTCTCTCTAAATTTGTATAAAAGATGTGACTTGTTGGATTTAGGATGATGATTTTAGGCTAGTTATAATGATAGGGTTTGTTTGTTTTGTTTTGTTTGGTTGGGTAGGTTGTCAAGAAGAACATATAGAGTAAGAGAAATTCAAACCATTGGTCTATGGGGTTTGTGAAAGGCTTGAAAAGGACAAAAATGAATCAAGGGTGTTTCATAGGGCAAGTTAAAAAATCCAAATGGATCTTTTAGATAAAATGAGTATATGACGAAAATAAGTTATGAATTTAGTAGGTTTAAAGGGCAATCAAGAATCCTTTAACTATACTTCAAAAAAGGAAAGCCTTCAGGACAATAGCTTGGTGAAACTTAAAAGAAATTAAGGATTATTTAGCTAGACTTCACTAAACAGACCTCAAAACAACAAACAAGTAATCTTAGAGAGAAGTTAAGAATTCTCTAATTATAACTTTCAGAGGAAAAAATAGAGATAATAATGACAGACAGAGTTGAGGTGCCAAACAACATATCTCAACCTAAAATTTCTGTTCTATTATCAAAGAAGCAATGAACATAATGTAAAACAACGGAAAACATTGACAAGAGTGGCATAACATCACCATCTAATAGAGTTTGAAGTGAACAAAGTTCATTCTCAAGTTAAATACTCCAGAAGACTTGGAATATCAAAATATCCATTGAGGATACAAATGTTATATTAAATAGTATGAATGAGTTGATTGATGATTGAATGTTACAAGTGAGTCTTGCTTATATACCTACGCAGGTGCCTCTTCACGAAAGGTCATGTCATATCAGACGTGGCCTTTCAACCTAATTACTAATTAACTAATTAATCACTATTTACATTATTTTATTCATTACATTGCCTTCCCCTCAAAAAGCTTTGTCCTCAAAGCTTGTTGATGAAAGGCCTCGATTTCTTTTCCTGCTACGAACATATTCTCGTCTCAGGGTAGTTATCCTTGTCGATACAAGTTGATATGATCCTCTAAGTGACAAACAAAACTGTCGCACTGAGAATGGATCAGACCATCCTAAATCAATCTTCTGTGGAATCTTACGATGACTGGAAACTTGTGATGATTCGTTAGTATTCTTCAGAATATCAGCTTGTTTCTATTTTGAATAAATAGATTGGTTGAGTTTTCTACTCCCATGATTTGGATGTCGATAGGGAATTGTTTTGGTTTGACCTCTTTGATTTTTGCCTGGAGAGGATGTTATGGAGATGGTTACAGAATCTTCATGTAGAATGTTCCTCGTTCGTTTGACATAAAGTTTCTTTCTTCTGCAATTTTATTGTTGTCTTCTTCAGTTGAGACATTTACTGGATCAATGTTCGATTTTTCTTCAACTTGAACTTCTATATTTGAAGATTTCGATGCTTCATTTTCGACAAGTTGTTGCACCTTGTTCTCCAACGACTTCTTGTATTTCTTCAGCTTCTTACTTTTCATTAGTAATTTATCGTTGTGGTCCTTGAGACGAGAAAATTTTTCATTCTTGTTAGTTGTGATTTCGTCAAATTCTCTTTGCAAATATTGTATTGCTTTTATACTTTATGGAAGAACCACTCTTGTGATATCTAATATGTCTTCTGGTGTTAGTGAATTCAGCTTCACCGTGACATCTTGTAACGTTATATTTTTATTTTTGTAAGAAAATGTCAAAAACTTCTTTTTCGTATTAAGGATGAATGACCCCAGTGATTCCATGCAGAGCGAACCCAGAACTATATCACTATTATTGGAAAATAAGGTTTTAACAGTGAATTGTGAGACAAGGAAATACTCCCCAATACTTAGGTATAAATTCTCTTCGTTGTATTGTTTTTCATTTGCGTTAAATGAATTTGCTTCGGTTATATTTGATTCAGGGATCACTAATTGGTTAGCACATTCGGTACTAATATAATTATTCTTTCGTGTAAAATTGATAGATATGAGAATCTCTTTTCTTGCAAGTGACCCTTTGATTTCAATTAGTGCATCGACACACACTCTATAATTTTTAGGAAATCTTCCCTTTTTTAGTTCTGTTTTGGATGCCATTTTGTCAAATAACTTCGGGGGTTTTAAGGGTGACCCGTCCTAATATTTATAATAAAATATTATTATTTCCCTTTAATAAACCCTCAAGCTGAATTAATCTTTCCAATATCCTTTACTATTATTCCTTCAATCTTTGGTAATGAATCCTTCACTAATATTCTCTTTTAAAAGAGGCTCAAATTCTTTCATATATGTATATATTCCCCTTTTAAATAAAATCTTTAGAATATAATGATTTATCTCCTTTTCCACTTTTCCAATACTTAAATCTTTAATAGCCTCTTTTTCCTTTTATATACCTTCGAGCTTTAATAATGATTCCTTAATATTTTAAGAAATCCTTAATAATATTTTTCCTTCCGATTTTTTTGAAAATTACTTCCTTGATTTCTTTTTATGAAATATTCTATAATTACTAAGAAGATGTTTGACTTTCATAGTATATATATATATTTTGACAATTGATTTTTTTTTAACTCTTTTTTTTGTTGAAAGGTTACAACCCTAGTGAAACGTGGCTATTCACATATATTCACCTATAAAATATATGTCCACTTATGTGTATTTGACTCGGTTAATGTTCTCCACGTAAAAGTAAACTTACCATTCACACAAAGATTTTTTATACCTTTTGTTCTTGTTTTACCTTGCAAATACCATGGGCAATTACCATGGGCTTCGAAAACCACAAGCTTGTAAACCAATTAAAGAATAATCAAAATAACCTTATCTACTCTTCTTTCTTTCTTTTTCCTTTTTATTTTTAAATTGTCTTGGTATGTATGTATATGTAATGATTTATATATATGTCTTTTTTTATTATATATATATATATATATATATATTGCTTTTGCTTCTTTTTTTTCAAAAATTTCCCTTTTTTTTCTTCAAATTTTTAATTTTGGCCAAAGGCCTACTGGCAAAAGTGGATAAACTCCAAGATTGGTAACGAAACGCTTTAACGACAACAATGTTGACGAATTTTTGATGGCCAAATGCCTGGACCGAGGAGTGTAGCTCCGTGCAGCGATGAGCAGCCAGAAGATCGAACTGGTCCGATACCAAATGAAGTGAACAAAGTTCATTCTCAAGTTAAATACTCCAGAAGACTTGGAATATCAAAATATCCATTGAGGATACAAATATTAGATTAAATAGTATGAATGAGTTGATTGATGATTGAATGTTACAAATGAGTCCTGCTTATATACCTACGCATGTGTCTCTTCACAAAAGGTCATGTATTATCAGACATGGCCTTTCAACCTAATTAATAATTTACTAATTAATCACTATTTACATTATTTTATTCATTACAGAGTTCATGAATCCTAGGAATGTGCTGGTTCCATTGATATTCAGTCCAAGAGATTTACAAGGCTCCAAAGCCAAACTTCATTACAACTCAGAGTCTATGCTCAGCTCAACAATCAACCAACAATCACAATGAGGCTTACATGAAATATTTAACTGCCAAAATGGTGAAGTAAACCCTAGCTAGGGTTTTAGAAGTCATTAATCACATCATAAATGCATTTGACCATTGAGACCATGCAAGGCCCAAGGCACAAATATCCCAAACTCATTAAATGCAAAATAACTCCTAACAATAACTCCTTAGATAATTTTGGAGATATTTGCCCTTAAGGCCTCAAAAATATCTTTTTTCAATAACTTTGTGTCTTTTTTTGATTTTCTGGCAAGGGTGCAACGCTAAAACTGGAAAAATTGTCTCTTTTGCAGCTGAGTTTTGGAGGCCTTCTCGGTGTCCAAATGAGCTCCATGATAGCTCATTGGAAAGCCTATCCTGTCTAGTTTCTAGATATGCATTTAGTTTCCAGAATGGAGTCCATTTTACTAGTAAAAAGTCCATTCTCCCAATACTGCTCAGGGTGCAACGCCAGTGTTGAAAAGAGGGCAAAAAGGTGTTTTGTAAGTGTTTTTTTTCCCTTTTGAATGGCCAGTTCTGCCCCAAATGAGCTGAAATTTTCTGTGGATGATGTGTTAGGCATGAGAAACATGAAAATGTAAAAATTTTCTTAATTGAGTGCCCCAAAAAATAGCGCAGCACCAGTGGTGCTGTTTGTTTGGCCCTTTTTTCTGCTGGCCAAACAGTCAAAATTTCAAAATGTGCACCAAGTGCCAAAATTTGGATTTTTATTTGCTGATCATGTTTGGGAGGCTTGGAGGGATACATCAGCAAGGATTTCAAGTTTATTCTTCTCCTTTGCCTTATTTAGGGCTTGAATCTTTGCAAGGGCTCTTTTGAGCTTGGTCCTTGCAATCTTGTTTCTTAAGGCATAATGCCTTACCATCTTCTTCTGAAGGTAAATGTTTCTTTTTTCCTTCTCAATATGATCCTCTAGGTGTACATTAGCTCTTTCTAGCCAAGATTCTCTGTCATCGCTGATCTCCATGGCAAGCAACTCACTTGGAGTGAGCTGCTCTACCAATGTTGTCTCTTTGTCTCTCTCCTTGGCGTTTTCCTAGTAAGTTATTCTTCCTCATTCTCAATTTCATCAAGAGTTCCCAAGGTCTCATCCAACTTAGCCTTGGCCTTTCCGGCCTCTTTCCGAGCTCTGATAGCTCTGGCCTCACTGATGTATTTCTATGTTTGTAATTGCTGGTTTTCTACCTCAAGGAAGTTGATCACATTTTTGTCCCTACCAAGATTGGTTTGTAGCTCCCTAATCTGGGCATATTTTCTCTTGAGAAACATGTTTGTGATCCTCCCCTCATCCTAATTCTCACTATCAAGGTGAATTAGCTAAAACTCTTGTTCAGTTTCATGCTCATCTTCCTTCTCTTCATCAATGAACTTTTCCTTACCTTTGTCAAGTTGTTTTGTTGATGATGAAGGCAGGGTCCCTTCCACAATCTATGGAGAAAACACCTGCCTAAGGCCTCCTTGATAGGTCAAAGGAAAAGGCTCTATGTCAACCATCTCAGTGTCATTTGTGTCACTGCTCTCTTCTCTGTTTGATGCTGTGGTATCATGAGATGAGGGTGAAGGATTGTGGAAGGGTGATGAAGGAGGGTCATTATGGGTTGTATGAACAACATGAGGTAATGGAGAAATGGATTCTAGAGGATGGGATGATGAATTGACATTCTACTGATGATGCCCTTGTGTAGCAGTGAACATCTCAGTGGCAATGAAGGTCTCCCATGGAATGCCTTTCTGCTGTAATTGGTGCATAACTACCATCTTGATAAGTGAGTGATGAAATAGGCTTTGCATTTGCTGAGGATAGTCTCTCTTTTGAAATATGTAGGACATTTTATCAATGCTTCGGTAAAGGTAATATGGTATATGCAACATACTTACTCTATTAAAATCCATAAGTAGCCTGATGCGGTATGAGTAAAGATGGGAGAACCTTACCTCACATGTGAAATCATTCATGATTATTCTCATCGTAGGTGCATATCTATCAAGCAGGTGAGAGAAAGGAAAGATGGATTTGATGTGGTATTTATACATGGGCTTAAGGTATGGCTCAAAGTAACTTATGACAAGGTTAGCTTACTTGAACCATTTCTCCCCTACACTAGGTATGCCTGTGGCATTGGCAATGGAATCTATAGACAATTCAAAGGTGACCCCTGCAATATTAACTTGTTTTTCATGCAATTTAATGATAAATGGCCTAGTTAGCTCAGGGTGGTTTTGCACCTGCTACACTTTTTCACAAAATTCATAGCAACCTACATGTTTGAAACAAGAAATAGTAAGGGGAGATGCCATGAGCTCTATTGTACTGAGGGGTTCAAATCTATTGATATTTCCTCCTTTGTGATCATGCCTCCTTGGCATTTGGGCCTCCACATCACTGCCATTGTCCTCTAACATTGTAAACTATGCCTTTATAAAACCCTGGAGTGTAAATGGAAATGAGATGAAGAGATGGTAATGAAAATGTAGCCTTGCAAATGAGGGAATGACTGAGTAAGGGTATTGTTGTATGGGAATGAGTGAGAGGTAAAACAACTCAATGAAAACCCTTCAGCTGTGTAATTACCCTTTCTATAACTGACACTCTGTCTAGGAAGATGAAATGAGGTTCAAACAGTGATTTCAAGCTTTGAGATTTAGGGTTTCTCCTAGGGTTTGATTTCATTCATTAAGAAAACACCAAAATTGCTTGAAGATAGGTGTATGGCATGTACTTACCCATAATATTTTCTTGGAGGACCTTTGGCAGAGAATTAGAAGCAGTTTGAGGTGATTTGAGTTGTTAGAGGGCCTAGAAACCCTTCCTGGCAAAGGGCACAATGCCAAGGATGAGGGCGCAACACCAGTTCTGAGCGCGCAGTACTAAAAGGAAATTGCACTGAGTGTGTTGGGCAAGAGTGCAACATCTTCCCCAATGTGCATCGCCACCTTCCAGGTGTGCAGCGCCTTCACAAAATCAACAGAGGAAAAATTCCATGGGTGCAGTGCCTTCTCCCAGGCGCACAACGCTAGTCTGAGCGCGCAACGCCAAGACACTTTGCCCAATTTTGGCTTGAAAACTCAAAAAATATTCTCTCCTTGAAAATTCTAACTCTTTGCAAGACAATAATGATTCTTTGAAGTGTTAGATGAGATTTATAGACTTGGGAATTAAATTTAACTTTGAAAAACCACTTTCTAATGTTAGAAACCCTTTTTTCCTTTCTCACTAACTCTTTTACACTTTTTTGCCTTGAAGGCGACTGAAAACATTGAATTGGCTTTTCTTTTGGTCCTTTGGGCATGACAAGTTCATTTTTACACTTTGGGATTCAAACATGCAGTAGCATCTTCAAAACCTTCTCTTATTTCCACCATGGAGCTCAACTTATGCTTTTCACTTTCTTTGACCAATCTCTTCAAAACCATAGGTGTCTGGAGTGATTTACAACAATCATCAATGTTGTCTTCTAAGTTCTCTATAGCCCTTTCAAGTTCATTCATTTATGTCTAGTTCACCTCACCTTTTTCCTATTTCATCAATATTTTCTGACAAACTTTCTTCATGTTTGGCCTTATGTGCTTCCTCCATGTCATTTTCTGCAAGGGATCACTATTTTTGGCACTCAACTGGACCATTGAGCTCAAAACCCTAGTTCTCTTCAAGGCAAATTGTTTCCCTTTTCTTTGTTGTAATTTGTCTTCATTTAGGAGTAGATAGCCTCCCTGATCAATACCTTTTGCTGACAAATCCTTCAACACTCCTGCAGAAGTGCTAAACTCTTTGCATTTACCTCACTTGCAGACTTTGAACTGATGAGGTAATCTTCTTTGGAAATATTTTAGGTCCTTCTTGAATAACCATGTGTTGAAATTCTATTACATCTGAGCCAGATTCTAGCAAAGGAAAAGAAATTCTTGAAACATCCAATGATGGCCTTAAAAACATGTGAAACCCTAATGACCTTGTGGGAGGGTCCTTTGACCTAATTTTGACTGGAATTTGACTTGGAGGCTTCTCAAGTGAAAATAGAGTATTGTCAAAAGTGTTGTATTGAAGATCCAAAATCCAATGTACTTGATTTATCTAAAGAGCCTACAGAGATATTTTTGAGACCATCAATATTTGAGGGACCTGGGGAACATGGGAATGAGTTAGCTATAGGAAACACTAGAGGGAAAGTGGATTTTATGGACAGGGGAAAAATGAGGTAATGAGATTATAGGTAGGAAAGGAGGATGAAAATGAGAGGTATAAGCTTATGAGGAGTTGTAGGAGCAACAAGGTGACCATGAAATGAGAAACTGATAAAATAGTGAAAAAGTTTCTATAAGGATAACGAAGGCAGTGAGATTTCTGAAACTCAAGATATTCATGGAATATTGTTTTCAGAAATCTAAAAACACCCTTTAGTCATCCAAAGATAGTGAAAAATACTGATGACTAACAACAACCATCACAAAACATTGAAGGTGCGCTCAAAGGACTCCACCAGACTCAACGCAACATAATCTTACCAGTAGAGGGGCCGACCACAAAAAAGTTGGTCAAAGAAGCGTAGAGCACTTACGCAGAGTGCCGAGGCCATCCAGCCTCTGCAAGAATCCATCCAAGCGCTTAAAGCGAAGATGCAGGAATCTAGACTAGAGTGACTCGAGGATGAGTCACGAGTTTGTGTTGGGGGCCTGCTGGGCAAGGGTCCCCTAGGGTTAAGTTTGAGTCAATTTTGTTAAAGCACATCACATAGGTCAAGGGGCTTTGGGGTGGGTCAAAGAACCTTCTTTTTTTAACGGATAAAAGGGTAAAACATGGGGCTCAAATGATTGTTTGAGCCCATGGTTTTTGCACGTCTAAGTCATATAAAAAAGGCATGTATGAGTCAAGTTGAAAAGAAGAATAACATGATAGATTGTCTTATCTTTTGTATGCGATTTTGGGAAAGTTTTTGTGATAAGTCTGAGTAGAGATAGGATCCTTCGCCTGTGTGTGCGGAGAACTAAGTCTTGGGCTATGTGTGAGGACGCTGTGGTTGTATGCACAAGAGAAAGAATTGTAGTCATTGAAGATCTACTTAATGAAGAGAAGTTTGGGTGAAATTACTGGTTTAATTGCATGATATCTGTCTTATGTGTTAATGTGTTCATTTGATTATAGATATGCTACAATTTACATTATTGATGCGTATTTTTCTGAGTTAATTGTATGATTGCACAAGATTTATATCAGTTTTTGTTAAAGGTTTTTGTTACTTTAGATATGAATAAGAATAGATCTTTGTGTTTGTGCATAACTACATATGTGTTAAGGGTTTCATTGAAGATTAGATTTGAATCGGGTTAAAAATAAATAGTGCAGCACAATATTGATTAGATCATCTCAGAAAGGGTTATATCACAACATATGTCCTCCCTCAGGGTGCATAAACCTGGTTCCATCAGCCCCCCATACTGCTTTGGGTGAGACTTTGGTTTGTGCAAGCACATCACTGCTGAAAGGGCTAGTAGTTGGAGGGTTTTGTTGGTTGCGTAGAACATTATGAACCTAGGTCAAGACCCCTTAAGCCAACATAATCCAGGGAATGAGTCCCCTCTTTGGTCAATTACAGTTCTTTCATATTCTTAGAGGAAGCAGAAAGGCAAGCCAATTTGGCCTGCAAAATGATAGAAGAAAATAGCAATGTGAATGGAATCGTGGGAACGGTTTTAATATCTTAATGGTTGATATGAAAAATCAAATAAAAAAAATAATGGTCAAGGTTAGCAAGAAAAAGAGAAATATGAGGATATATATAGGGGGGTGTGTGAGTCCTTCCTCCTCTAACTCTCCTCCCCTTCCCCCGTCCCATTGTCTCCTCCCCTTCCCCCTCGCCTCCTCTCATCCCCTTCCCCTTG
>CM076573.1:102979807-103233063 GCA_034641835.2 Pinus albicaulis | reverse complement strand
AGATGACCATGGTGTTCCCAGTGCTGAGTGAATGCACATGCCACTAAGGACTGTCCAAAGCTAATCAAAATATGGGAAGAAAGAACCAGGAAACGAGGAGCCAATTTTGTCAACATAGAGCTAAGAGTAGTCGAGACACAACCTATGCTGAGTGTAGCTATAATAACCCAAGGAGGGAAGAAAACAAAGGAGGATGCATGAGATATGGACCTAGTAAAGCTAGTCAAAACTGTGTCCCAAAATAAGATTTTTAGTCTGGAGCGACACAGACAATACTTAAAAGAAGCACTGGAAACATTCTCAAATTTGGAGAGCCACAAGGGTATGGAACTCAAAGATGACTACCATAGGAAAACCAATAGAAGAATGGTTCTGACTGTTCTTGAAGATTATAGATGACGGACAGATGCTGGAGCAGTTAAAGAAAAAATTGAAGACAGTAGTAGAAGGAGGGACAGAGCATGAAGACTCAATTAACACTAACCTCCCTAAAAAGTATATAGGAAGAGTGAAAAGAAACAAAATAAGAACGGGGAAAGAATTTAGCATAAATGCTCAAGTTGCGGGATTCCAAATAAGATCGGGTTATTATATCCCTAAACATATTTAATTTTATTTTACTTATTAATTATTGTGTAAAAATGATATTTTTACCAAATAATAATAATAATAATAATAATTAATTAAATTAATTAACAAATAATAATAATTGATAGAATTAGCCAACCTAATTTTTCTTTCTTTTTATTTCTCCTCTGTTATATTTAAATATGATCTGGGCTCATAAATAATCTTCAAACTTCTCATGAGAGTTGGCGCTCCCCTAGAAGATGGACTCATTTCTATAGTCTAGAATGTTGGGTTAAAAATCGCATCAACAGGTTATTCCATTTATTATCAAAGATTTTCATCCTGTATGGACTCTCTACTAAAAAGAGACACAATGTAGGATGTAGGATCAGATGTGAATATTTTGCCTAAAAAGACATGGAAAGAATTAGGAAATCCAAAGTTGTCATACTCTCCTATACAAATAAGAATGGCGAACCAGTATTGCATTGTATCAGTAGGGAGGCTAGAAGAAGTTGAAGTAGATGTTGCGGGAGTAAAAACTTACATAGATTTTAAAGTGATTGATATTATGGGAGATAAGAATCCATACCTAGCCCTTTTGGGGATAGAATAGGCATTTGAAAATTATGCAGTAATTGAAATGAAGAAGGATCTTATGATATTTGAAGATGGTGAAGTCAGAGTGGTCCAACCACTGGATCCATATTAGGGACCCCAGTATACAAAAACTCCCTAGAACATGGAAGATGTGGAAATTCTTGATCAAATTTACCAAATGACGACAGTCAGGAGAGAAGATTATATTAAACCTACAACAGGAGGAACATTAAGTTGGAGAAGTGTTCAGAGTTCTGATGTTGGATCAGAAATTGCATGGGACAATTGGAAACAAGGTGGATATGAGATCAATACCAGAAGATGTGTTGTTGTTCGTGGAGTTAACTGGATCGACACAGAGGTAAGGGTTACCCCCTCTTACTAACATGAAAAATGTGAACACATTCATTAACAAAATTGAAGATAAGGTACCAGAAGAGCACAGGGTTCCTCTCATGGATGTGGCATTGCAATCCACTTCAGCAAGGTGGTGGGAAAATCATCGCAACTCTCTCAATAGATGGGAAGAAGTAGCAAAAGCACTGAAAAAAATGTTTCAAGTGCCTTCAGGACCTCAACTAGAAGAAAATTACAAAGGAGATTCAGATACCCAAGTACAGATAAAAACCCCTGAATGTAAGTGGAAAATAGAGAAATACCTGAAATCCTTGTGGGTACATACCTTTATACATTCATTAGACACCATCCCGCAAGCTTGGTACCTGGTAGAAGAAAAGTAGAGACAAAACAATAGTTGGAAGACAATAGCGGAAAGGTTTATGCAGAGTTTTTCTTTTAAGGGAGATACTGAGCAAATTACAGAGACCTTGCAGGCAATCAAAAGAATTTTGTTTTTCTCAAAACTTGAGGAAACCAACTCAGATGCTTATGCCATATCAGAAGGCCAAGTCTAACTATCAGGAAGAAGTAACATGCAAAAGGATAGATTGAGAGATAGATGATGATGATTTGGAAAATATTCGACATTTGTCATTCGAAAAGAAAGAGGAGAGCGTGAAATAAAGGAGGAACCTACTAATGAAGGACTACACCTGTTACCTATAAAGAAAAAGAAACAAAATATTGGAAGCCAAGAGAAGCCCAAGATCGCATCTATAGGGGACTATTGGGATGCAGAGGCCACAAAAGAAACCTTTGATTTGCTAAAGGAATATTAAGAATTATTCCCATCTTCGGTAGCAGAATTAAAAGGGATCAAAGGAGATTTGGGGGAGATGCAGATAATACTGAAAAACCTGATGCCATACCAGTAAAACATAGACCTTACCGCTTGAAACCAAGGGTGAAAGAAAAAGTCAAAGGAGAAATAGTGAAGATGTTGAATGCAGGATTGATATTCCCAGTTGAGGAGGTAGAATGGTTCAGCCCAATAATGATACATAATAAAAAGGAGAAACAAAAAATTAGAGTCTACGTAGACTACAAGAGTCTAAATAATGTATGTATTCACGATCCTTTCCCAACACCATTCAACGACAAAGTTTTAGACAACGTGGCGGGAAATGAAGCATACTCATTCACAGATTGTTTCTCGGGCTATCATCAAGTACAAATAGTAGAGGAGGATAAGAGAAAAACCACGTTCACAACTGAATGGGAATCATATGCTTATCACGTGATTCCCTTTGGGATAAAGAATGCACCAGCTATATTTTCAATAATAGTGATAGCAGCTTTCAGAGAATATATCCACAAGTTTCTAGAAGTATACATGGATGATTAGACAATGTATAGTCTTCTAAAAAAACATGCAAGCCTCCTAAGGATAATGTTTGACCATTTCAAGCAGCTTCAAATCTCACTAAATCTCAAGAAGTGCATATTCACAGTGCCATTTGAAACACTATTAGGACACGTTGTCTGTAAACAAGGAGTATGTGTGGACCTCGCGAAGGTGGCGGTAATTGTAAATGTGGACACCCCATATAATGTTAATCAACTGAGATCATTGTTTGGACACACTGGATACTACAGAAGGTTTATCTGCAACTATGCTCAGATCACAACACCATTGGAGAAGTTGTTATGGAAGATAGAATTGTTTACGTGGAATGATGAATGCACACACTCATGGAGAAATTAGACAAGTGCACTTATTTTGACTCATCCAAAATAGGATAAACAGTTCCATGTACACATTGATGCTTCGAGTATTGCTTTGGTATTCGTGCTAGCACAACCAGGAGAAACCAACATAGACCACTCGGTATACTTCGCAAGTAAGAAGCTATCGACGGTAGAAAAGAACTACACGACAACAGAAAGGGAAGCTCTTGCGATGGTCTATTCTCTGCAGAAATTCGGCCACTATTTTCTTGGAGGTACTTTTAAGTTCTTCATAGATCACTCTACATTAAAATATTTAGTAAATAAACCTATTCCGAAGGGCATAATCTGCAGGTGGCTTCTACTATTCCAAGAATTTGCTTTTGAAGTCATACTAAAGCCAGGGAAATGAAACGTTGGTCCTGACCATCAGTCAAGATTGGAAAATGGAGAAAACGGAGGACCACTTGATGATCAACTACTAGATGCAGATTTTTTCCTGGTAGAAGCCATCCCTGATTATTTGGAGAAAATAGCCATGTACCTGGCTACAATATAATGCCCAAAACAATATACAACAACTCAAAGAAGGAATTTAGTTGTCAAAGCAGTTGATGACCAACTCATAGCGGGCCAACTATATAAAATGGGTATGGATCAAATACTATGAAGATGTGTATTGGATCAGGAACGAGCAGATATCTTGTGGGAATGTCACAACGGAGTTGCGGGAGGCCATGTGGGTGAAAAACCTACCGCAAGAAAGATATTATAGGCTGGATTATGGTGACCAACAATGCACATTGACAACAAAGAGTACGTGAAGAAATGTGATGTATGTCAAAGAATAGGGAAAATACAGGTATACATTGAGAAGCATGTAAAGGAAGGGGGAAGTGAAGTAGAAATAGTTCACCCAGAATTACAAGGCGTCCAAAGGCCCACAATCCTACACCTAAGGAGTTTACCAGCGTTTGGCACAAAAGGAGCATCGATGCAGTGCACAAAGTTTCTCATTTGAAGGATTCAGAATGAGTCACTTTAGCTCGGAAGGGAGATTCCAATCCATGTGGAGGACATACACAGGATTATTAGATTATCAAAAATGGGGAAGGATGTATCAACTGCATTCCAAAATAAATCCAAGAGAGCAAAGAAAGTAGGAGATTATGACTATTACAAGAAATATGAGACAAGAAGAGGGGGAAGGGAGCAAAGATAGATATTATCAATGTCCCCTCTGTTACATTTGCATGTTATGTAATTTCAAGGAAGACAATGAGGCATTACACCATGGGAGAGTGTACCCTCTACACTATATCAGTTGTAGAACACTGTATACAGGGAGCACAATTAAATTGGTGTGCCTTCTTGTTGCAAGGACTATTTGAAGCTTGCTAGGATAATTACAAGAGGGCGACGTGGTTCATATATGGATATTTGATCATGGATTTTGTTAGGGTCCTATAATAATAGGGTTCATAAAATTTTGAGTTGACTTTGATAAGTCTTGTAAATATGTACATACCTTGCTTTCTGCAAGTTGTTTTGCCATATTTTGAAAAAATGAAAAATAATAAAAAATCAAAAAGAGGGTAAAAAGTCCTAAAAGAAAGATCAAAGGACTTAGAAAAACATATACCCCAAAAGAAAAAAGAGATGAAAATAAGACCTGAAAGTGAGAAAATCCAAATGTGTAATATTCCCAACTTAGCTTATAGCTAAGTGGAATATTAATTTTTGTTAATAAATTCAAATGCATGAATAAGTGAGCAAGGAGGCTCATAAAACCTACTCTAGCATGGATAAAAACCTCTCACAATGTAAAAAGGGGTCATGAAATAACCAGCTCAAGCATCCACATGTGTGAAAAAGGTTAATTTGACCAAGTCAACTCAACTTGTCTTTAAAAGAATGGATCCATGAATAAGGCAGCTCAATGTGAACGGAGGCAAATTTAGCAAAACAATTTGAAGACTCCTTAAATGTGAAAAGGGGCAAGGAAAAGCGACTCAATCAAGGAATATTCTTAGAAGATGAATTTAGTCACATTGACTAAATCAAACCACACAACATCTAGTTGTCCTCCACTTAATGGGACAGCGTAACCCTAGAGGGGGAAAGCTTGGCAAGGAAGCAAACCCTAATGGAGTGGGGCCCTTGGAGGAGAAGCTCATTTTCTATATAATGAAGGAAGGGAAGCCATTTAAGTTTTTAGATTGGAGATTATACTTTCATGAGGTCTGCTTAGACTTCCTGCATACTTAGATATTTAGCTAAGTTGCTGCACTTCTTAGTGCAAGGGTTTTCTCTTGTGGGAATGCCCTGCTTTTTCTTGGAGATCTTGTAGCAAGAGATCTAAGGGAAGATTCTGATCTGTAATTTCCACTTTCATGTGTTAGGCAAAGCACTTGAGTTCCATATCTGCGTATTCCCTTCGGGATACTGTGTTATTTTTACAGAGGTGCAGTGGAAGGGGTCAAAACCTCATTGTTTGGAGCTAGTTTCCCAAAAGGGAAGCTCAATCTTCTTCTGGGAGCTGATCAAAAGAGAGTCTACAGCCATTATTATGTGAATTCAGAAATTTTATGCAGATCTACAGCCCTACAACATTATTTTAGTATTAGATCTGCAGCTTCTCTTCTACATATTGTTTTCTGTGGATAAACCCTTGCTGGGTGATCATAAAATTGTGTAAAAGAGATTGGATCTCTTTATTTATTATTAATTGAGAATTATAATATAAATATCAGTCATTATCTCTTATTTTTCTGAGTCTTTACTTCAATAGACTGCGCAGTGTCTTATGCAGCAGCATTCTGGCATTTTACAGTTTGGGGTTTTTGTCCATTTTCAGCTATTTGAGCATGGGAGGCCTGTTTAACTTTGTTGTTGGTATTTGTTTCTGAAACCCTCTTTCATGCAGCTCCTATATTGTCTAATATAAGGGAAAAAACCATTATTTTATACTGCTGTAACTCAATACTCTGTAAAACAACGTTTCTGGGTCACTAGTGGTGCTTTTCCCCACTTGGTTGTCTTTCTAGAGTGATGTTTGCTGTAGTTTTTATCAAATGATGAGCCATGCATCTGATATGACCTATGATATGATCATTTGATGATTCCTCTTGAGTTTCTAAAGAAGTTATGGAAATTCTGAAGTAGGATTTCCATTTTGCTGCAACCTTCCTCTTTCAGCAGTTTTCAGCTAGTCTAGTTTGTAGGAGATCTATTTAAGGTGTCTAAGTTCATTTTTTTCAGCTGAAATTCCATAAATAGGTCACATACAGCCCATATGAGAGGAACCAAGCATTTATCTGCATTTATGTTGCATATTGTTTCTTATACAACGTTTTCCTTGAGCTGCTTGTCAATAGTCTTGAAAAGAAATATTAGCCTTCGACATAGTTCTATAGATAGAGTCTGCTAGTGGGATAGCTAGCCTATGGATCTCACCCTCTTTTCAGAGGTGAAATATCCAATAAATTCCCGTGAAATCAATCTCTGGAATATATCCAGTTGTTGACTGTTAATGTTTTCTTGAAAAGGGATTTTCATTTGCCAGATTCATGAGCATTTCCTGATTTGGAATATTACAGTGGCATCAGAGCATGATCTCTGGCCCAGCCTGTGAGATCAATCTATCAGAGGAATGCTGAGGAGAAGAAGCAAGTATAAAGAATAAAGTATGGAGAGGATGAGATTACTCTCATTAATATTCAGATCCAAGAAGAGCCTCTCAAAGGGGATTGAACAGCTAGAAGCAGAAAGATGCAGTGAAACTCCAAGAGGGTTTCAAGGAGAAGAGGACTATAGTGAAACCTTTATGAGGTTTCAAGAAGAAGAAGAAGAAGACATGGGAATTCCTCCTTCAAGGGAAGACCAAGATCTAGGGTCCCCTATTGAGGATGGGACATTTCCTATATTCAGAGAAAGAGCCGGGGGTGACAGCGCAGTCATAACAGAGGCACCTCTAGCATCTCAAGAAGAAGAAGTGGTGAGGACAGTTGCACCAAGGAGAGAATATCTTGCACCTTTGCAAGGAGTTTCAGAGAATCTCACATATGGAGATTGTGGCACAATCCATGTGTAGTATGTGCCATCATTATCAAATGGTGAGCTCTGGAATATTACAGAGTTTCATAGGGTAAGCAATAACTACCCCTCTTTATTTCTGAAGAAAGATGCACAAGGAAGACAAGAAGATTCATGCACATCAATTCATCCATCTCTCTATTATGATCTATGCCTTGATGCCTCCTTATTTGAAGAAGGGCCATTAGGGCAATCCCTTGATGAGAATAAAAACAAAGTGTTTCCTCAACATGATACAATGAAGACACCAGAGGTCAGAGGAGACACTGTCACAGTGTTGGAGGTTGTGGGTAAGAAGCATATTTATGGAAATAACATTTTATTTTATGATTGCATGTGCTCTCTTACCTTATATGTGTAGGCCATAACTCCCAAGGGGAGTGTTCTACCTTATAAGCTTCATGGCCAACTATGGGCCAAGATTGTTTTCAAGTATGGCCACCTCCTTGATGAGTTGAGGGGGGTGATGCACTATGATGGGTGCTTCCCTGAAGCCCCAAATATACATTTCACCTTAAGCCATGGTGAAGTGATAAGAGCAGCAAGTAAGTGGCATGCAAACCACTTACAGTATCCTGATATGAAGCAGGGAGAAGGAAACGTGTGCCGGTTTCTGTTGGGTGAGTGTGGGTACTCCCCAAAATTTTTGATTCTCATGACTCATGCCTCTTACTCTAAGAGAAGGTTGCATAATGGGAAGGCATGGTTGTTGTGGCTGTCACAAGGAGGGTTTGGACACTATATTTTGAATCTTATGTCCAATTACTTACCCATGTTTGAGGTATGTCTCATGCATTCACATGTATTTTGGGTTGAGATGTATTTCAAGTATGTATCTTGGTTTGGGAGGAGGAACAACTCCCACATGGTGTGGAATGGGAGAGCTAGCTTGCACAATGTTGATGGAGCACCCCACATGTCCATCATTACATCATTTCTCCATGATCCACACATTGATAATGTAAGGAAGCAACAAGAGCCCTTGTTGCTATGGTTACTTTTGGGAGAGTATGGGTTGAAAACTCTCCATACTCAACACAAAATTCTAAGAGGAATGCATGGCACATCCCAAGTGCAAGAAGGCTACCTTTCAAAAATGATGGAAGGGAGGGAGATCCTCTCACATAGCAGCACAAGGGTGAATGGTTTTGGCATGAGGAATGTCAAGGGGAAGAGTCATGGAGTGACAAGAGCATTGCTACTTAAGCCTACAACGCTGCCCTCTAAGAGCAAGTTTCTGATGATGGAGTATTTCCAAAGAAGTGTGCATCTTTTCATCTTGCATAAATTTATGAGAATATTGTTATGGGAGGGCTCACTCATGGATCACATCTTCAACTCACATATGAGGCATGGTAAGAAATACATCTATGTGCCTATTTATTATTCTATTAAGATTTTGTATCTTCTCACCAATTGTAAGCAATGCATTGCTCTGCAAGAGAGCAAGATTATTCATGGGTGTTATGGTCACTTTAGGGCCACATTTTGTAATGATGTTAACCCATCTCTACATGACTTGGAGCAAGTGCTTAGTTATCTTGATTGTATATAGCTGATATATATTGTTGCTCACTACTTTATAGTAGATGAGTTGTCATGCATAGCTAAAAATTCTTTGGGAGGCAACTTGCCACTTGATGTTTTAAATCAGCAGTTGGGAAAACTCTGTTATACCCACCATGGAGGCCATATGTATCATCTTCACTTGCACATCAAGTTCAGAAACTTTCAGATTTGGATGAAATATGGTGGTAATGTGCCATTCACTTTGAATGGAATGATATGGGCCAGCAGGATCCATGACTTTGGAGGGAGGATCCTTGGAGATCCAACCTTGGTTTTTCCATCAAAGGGCACCCTTATTTCAGCCCAAAATCAGTGTGTGCTCTACTCTTGCCATGAGTGGAGAGGGAGACAATGTGGGGTAGGCCATTTTTCCTATCATTTTCAGCCATACAGCCCACCTTCTTTGCAAGAGCTCAAGGTGGAGAAGATTTACCATGAGTTGCCATCTTGGGAGGCAACAAATTTTGCTTGGATGATAGCATGGGGAGGAGAGTCTTTCATTGATGATGAAGTGATTCATGATTGTCACCATTCCTATCTTGAGGAGGCCTTGGATCAGCAAGGAAATTCCCATACCAGCATTCCATTCTTTCATGACAAGAGCCATTGGGCTTATTCACCACATGCCAACTTGTACACTTGGGAGGAACCATTGGAAGACAAACACTTTGGCAGAAAATCTGATGCAGGGATGGAGGCTATGGAAGAGAAGGCCACAAAAGAAGGAGAAGAAATTTTGTAGCACCCTTGCAGTTTCTTGAGGACAAGCAACATTTGGGAGGGGGAGACTGTAATATTCCCAACTTATCTCATAGCTAAGTGGAATATTAATTTTTGTCAATAAATTCAAATGCATGAATAAGCGAGCAAGGAGGCTCATAAAAACTACTCTAGCATGAATAAAATACCCCTCACAATGTAAAAAGGGGCCATGAAATAACCAGCTCAAGCATCCACATGTGTGAACAAGGTTAAGTTGACCAAGTCAACTCAACTTGTCTTTAAAAGAATGGATCCATGAATAAGGCAACTCAATGTGAATGGAGGCAAATTCAACAAAAAAATTTGAAGACTCCTTAAATGTGAAAAGGGGCAAGGAAAAGAGACTCAATCAGGGAATATTCTTAGAATATGCATTTAGTCACATTGACTAAATCAAACCACGCAGCATCTAGTTGTCCTCCACTTAATGGGACAACGTAACCCTAGAGGGGGAAAGCTTGGAAAGGAAGAAAACCCTAATGGAGTGGGGCCCTTGGAGGAGAAGCTCATTTTATATATAATGAAGGAAGGGAAGCCATTTGGGTTTTTAGATTTGAGGTTATACTTTCATGATGTCTGCTTAGACTTCCTGCATACTTAGTTGTTTAGCTAAGCTGCTGCACTTCTTAGTGCAAGGGTTTTCTCTTGTAGGAATGCCTTGCTTTTTCTTGGAGATCTTGTAGCAAGACATCTAAGGGAAGCTTCTGATCTATAATTTCCACTTTCATGTGTTAGGCCAAGCACTTGTGCTCCATATCTGTGTAGTACCTTGGGGATACTATGTTATTTTTACAGAGGTGCAGTGGAAGGGGTCAAAACCCTGTTGTTTGGAGCTAGTTTCCCAAAAGGGAAGCTCAATCTTCTTTTGGGAGCTAATCAAAAGAGATTATACAGCCATTATTATGTGCATTCAGCCATTTTATGTAGAGCTATAGCCCTATAATGTTATTTCAGTATTAAATCTGCAACTTCTCTTCTACATATTATTTTCTGTGGATAAACCCTTGCCGGGTGATCATAAAATTGTGTAAAAGAGATTGGATCTCTGTATTTATTCTTCATTGAGAATTATAATATAAATATCATTCATTATCTCTTATTTTTCTAAGTCTTTACTTCAATAGACTGCGCAGTGTCTTATGCAGCAACATTCTGGCATTTTACAGTTTGGGGTTTTTGTCCATTTTCAGCTATTTGAGCATGGGAGGCTTGTTTAACTTTGCTGTTGGTATTTTTTTTTAAACCCTCTTGAATGCAGCTCATATATTGTATAATATAAGGGAAAAAACCATTATTTTATACTTCTGTAACTCAATACTCAGTAAAACAACGTTTCTGGGTCACTAGTGGTGCTTTTCCCCACTTGGTTGTCTTTCTAGAGTGATGTTTTCTGTAGTTTTTTTCAAATGATGAGGCATGCATATGATATGACCTCTGATATGATCATTTTCTGATTTCTCTTGAGTTTCTGAAGAATTTATGCAAATTCTGAAGTAGGATTTCCATTTTGTTGCAACCTTCCTCTTTCAGCAATTTTCAGCTAGTCTAGTTTGTAGGAGATCTGTTTAAGGCCTCTAAGTTCATTTTTTTCAGCTGAAATTCCATACATAGGCCACATACAGCCCATATGAGAGGAACCAAGCATTAATCTGCGTTTTTGTTGCATATTTTTTCTTATACAACATTTTCCTTGAGCTTCTTGTCAATAGTCCTGAAAGGGAAATATTAGCCTTTGACATAGTTCTATAGACAGAGTCTGATAATGGGCCAGCTAGCCTCTGGATCTCACCCTATTTTTAGAGGTGACATATCCAATAAATTCCCCTGTATTCAATCTTTGGAATAGATCCAGTTGTTGATTGTTAATGTTTTCTTGAAAAGGGATTTTCATTTGCCGGATTCATGAGCATTTCCTAATTTAGAATATTACAAAATGCCACTACTTTTACTTTAATGCAAAAATAATTATTATGTGTAGAGTGTCAATAAATTCCATAATCCATGATCAGTTAAATATTTTAATCTTAACTTTTCATGTTTCAATTTCATGTTTTAGATAGTGAATAAAGATTTGTTAAACAGTTTAAACTTGACAAATCAGTAGATAGGTAGAGAATAATGAGGATCTCAACAGTTTAATATGAGCCCTTGGATGAAATAAGATAGATTTAGATAGTTTTATGCTTTGAAAGAAATGTTTTAAGGTTGCAAGCCTAAATGCACCTGCAAAATGAAGAACAAATGTTATAAATACAAGTTGGGTAGGTAGAAAGCAGTGGAGCAATCATGTAAATAATACATCATCGGGAAAAATCACTAATTTACCCTCCCCCATGATTATTCAGTATTATAAGCTATCAGCCAAACAGGCTCAAATAATTTCTCTGACTTTTGCTGGGACCATACCCAAGGGTCTATGACTAGTTAGTTAAAAATATTGAATTCTTATGTTAAATCCTCATTTATAATCATTTACCCTTCATTCATGTATTAAAGCCCCTTTTTCCTAAGTAAAAAAAAATTCTTACTTAGTAAAATTGTAACCCTAGAGTAATTAACTTCATCACTTCAGAAGCATTCATAAAAACCCGCAAAATCACATTTGTCCTAAGTATTAGTGAAGGAAATATAAAGATAAACAATGCTTGATTTTGTACTATACTTAGAGATAATGTGTATTTTATTTTACATTTCACTCCCCTCTCATATTAACTTTTAACATATTTTATTAAATCCCTAAGAGATACCCTTTCCTAGTTATTAATTCCTTTATATTTAATAAACCCCCAAAAAAACCACTATTATAAACTTTTGACCAAAGTATATTATCCCATGTGCATCAATGAAAAACCCAAGATATAAAGCCCTTTGGTCTAAAAAGATTATCATTATTCATTTATCCCGCCCTATAGTTTTTTAAACTATTGAAAATGGTTAAAAAACTATATAAATATATATATTGCGCTCGCATATTTTAAACATTTTACAAATGCTTTAAAATAAAACATTTCTAAATCTGCCATATATTATACCATGTCTAAAGCCCGCACCTTTGTATATTGATTAAAACATTATCATAATGTTTTAAACCATGATTAATCCCGTCATTGTGTAGAAATAAACCCATATATATATGTTTTAAACCTATCCCCGCTGATATATGAAACTATGGTTTAAATGTGCTTTGACAACACTTATTTCATAAAATTAAACCCTTCCACTGCAGTTAATCCACCCTGGTCCCACCTGACTGCTCCATGCAACTCCCAAAAAAATCCTCACCATTCGCATTAACATCTCAAATCCGATGGTTGAAGATTCAAATCGCATAGAAACCCCAAGGCGAAAGTCATGTGAAATGGCCGGTTTTCCACTGATTCCTCCCCTCCACATGGCCTTTTATGATTGGATCGCGCGGGTTTTGATTAAAACCGTTTACTACTTAAAATCTATGCGATAAACCACCTGTTTTCTATGCCTTTGTAATTCGAAAATTGCTTCCCGCCTGATCGTGACTTGCATTCAATGCAGATGCATATGTTTTAATAAAACCTTTGTATATGCATTCTTCTACCTATCTTTCACGTTCAAACTAGATTTTCACTTCCCCAACTGTGTAAAGCTGGAAAAAGCCTCTGATACCCATTTTTACACGCAGAACCTCCTAAATTCACCAAATAAACCTGTAAAAGACTGCTGAGGAGCTATCTAGTTCAACCACTGAAGCAATTAATTCGACCAGAAGACTGAAGAAAACCCTGTTAAAACTGATACCTGCGTCAAAATAGGTATTCCTCTAAGATTCAAACATGCAACTATATTCAAAAGACCTTTAAAATAAACAGAAAGCATTTTTAAATCAAGAAATTGATTAAATTGAATTGCCCAAAAGTCCCAGAAACAGGCAAAACCCTACCAAAATTTCCCCAGAAACACTAGTTGTCCGTTGCGCACCATTTTAAAGGGAATTATCATTTCTTCACATATTAATGATCAATTTCAATATCTAAAGGCCATAAATCCTCTGCAGGTGCCCTATATCTTCTAAAAATCCCTTTTTAACAGAGTTTTAACCCATTTTGCAGTCAAAAGACTCAGAAAACCCCTGTTTTAGACCAGTTTTAGCCTTAGAACTTCATTTAAGAGACCTAATTAAGCATAAAATCCAAAAAGACATTCTATTTTTCTGAATTTACCTAATCAAGCCTCTATTATAGTAAAATTTCCTCTATAAATAGTTTAAACTTGCAGAAGCCAAACAAAATGCCTAAAAAACAAAGTCGAAACAAAACTGAAGGTTCTAAGACTCCTAAAGCTACTCCTGCCATGACTCCAAATACTGCAATTGTAGTCAACCCATTACAACACCCAGTCGTTGATATTGAGCATATTCCTCTAGCTGATATTGAGTTCAATCTATTAGATATCCACATCTTGTGTTTTGAAAAATCCCTAGATGATCAAGAAGATGTTCATATTTGGGAATCCAATTTTCCCAAATATGTAGTCCCCCTAACTCACCCTTGTCAAGAAATTATCAAACTATGTCACCAGTACTACATTCCTGAACAAAGAGCTATTGTGAATGCAAACAAATATGTCCTATTTACTATTACTGCAGAGTCAATAAACCAAATGTTGCAGCTTCAACTAGACCCCCAAGCAGTCCCATTGTCTATTGAAGCCCTCACTAAGTTATACATTAACTTAGACTTTCCTAAAAGGTTTATGATTTTCCAAACTTTCATGCCTTTGCATGTTGAAATTCCAAAATTAAACCCTCCATATTCAACTGCCAAGTTCCTTGAACGTTCAAGGCATGTAATCTCCATGCTTTCCTTCATAATTGGGTATTTCACTGATGAGCATACCGATGAGTCTATCCTAGGATTTTTGTCCACATTTTCTCTAGGAAAACCACCTTCAGTTATATTTGATTATGCTAGTTTTATAGTTGATAGCATTCACTATTAATTGACAAATTTACAGCTAGAAGGAGTATTTAGATATACTTCCTATCTTTTCCACTTGTTTCTATTCTTCCAATCAGATAGTTTTCCAATTTCACTTCAAAAGTTGGATATAGAAGGAAAACCTCTATCAGTTGTATTCTGGACATCTATACTTAGAAAATAACGCACATAATTCATTTATTCAGAGTTTACGGAGTTGTTTGTACATCCATTGACCACCATCTTGACAAAAAACAAAGCAGCCTAGAATCAGTGAGGAAATGAAGAGAATCTTGCAGCTATCAGAGAAAAGAAAAGTAGGTGATTGGTATTTATATGAGAAATTCACTGAAATCAGAGTTTTTGTTTCTAACTTGTTGCCCTACAAGTTACCTAAGCATCCATCTACGAGGATCGTTTCCTTAGAGTACATTAGGCAGATCCTGAATTCAGATTCAAATAATTTTATGGCAGCCAAGAAAAAGACCCAATTTAAACTCAAAAATCAAATTGGGCCTTTCATATGTAATAAAAGAGATGCAGAAAAGGAAGTAACAAGTCAATTATTGGAATATAAACTAGAAGAAAGCTTCCCATGGAATTATGATCCACAAGGGATCTTAAGTAAAATAAAGGTAAAATGTAAATTGGCAACTTTTATCCATGAGTCCAAGCCAGAAATAGACAATTTTGCTAATCAAATTGAGTGGGTTGAAAATAATTTAACAGAGGTAGTAAACCAAATGAATACTAGTCACCCTTTGGAAGTTTCCAAACAGCCAAAGACATCCACTAAAAGAATTAGAGAAGAAGGAGTTTATACTGCAGGGACTACAACAGAGACAAAGTTTAAAATCATTTACAATAAGAAGCCAAAACTAGATACAACAGCTAAAGGAAAAGTAACAATAGACGTTGAGGAAACACAACCCTTGAATACCAACATTGCACAGACAAAGACCAATTTAGCCACTGTAATCATCAGTGAGCCAAATCAAAATCAAGAATAATTGAATAATGAAGATGCATAGATAATGGAAAGACAACAAAGTATGGAGGCTTCTTGCTCACATTCAGCTGAGGAGAAGGATTTGGATATTAAGGAAAAATACAAGAAAATCAAATTGAAGAATGAGGAAATCAAAACTGAAATATATTCTCAGTTTTTGAAGCAAAAGCCAAGTAACCAAAACAGATTCCTATCAACATTTGATTATTCAACTCAAAAATTGATTATGTCAGTCTTACAACCTACAATACCAGTGCCAAAGACAATGGATGACTATAAAAAAGTTGATATTGAAGTAGCCACAGATAAAATCCATGAATTGGATCAGATTGAATTTCATAGGCAAACCTCAGAGATGCTCTATTCCAAAGTGACAACTATGACTGTTCATAGGCTTCAAAATACCATCTCTAATATGAAAGACCAAATGAAGATAGATAAAGCTTCATTATATGCAAAGGATCTAAGGATAAAAGCCTTAGAATATTTGGTATTGCAGGTAGGATATGATCCTACAAACATCAAAGCAGCAAAAGCATTGGTTAAAAAGAAAAATGAAGACATAGTTGCCTTGAGGAAACAACTCAAGCTTACTCAAGGTGAGCATCCTCAAACAAAGGAAGTTTTACGGGATCAAAAGGAGAAAGATGAAATGATAAGTTTGATACTTCAACTCACTGCTCAAATTAAGGAAATGGAAGTGCAAATGGACCAAGTTGTCCAAGAAAAGGAGACAGTTAAGGAACCAGTCATTCTCACTGTCATCCTAGTCATTACAGCAGTAGTGCCTTCTAATTTGGGAGAAATTTTGGCACCTAAAGAGACACTGGCCACTGCAGTGCCAGTAACTTCTTCAACAACTTCAGTAACTGAATCCTCTACAACAGTGTTTCCACCTACAGATGAAAGCAGTCAAATAGTAAAGGCAATGGAAGAGATGTCCTTGAAAACCAATGAAATCAATATATTAACTAAGATAATTGAAAATCTTGAGAAGACAAGCAAATCAGCTTAGATAGATGCTAAAATACATGAACAAAATTCTCACAGATTGAGTGAAGAGGTAAAGAAGCTCTAGAAAGAATTAAATCTCAAGGATCAAATATCATATATTAAAAATTACCCATGGAATAATGTAATTGAAGCTATTCATGATGTTTGGCCTTCAACTCAAGTAATTTTTGAGCAGAGAGAGTTACTATTGGCAGCACAAGAAGAGATCCAAAAGACACAAGAAGAATTGGCAGATAAACCAGAACAGGTTGTAAGGTTAGTCAATTTCCTCAACAACAAGAGTAGACAGCAACTTGAAGAATTGAAAATCAATGACAGGACAACACAAATCCTAGAAATTAGGAAAGTCACCACCAAAAGAAATTTAATGAGGCAGCTTGAAGATAAATGTGAAGGAATGAATACTATTGTCACTAGATTCATGGTTAAATTCACCAATTTAAGGCAAAAGGGACTTCCTTATATCATGGTGATTAATGAAAAGCTAATGCCTCAGAATTATTATGACAAAAAGGTAAGAGAACATGCTAAAGAGCAAGTGAACAAGCCAACAGGCCAAGGTATTCCCACAGGAAAAGTATTGCTGAAAAGTTTTGAAGATTTTTTTTATTTGCAGTATGAAATCAAACATTTGTTTGTCATCAAACCCACATTTTCTAGGTACACTGAGGCTGATGAGAGTTTTAGGAAACTCAAGAATATTAGAATTCCTAAGAATTAGGAGTGGCAAGCATTGACTGATTTGCTATGAAGAATGAAAGGCAAACACATGAAGAAGAAAAAATATGTTTGCTGATTTCACAGTCAAAACAGATTTTTACAACAGAAAGTAGTTTTACTGAAGGTTAAAGAGTATCCGAAGTAAAAGAGTATCAGTGAAGGAAAGTTAGATTTTGAAAATATCTAAAAGGCCAGCAAAGAGGAAACATAAGAAACCAACTGCTTCTTATCTTAAAACAGTTTCTATTTATTTTGAATAAAATAGGATAGCTTGCTGATTTGTTAAGAAAGCTGTCACTATTATTGTTGTAAGATATTTAAATTTCCTAATTTAATTCCTAGAAGTCATCTAGGATATTTTTTAAAACATTTTATATAAATACTTGAATCTTTGAAGTATTTTTGTGTGGAATAAAATTGTTGGAGATTATTATAGATATTTTGTTGACTTGAAGGCTTTGGATTTAGATTTTGAGTAGTAGACTGGATCAACTATTTGGCATCATACTTCAGTATCCCTGTGATAAGCTATATGGAGTGAAGTACTCTCTAAAAATTTTCATTGTTATTATTCTTTGTTACATGCATACATCTGTGTTTTAATTCTAAATCTGAATGTATAACTAGGGGTATTACTACAGGACATGTTAATAGCACCTTGTTTTTAACTAGTTATCATTTTTTTGTTTTCTTCTAATTTTCGGTGTAGGGAATTCTTAATTTATCCCTCTCCCATTTGACCTCTATATTCTACTTCCCTTTTTCAGATTTAAGGATCCTTAAGTTTCCTTTATCCCAATCATACCATCTTAAAAACCATTTTTCCCAAGATCTCCAAGGGTTATCTACCTTGCCCTGCAGACATTTGACCTTTTAGGCCTTGATCCCAGTTATGTTAGCTTGAATTAGACTCCATAGCCCAATGGACAAGTAGATTTCCCTCTATCTACCCTCCAAGTGAAATTTTCCCACCAAATCCAAAAAGACAAAACCAAATCTGCACTTTAATAATTAGCCTAATATTCAAAACTAAAGCAAAGTTAAACTTGAAAGAGAGAGCCCTCTCTAAACCCTAGGAAGGCTAGATCCTAGAGTTTGAAGCAAGTTTGTGGTTACCTCTAGTATTATTTGACTAAAAAACAAAATCCCACAACTTAAGAATTTACTGGAGTGATAACAGCTTTGGAAATGTGGAAGTGGAGTCCACCAGGGAAGTGTTCACTTGCGGATATCACTGAAGATCAACCGATGGCTCTAAGATACACCCCATGGAGAGTGTCTGGTGACCCTAGTAGTAAGGAGATAAACGAGGAAGCATTTTAAAAATGGTATCATAAAATGGTATACGTTTTTAAGACTCAGCAGAGAGTCCCCAGGAATATTCTAGACAAGTATTCTCATCAAGTATGGTTCGATGTTTCTCACAACCATACCTAGATTTAGCCTGACTATGTTGCAGCTGAAACATTTCACAAGAAACCACTGAAATTTTAGATAACAGAGGAAGATTTAAATACAAAGGTCTCATCATGGCCGAGAGTAGTGGTAGAAATCAAATAGGGAGAGCCCACATATTATTTTGACGCTATGCTTCTACACCCCTACCGGGAGAAACACCATCCGAAATAGGCCAAAGGAATTCAAAATTGTAGCTACAACCATTGATAGAGAAGCTGGACAATCACGTACAAAATTTCAATAAGGTAATGGGAACTTTTTGGGAAAAATCCACTACATTTCCTTCATTTTATAAATTTCAAATGCTTAATTTTGGGTCTCCATCGTTAACAACCCTTGTCTTGACTGCAATACCCTCCACTGCATTCCATTCAGATCCATAGCTAACCATCGCTCCATTCTACAAAAACAAACCAACCAAACCCCCCATCCCAGCACCAAAAGGGAAGAGATCCAGAACCATGAAATATGATCAGATAGTGGACCTCACAGGCGAGGACCATGTACATCAATTAACCACTAGAATCCCAATCACAGAAGAGCCAGAAGTAGGCACTCAGACTGCCTCTATTATACCGCAATCCAACCCGTCATCCTCATACAGTGTACCAGCTTCATCATCACCAAATACGCAAAATTTATCACCACGTACATCACTTTCTTCCAAATACCATTCGACCCACACTCCATCCACTTCCACGACGATTTCAGATGCAATACCCGCACGCACCATAATGGCCGTTGACACTGAAGCTAAGGTTAACTTGGGTACATCAGAGGTAACAAAGGTTAACTCAACTACAATAGAGATGGGTACCTTTTTAGATTTAATAATCCATACCAAGTCACCCATTTCCGATAATACGCCCACCGAGACTTCACTCAACCCATTTCAGCAATCCATGCTAATACTGCAGCCATTCACACCCACTCACCTACCATCCACCAGTTATCATATTCCTGAATCACAGACTGTCCCGCCGAGTCAAACCACCTCTCCACAAGGCCAATAAGCGCATTCCAATCCTATTGGTCAACTAATTAGGGAAAGGAATCCAAGTGCAGAGATGAAAATAAGTGGAGATATGCATAGTTTGGGACTCGACCAAATTTTCACTTTTATACGAGTAGCAGCACGACAAGTAGAAACCGTCCATAATGATCTCCTACAGAAGTATGAACAAAAAAAACAAGAGGTCATGACGCTCACCTTTGAGCACAATCAACTCCAACAAGAGAAGGATAACCTCCAGTAGCAACTCGATCTCGACCAAGTCACAGAGAACTTCCAGGAACTATGGCCAACAATCACTAATGTGGTTGAGGCCGCACGAGCAGACATTTTAGCTTATTCGATGGTTGAACGTTCAATACACATATGGATAGCATGTGCCAATTTAGGCAATGAAAACCAAGAGCTAAGGGAAGCCCTTGCATCCAGACCGACAGTACCAGGCCCCTCTACATTATACACAGAAAAGGTGGCGCAAAGGCAGAAGCAAATGCAGGACCTAAAGGAAACACTAGGAACCATGGTTACACAGGCATAAAACCTACTTGAGAAACTTCATGAATTCTCAAACTAACTCACTATGAAGGCATAATCCATCTCGGAACAACTGCGGAAACTTGTTCTCGAGATCCAAGGAACAACAGATCTAGCAATCTGTAACCAACTTTATGATCAAGCCGACGCACTACAGCTACAGATATAGACAATTGAAGAAGGCTTAGTTGGAACAAATTATCTCCTCCGAGATCTAAGACAGCCAGTCAAACAGAAAGCAGAAACCATACATCAGCTGGCCTCTAAAGCAAACCCTGAATTCAGGACAGTGTTTAATGATCTACCACAGATAATGGACGCCAACCTTGTAGACAAGGTGGTTAGCGAAACATACCCCATGATAAAAATATGGCAAGAAGTGATCACTGAGTTCACGCAGCTTAGAATAGAAGCCATGAACAAGGTTTTAGAGTTGGGGCCTTTGTTAGAGGAGGGGGAATAAGAAAATATAGAGGTGGAGAAGGAGACAACCAAGAAAACCGAGCTAGAAATAGTAGCTGATGGTCAACTGGGGACCACAATAGTGGAAAAATATTGACTCGGGACGAGTCAATAAATTGTGGTCGAGCCCTGTTGGGGCCTTTTTTTTTTAACAACACAATTTTGAGTTGTGGAAGGCTAGGAGCGGAAAGAATAGGTAGCAGAGCACCATTAAGAAAGGAAAGGAACCGTTGCGGTTGCAGAGAATTTGTAAACAGATGGCAGGGCATAGCTAGGCAAAAACACAGATGGCAGAAACATTTGACATCGAACAAACAAAAGGACTCCCAGAGATAGATTCAACTGCAGAAGGAGATGAGAAGAAGCGGAGCACAGGAATAGCCGAGTGAAGAAGGGATGAAGAATGACAATGTCAGTCGAGAGGAGTAGATAAGCAAGGAAAACGAGAGTTTTTAGGGGGATAGAGGGATAGAGTTTTGTATTCTGGGAGCTCTATGGGGCTTGAATGTATCGAGATATGTTATGTTGAGCTCTACGAAGCCTGAATGTATTGTGATGTGTTATGTTGAACTCTACAGAGTATAATGTGTAATGTGTGGTTGAATTAATATAAGCATAGCACTGCTGAGTTGTGGGATATTTGAGGTGTATGACAGTAGCTTTGTAGTTGTGTATTTAGATATTTTAAAATTTTTGATGTTCGTTTTTCTTATTGCTAAATTATACCTTGTATCTTGATTCACATGTGATGAATATGCTCTATGTACTGTAATGTATGATTATCTGTTAGCGATCCTCCTTCGGTATTAATGTTCTAGCTTTTGATCTCAATAAGGTCACGAGACGCCTTAGGTGAGAATCCTTTCTCTCTTCGGTAGGGTGAAATTTTTTTCATTTTCCTAGAATACAATGGAATCTTGTTGGCCCTGAACCACAACCCGGGTCTTGCCCAAAAGCCTCCTTTTTCGCCAACAGAGCCAGAACTTCACTAGAAATGAATATGATGACTGTGTGTATGTTAGATGATCCAAATATCATAGTCTAAAGCTAGGATAAAATATTTATTAAATTATAATATTTAAATTAATATTGGAGACACTTAGAAATATAATATTGTTAAAAAAGATATGACTCTAGAAAAGTGTCGTATCTTAGGCTCTAATATAGGAAAAAAGTTAGTAGTTTTGTTAGGAGAATATTTATTGTAAATGGACACTTGTTGTTTTACTAAGTGGTCCGTAACTAAAATAAGTTAGGACATGTAGCTTATAAAAAGGTCATTTTCCTAATTGCAAGAGTGTTGGAGTCTACAGGTGCAAACTCTTGCAAATTTATCATGTAATTTCGTTTCCTATTAATAAAATTATGTGTCTGAAGACACTTCTACCATTAATGTATTTTAAAAAATTCAATGGTATATTCATTATCTTGGTTTTGTATGTTGGAAATATTCTTATTACAAGAAAAATCATGGAAGATATTAATAGGTTAAAGGCTAAACTTTCTAGGATGTTCAATATGAAGGATCTTGGAGCTGCAAAACATATCTTGTGCATGGAGATACACAAAGACGAGAAAAATGGAAAAATCCGGTTATCACAACATAAGTATGTGGAGAAAATATGGTGAATGGGCATGGGAAATGGATTAGGAAATTTTTTGTCAAGGTGGAGATTTTTAAGAATGACAACAAATTAAAAGATTTTGTAAATCTATTTTTTACATTAATAAGGCGGTTGTATAACGATAGCACGTTTTTGGAATGATGTCTTACTATTAAACTGGTGTATCTCGAGAGGCATATTATATTGAAGAGTCATTGTTGACCTTTAATAATAAAGTATTCCAATCCCTTGCCCCATAAAGGTTTCCTTTATACACTGTTAGAGTTTTACCATGTAAAATTATGTGTATATTTGAATGAATTCAATTTCCTAGTTTTGTGTGCATTTTTCTTTCTTAATTAAATTACGGGATCAAAATACCAACATCTAATTGTTCCAATTAGGTTGAGAGTTGTTTCTTTGGTTGCATTCGTTCGAGTGCATTAGATCAATATATTCTAAATATTTTATGATTTAGAAATTTTTTTTCATATTTGTATAATATTTTCTTTCTCAAAATCTCGACTAAAATTTATAAAACTTGTTAGTGTTACACATATTAATTTTTGAGATTTCACAATTTAGGTGTAACAAGAGTTTTTTTTAGGACGTTAAATCCATTTATATATTAAAAAATATAACTTCAACAATGAAACTTCGTAATTTTACCAAAAATTATATAATTTGGTTCTGATGATGATTACAAGAAAAGGTCAAAATCATATAATGTTTAGACTTCTCCAACATTGAATTGCAATTATGCAGGATGAAACTTTGGAATTAGTGTAAATAATACAAGATAGGTTAGTGGATCATTCTAAATTGGAAAGCTAAATAGTTGTGTGCCATTTGAAGGCCATCTATTAGATACCCATGGGTTCTTCGAAGGAATATATTCGAAGGAAATTCTGACCAAAATTTAAAGTGAAGACTCTAGGGGTAGTTGTGCACATGGTGGTAAACATACTCTAGATTTTTTCTTATATGTGGTTTGCGGGAGTAGAAAGGCAATAAAAGGCTCAATAATTATTGTTGTAAAGCTATTGAGTAGATCATTGTTTCTTATCGAAGAAGTGTTTTTAATATTAGTCTATGCATCTAGCGACACAAACTATAATAATCATCCTGTCATTTTTCTTAGTATTGGCACACACCTTTGTACCTTTATTCTTTATATAATATAAATTTTTTTTCCTAATATTATAACATACACTTTTTCTCAACCTATTGAACATTGATAACATTTTAATTTTCCAATCACACACTTTGAAGTCTTAATTGGATACTTCCTAAGGCACAAGCCCATATTGTTCGACAAAACATTAGCTTAAAAAACACACATGATTAGTAATTTTTCCCAAAATAAGTAATTCTAGAACTAAGTATAACATTGCTTCTCAACATTAAATGTTTACCTAGTCCACCCCATCTAGAACCCATAGTCCATAACTTGTGTTGGATTTAGAGGTAGTAACTTTAGTGTTTCATAGTGAGAGATGGTGAGCTACCAATTTCCCTCAACTTCCACTTGGTCCCTCTCATGCAATGTCATTGAGGCTATTTTTTTGAACTGATTTCAAGATATGTTCTATTACAATTATTTATTTATAATATAAACATACAATGTAAAAAAGAAGGATTAACTCGCACCAAGAAATTTACTCGCGTATATCCATCATGATAAGGCTAATCGACAATGGACAAGGGAAGGTCATGCTACAAATATGCAATGTTTGCCATATCTATTAACCTAAAAAATCCCAGTATGTAAATTATCATTTTTACTTCCTTTCTTGTGTAAATAGTAGATAGATTTATAATTAAATTCTAATTAATTGTTCAATAATTATCAACATTCCATTTAAGTATTCATTGGTTATTGTTCTTGCAACTCTGCAATATTAATATTTTCATGTCATCTTGAGATAATAAAATATATAGGATTAGAAAAATCTATCAGTCATTACCTCCATAAAATATACCAATCAAATCCCGCAAAGTAGGAGCAATATTTTCTTCCTCCTTGAGTTTTACATAAATATTGCCAACATTCAAGCTTTCAATTTCTCCATACTTGTCATGCTCCCCAAATAAATCTTTATAAAAATCATGTAGTCAATCAATACCAATACCAAAATATCTACATCAACATAATTTAGTAGGGGTAAATCTAATTCATCTTTAGGAACAATATTAATTGTTGAGATTCAACAAGATGATGAGCTTAGTGAAAATTGTCGCCTTCACTAAGTGGGCCCGCAGGCTATTTTTGGCGCAAGTCTATTTTTAGACTATGTTTATTTTTAGACATGTCGATCATATTTTAGAAGTTGTAGGATGCTATTTGTGGATGGTTGATCAAGTTGGAAAAATAGATGAAATTCTATTTTTAGAATATTGGGCGAAGTCTATTTATAGATCGTCAATCTAAAAATAGATGCATGTTGATTATTATTAGCTCTTAATAACAATCAGACTCTAAACAACAACTTATTCTCTTGGAGCACTTCAGTTCAGTGCACAGATGTGGCACAACAACTGACAGAAGGAATTACGCTATTAGAGGGTTCTTTGGGCTTCTTCATGGAGGACTACGATTAGAACTCAAGTGGCGAGTTATGACACGATTGGAAGAAGTAGTTGTAAAGTTGTATTCGGTTTAACTCAATTAGACTTTAACTCAGTTAGACTCAATTGAGCTAGTTGTATCTAGTCTAACTGATTGATACACTAGTGAGAGTGGAGTGAATTAATTAGTTAATTAATTCACAAATAATAACTCATTAATCAAATGAACAATACAACAGTTAACTACAGTGCATGGCAGTTTCAGTGGAGACCAGTGGAGAGATAGGTGAAAGGGCAAGATAGACTATCTGTTGTGACTATAGTGATGCATTGATTACATCACACACACAGTGGAAATGCCAATGAGGATTGTGCATTCAATCCAAGAGTAATTTGAATTCATTCAGAGCTATTATTTAGCAGAGATTGAGCAGTGGAGGCAGGCTAGCAAGTGGCATAGATCAGTGCATGGATTTGCAAGATTAGGCCTGTATAGTGTATGCCAATTGTACTGTACTGAGGGCTTGTGATAAGCTTTGTATGTTTGTATGAGATTTTCATATGAGCTCCATGTTACATAATATATATTTGGGGTTTTCAGCTTCAGGCTTTCCTAGTTAAAAACTGTGTTATGTGCGATTGATAATTTTTGTTTATGCTTCACATGTGTGTGTAATTAATTTTTCCGCAAAAGATTAACAAGTGGAATAGATTCAGTATCTTGCATAAAGTTAAATAGTGTGAGATTAGGTGGATCTTGGAAATATGCATGCTTAGTGCATATAATTTCTACATGGTATCAGAGCATTTTTTATTGAAGATTACAATTGTGAAGTGAGTTTGTGCTAGTGGACAATTCGAATTTGCTACAGAAGATTCTTGGTGCAGAAATCGAGTATACATTGAAATGTCTTTCAACGGGTTTAGATTGGAGTATGCCCTTGATGGGAGCTCGAATTACATAGCATGGAAGGATAGGATGGAGGCAGTGCTGGAAGATAATGGGCTGAAGGAGTTCATCGATAGCGATGTTCCTAAGCTAGGATCTAGCGATGCTGCATTACTTGATGCATGGCAAAATAAGACTGCAAAGACGAGGAGGATTATGTTGGAAGGTGTGAAGGACCATATTGTGTCCAGCCTTCACGGGAAAGCCACTCCATTCTTAATGTGGAAGGCTTTGAAAGATTTTTTCCAAAGTAGAAGTGACCAGAGGAAGTTGGCGCTTAAAGACAAGCTCAGAAAAATAAAAATGGAGAAAGGTGACAATATTCCAAAATACCTCAAGAAGTTTTTCCACTGCAAGGATGAACTGGGAAGTGTGGGGGTTACTGTTGATGAAGAAGACTTGGTGAGCTTGGCTCTCCCTGGGATCCTGAAGAGTTGGCATAGCTATGAAGACTCTGTCAATGGATGGGAGAAACTACCAGGATGGGAGCGACTTTGGTCGGATCTTGTGCAGGAGGAGATAAGCCGGGGTACCAAGGATGGATCTTCATCGAAGAATGAATATGAAGATAATTTCACTTTGGCTACCAAAGCAAGGAAATGGAAGGGGAAGAAAAAGCCTTCTAAATCTGGTGCGAAAGGCAAGAAGCAAGACTTGTCCAAAGTGAAGTGTTTTCACTGTCACGAGCATGGAAATTTCACCACTAACTGTCCACAAAAGAAGAAGAATAAGAAGGCTGCTGGATCTGTAGCTGGAGAGGCCTTAGCCTCGCAATTTGAGCTAGATTTTTCTTTGATCGCATGCTTGGTTTCAATCTGCATGGGATCGGTGTGGTATCTTGATAGTGGTGCGTCTTTCCATATGATGGGAGACAAAGAGTTGTTCAGTGACTTGGAGGAGAAGGACCTCCAGATGCATATAGAGATGGGCGACAATGGTTGGTATAGTGCGACAGGCATTGGGACCATTACCTTTGAGAGGGAGTCGGATAATCCATTCTTGTTGAAGAATTTCATGCATGTTCCAGGTCTGAAGAAGAACTTGGTCTCAGTCGCAATGCTGTAAGACAGGGGTTATGATGTTGTTTTTAGTGAGGGAAAATCATTCCTTCGACATAAAACAATGGGTCAAACCAAGAAGATAGGGTTCGAATTAAGAATCTCTACAAGCTGGAGGTAGATGGATGCGATGCAATGGTAGGAAAAGCAGAAGAAGTGGTGAGCCGGGATGAGGGCGAGTTATGGCACAGGAGATTGGGCCATCTTCACCATGGCGCTTTGAAAATTTTGCAGCAAATTTCTACTGGACTTCCCAAGGGTACTCTTGCATAGTCAGATCAGTGCAAAGGATGTACAATGGGTAAGTTTGTGAAGACCATCTTTCATAAGAAGGAGAACCGCACTTCGGTGATCCTGGATAGAATTCACACAGACATGTGTGGACCATTCTCGTTTGCTTCAACAACGAAACACATGTATTATGTGATATTTGTTGATGAATTTTCTCATAGATGTTGGATCTTATTCATGCAGAAGAAGAGTGAAACGTTCTCAAAGTTCTGTGAGTTCAAGGCATTGGTGGAGAAGGAGTCGGGGAAGCAGGTGAAAGCTCTGAGGAGCGATAATGGTGGTGAATACATCTTGGGCGAATTCAAAGACTTCTGTAGCAAAGAAGGAATTCAAAGAGAACTCATAGTGCCTCATAACCCACAGCAGAATGGGGTCACAGAGAGAAATAATAGAACGATCGTGGGTGTTGCACAAGCGATGCTACATGATCAGGGCCTACTGATGCAATTACGGGTGGAAGCATGCAACACTGCAGTTTATGTGCAAAACTGTTGTCCTCATAGAGTACTTGGCATGAGCACACATGAGGAAGCTTTTACTGGTAAGAAGCCTGATATTTCTCATTTGAAGATTTTTGGCTCACCTGTTTACATTCATGTGACGAAGGATTCCAGGAAGAAGTTGAAGCTGACTGCAGAAGTTGGGATATTTGTGGGGTACATAGAAACACCCCATAACTATCGTGTGTATTTTCCAAACAGTCGGATGACTGTTATGCCATGGGATATAAAATTCAATGAGGTGAAAGCCATGCAATTTTCGCTTGAGAGGGAGCTACACTTGCATGCAGAGGAGGAACTTCTTGTTCCCAAAGATGAGCCTCTGGATTTGGATTAGCCATAGGAGGAGATTCATGGAGTGGATGAGTCCAATCATGTAGAACTAAACATCAGACAAGGCAATAAGTGTACCACAGAAGCTGAGAGACTGAAGGTGGATGCGGCATTGAATGTAGGAGTCCCTACATCACAGTGCAGACAAAGATAGTCACCTGAACGATATACTGGATACATGGCTCTTATGAGCAAGTGTATTGTGACATAGCCATATTATTTTGAAGAAGCAGCGTAGGAGCCCACATGGGTAGATTCCATGGTGGAGTATGACTCCATTGTCAGAAACAGTGCTTGGGATATTGTTCGAAAGTAGGTGGGGAAATCAGTTGTAGGATCAAGATGGATCTACAAGGTAAATCAAGCTGCTGATGGGAGCGTCGAGAAGTATAAGGCAAGATTTATTGCCCAGGGCTTCTCACAGATTGAGGGGATTGACTATGAAGAAAACTTTGCACTTGTCACACGGTATTCTTCCATATGGACCATCCTTCTCTCTCAACGCAGATGGGTTGGCACATTCATCAGATGGATGTGAAGACTACATTCCTTAATGGGATCATTTAGGAAGAGGTGTACATTGAGCAACCTGAAGGATTTGAGATCTTCAACAGCGAGTCGCATGTGTGCAGGCTCAAAAGAGCGTTGTATGGGCTGAAACAAGCACCCTGTGCTTGGTACACTCAGATTGACAGCTATTTCATTGGACTGGGCTTCACCAAGAGTGAGGCGGATGTAAACCTGTACCAGATTGTGGTTGAGGGTAAGCTTTTGATCATTGTACTTTATGTTGATGATTTGATACTAACAGGTGATGAGCAGTTGATACACTTATGCAAGGCTGATCTTGCAAAGGAGTTTGAGATGAAGGATTTGGGCCTCCTTCATTATTTCCTTCGATTCGAAATATGGCAGTGGGAAGGTGAAATGTTTGTGTCTCAAAGGCAAGTATGCCTGGGAGATACTGGAGAAGTTTCACATGCAAGGCTGCAAGCCTATCGATACTCCTCTTCCAGGAAATTGGAAGAAAGAGGATGCTACATCGGCAGAGGTAGTGGACGCCATTGTTTATCGACATTTGGTAGGTTCACTCATGTATTTAGTCAATACAAAACCGGACATATGCTATGCGGTGAACCAACTTTCACAAGCGATGGTTAAGCCTACCAAGCTCTTTTGGAAGGTGGGCAATCATGTCCTGAGATATCTCAGGGGCACATTTGAGTATGGTTTATGGTACAGACAGAGGGATGAGGTGAAGTTGCATGGCTTCACGGATGCAGATTGGGCAGGAAGCCCAACAGATAGAAAGAGCACATCAGGAGGGATTTTCAGTATCGGATCTATGGCAGTTTCTTGGTACAACAGGAAACAGAGATCTGTCGCACTCAGTTCAGCGGAAGCAGAATACATGGCAGCAAGTTTAGCTGCATGCGAGGCTATCTCGATGAGGAAGATTCTGTTTTGTTTGTTCGGTTCACATTTAGATCCCACGGTGATTCATTGTGATAATCAGAGTTGCATTAAACTCTCCGTTAATCCTATGTTTCATGATAGATCTAAACATATTGATATCCAGTATCATCATATCAGAGATTGTGTGCAGCGGAAGATCATGTTGTTTCAGTACATTCCTACGGAGGATCAGGATGCAGATATTCTGACGAAGGCGCTCACCAGGAGCAAATTCGAATACCATAGAGGCAGGATCGGGGTGAAGGATAATCCCTATCTTGTTGAGAGGGAGTGTTGAGATTCAACAAGATGATGAGCTTAATGAAAAGACTCGCCTTCACTAAGTGGGCCCACAGGCTATTTTTGGCGCAAGTCTATTTTTAGACTATGTCTATTTTTAGACATGTCGATCATATTTCAGAAGTTGCACGATGCTATTTGTGGATGGTTGATCAAGTTGGAAAAATAGATAAAATTATATTTTTAGGATATTGGGCGAAGTCTATTTATAGATCGTCAATCTAAAAAAAGATGCATGTCGATTATTATTATCTCTTAATAATAATCAGACTCTAAACAACAACTTATTCTCTTGGAGCACTTCAGTTCAGTGCACAGATGTGGCACAACAGATGACAGAAGGAATTACGCTATTCCTGAGGGTTTATAAGATCTATTGCATGGAGGACTCAGTTAGAACTCAAGTGGCAGAGTTATGACACAGTTGGAAGAAGTAGTTATGGATTTGTATTCAGTTTAACTCAGTTAGACTTAGTTGAGCTAGTTGTATCTAGTCTAAATGATTGATACACTAGTGAGAGTCGAGTGAATTAATTAGTTAATTAATTCATAAATAATAAATCATTAATCAACTGAAAAATACAGCAGTTAACTACAGTGCATGGTAGTTTCAGTGGAGACCAGTGGAGAGATAGGTGAAAGGGCAAGATAGACCATCTGTTGTGACTATAGTGATGCATTGATTGCATCAAACACTCAGTGGAGATGCCAATGAGGATTGCGCAGTCAATCCAAGAGTAATTCGAATTCATTCAGAGCTATTCTTCAGCAGAGATTGTGCAGTGGAGGCAGGCTAGCAGGTGGCATAGATCGGTGCATGGATTTGCAAGATTAGGCCTGTATAGTGTATGACGATTGTACTGTACTGAGAGCTTGTGATAAGCTTTGTATGTTTGTATGAGATTTTCATATGATATCCATGTTACATAATATATAGTTGGGGTTTTCAGCTTCAGGCTTTCCCGGTTAAAAACTGTGTTATGTGCGATTGAATATTTTTGTTTATGCTTCACATGTGTGTGCAATTAATTTTTCCATAAAATATTAACAAGTGGAATAGATTCAGTATCTTGCATAAAGTTAAATAGTGTGAGATCAGGTGGATCTTGGACATATGCATGCTTAGTGCATATAATTTCTACATTAATAACTTTTAATTCACGCAATGATTCATTTATCATATGCATAAAGATGGAATAAGCTTGATAACCAAAAACGACTTTATCTAGCTTTCAAAGGAAAGCAGGATCATGCCCTCAATATTCGATATAGGCTATTAGTTGTGTTATGTTAGTCTACATTAGTGCATAACAATCCTTCCCTCCTCATGAAGAAGAGTTTTAAAAATTCAATCTATTGAAAATGTTTTCTCTATCCATATAGAGGGACATGTATCTTGAAAACAAGATAGAGAATTAAGAGGAATGAATATCATCCTTGTTTTATCTGGAGGACGTCTTCTATTTAGGTTCTTTTCCATTACCCCCATCATCTGAAGGTGGTAATATATCATACAAGTTGGATGGAGAATAAAACTACAAATTCCATGTTGATACCATAAACAAAAGTTGGATGGTGGAAGGGGATTCTAAAGAAACATAACTCCTTCCAATTATTTTTTACATCCAATATAGAATAAATATTTGAAAGTAATTTCAAGTGGATTTCAACGATTTAAGAAAATTTCAATTAGTCTAGTTTATCCATTTTTCCCGTGTGCTATCAATCATGATTTTACATTAATCCTACCAATTGATGAGGACAAGCCTTGAAGGTTACATGGGGGTGAGGGCTATGAGTGAGAAAAAAGATAAATGTTCAAGGGAATATTGAGACTAACCCATTATGAATCAGTGCTTATTTACATATTATTATAAATATTGGAATATTATAAAATTTCATTTTTATTAAAAATAAAAAAATTAAAAACAAAGGCATGGAATACACATTGTGTTAGACTGAATACTAGCATGTTTACTACTATATTTTGATCAAAATCACACAAGAATCTAGTTATGAAACGGAAACAACACTAGCAATTGCAAGCTTGAGATAAAAGAGAAACAAGAGAGAATGAGAGACCACTCTTTAGATTAAAGAGACAAAGAGACCCCTTCAAATTATGAGGCCAAGAGACCAAAGAAATTTATTGTTGTATTACCTTGAATTTCATGAGTACATATTTATAGAATTTTCTTGGAGAGAAAAAAAATGCATGGTAGGTGTGGTTCTTTAGTGCATGCACATGTAAGAAAAAATGAACTTCCCATTAGTTTCAGTTAACTAGCCAAAGAATGGAGTTAGCTACAAAAAAAATGGATTTGGATCCATAAATAGAGTTGACTAAGGATAGGATCAATGATAAATAAGTGAAAATTGTATAAATAACTCTCGCACACAACTCCTAACTCTAGAAATACAACTAGATTCCAAAAGAGGACTGAAGTGTAATGGATGTACCCAAGAATAGAAGGATAAGTTGATAAGGTGAGCTCCAACAATACAACTAAAAAATCAAGGATAATTGTGCACTTGCCTAGTGTTATCACTCAGTAATTTCTCCAGGTTCAAGAGAAATAGTCCGAGGTAACCACAAACCTACTTCAAACTCTAGGATCTAGCCTTCCTAGGGTTGAGAGAGGGCTCTCTCTTTAAAGTTTATCTTTGTTTTGATTTATAATATTAGGCTAGTTATGAAAGTAAAATTTGGTTTTGGTTTAAAGTGTTTGGTGGGAAAAAATCACTTGGAGGTAAGATAGAGAGAAAACTACTTGTCCATTGGGCTATGGGGTCTAAATCAAGCTAGCAGCACTAGAAATCAAGGCCAAAAAGGTACAAATATATTTAGGGCAAGATAGATAACCCTCAGAGATTTGGGAAAGTGGTTTTTTGTGAGGTGGTATGACTGGGATAAAGGGAACTTAAGGATCCTTTGATCCCGAAAATGGAAGTAGAAGGAAGAGTTCAAACGGGAGAAGGAGCAATTAAGGGTTCCTTGCATCGGAAATCAGAAGAAAACATTAAAATGGAAACTATTTAAAGACAAGGAGCACTTGAATAATCTTGTATTAATACTCCTAGTTACAAATTTAGACAGAAAAAACATAAAATGAATGCATGAAACTTAGAAAAGGAAATAGTGATAAGTAGGAAGTACTTCACTCATCAACTTATCACAGGGATCCTGAATTATGATGCCATCCAACTTGTCCAGTTTGCTACTTCAAATTAAAATACACATGAGCCTCCAATGTTCAATAAAAATGTCTATAGTAAGTCCAACAATTTTATTCCACACAAAAATACTTTAAAGAGTGAAGTATTTATACAAATTCTAAACTAGAATATCTTGAAAAAATATCAAGGTTGGTTTACAAATATCTGCAAATGTTTTACATAAATATAACTTAAGTAAAGGACACTCAAAACTAATTCATCTATTTGGCACTATTTTTTATGGATAGGTGATGAAAAAGAGGAGAATTCGAATTTGATCTCAACTCTTAGTTGATGATGAGGCATCCAAGTCACTGACAGTTTCCTTTCTTTGTGCATTATGCTCCAGAAATTCTGCAAAATTTGGGTCCAATGACACCTTTTTATTTCTCAATCCAAAATAGATATGTAAAACGTGAAAGATTTTATTGTATATGAATATTTTGGTGAGCTAAACCTCTCTCAGTTCCATAAAATTCTGCTCCAGCTGTTCACAATAAGCTCTGCAAAACGTTGTGTAAAATAGAGTTTTACAGAGTCTGAAAAATAGGTTGTAAAGATGCGCATGTATCTCTCATTTTGAAATACCTGTGCACAAATTTAAATACATTTTTGTATATGGGTCTCTTAGGAACAAAAACCTCCTTCAGTTTTGTAAGATGTATTTCTGATTGGCCACTATTTTTTTTGAAAAATGATGACTTAACAGGAACTTTATGCAAAAAGTGCTTTCCAATATTGTTTAATATTTCCCAACCCATAACGGTTGTTAGAAAAGTGAGAGAGGTTTTTGTAGCTTCACAACTTAAGAACATAAACCTCATTCAATTTTGCAAAATGCATCTTGGATTGGTCACAATAGTTTCTGCAAAACAATGACTTAAACAGGAAATTTCTGCAAAAATGTCCCTTCTTGTTCTATTTTCATCTTTTAACTTTTTTGTTCTTTTAACTATTTTTACTTTCTCTTTGGATAAAATTCATTTTTTTTGGTGAAAGTATTTTCATCTCTATTTAACCATAACTACCTCTGTTTTTACTTTTACTGTTTTACCTTGACTGCTCTATAACTTTGTTTAACTTTCACTCTGACTTTTACCTGATACACTTTAACTCTAATGCTCTTTGAATGTTCTGTTTTTACTGTCATTGTGAATTTTGATTTCACTTTTACCATTAACTGTGCACATTTCATGATTCTGATCTTTCTCTGGCTTGATTTTATTCTTTGTTTGTATACAAACTGTTTTTTGAATGAAGCTTTTGAATTAAAATATGAGAATTTGGAACAAACAATTTTGTCAACTAGTATTGAAACTGTTGGCCCAATTCCATATTCTGATAATAAATTGAAAAAAAAAAAATGTTAATGAAATCCAGTCCTGCAAGGGAAGCCAATAATGATTTTTAGGGAATAGGGAATATAATGAAAGGAGTTCTAGCCATAGCAGGGATTTTCTCACAATTTTAACCTTTAGGTCTTAGGAACTCTATTTTTAGGTTTTTTGTACACTTCTGTAAGCTTAGATTGTTTATAGAAGTATTTTTGGCTTAGATAGGGGTTCTTGGATAAAAATAGGCATAATATGGTTCTATCCTTGAATTCATCCTTTAATTCCAATCTTCAAAATGATTTAAAAATGTCTTGGAGGCATTTGATAGGTTCTACAGTATCTTTTCTGGTGCAAGACGCAGCTCCTCAATAAGTCTTCACGGGTGTCCTTTGGTAAATTTCAGAGGTTTCAGGCATAAAAATGGCAACCAGGGGTTTTAACAGAGTTTATACAGTGGGGAGAGGTAATGTAGAAGGCATAGGTTTTAAAAGAAAGAAGGTAGAATAATGAAAAGTGCATATACAAAGGTTTAATAAGCATTTCGGTTATATTAACCCTTGACATTGAATGCAGGTCGCATCAGGCGGGAGGGTAGTTTCGGAATTCAAATGGAAAAACCGGGCAGTGGTTATCGCGTGGGGTTATGGTGGTAAGCATATTTGAGCAAAACCCACGCGATCCAATAAATGGAGGCCACGTGGAGGGGAGGAGTTTTCATGAAACCACCTATTTCGCGTGCATTTTGGAGCTTGGGTGGTCGAGCATGTTTTCAATGCGAGATCGTGTTTCAACTGTCGGATGAGAAGGATAAAAGCGAAGGGTTGAGATTGCTCTGGGAGCTGCGCTGAATGGGAAGGTGTGGGATCAGGGCTTTCATATATGCGCACGTATAGGTAAAACATAGGTTTAAACCTTTATTAAATATATGCGGGTAAAGGTTTGATTATATAAAGAGGGGGGGTTTTATTCATACGGGGCGAGGGTTTAGTCTTTATGAAAACATTGGTTTATTTCAAAGACTTGGGTTATAAAGTATGCGGAGGTGGAGGGGGGCAGGTTGTTTTATGTATAAGGGACTAAAGCTTTTGAACTTTATAAATGTTTTATTCGATTCAAAACTTTGGAATAATGGTTATAAGCAGGGGTTAATATGTTTTATTCAAAACATTTGTAAGATGTCTTAATAAAAACATAATGGGCGTGATTTATTTTATTATATAGTATTTAAACCTTTTTTGAATAGTTTGAAGACCATAGGGGTGGGATATTTATTTAAAGATAGTTTAGACCAAAGGGTTTATAATTTGGATTTTTAATTGAGCGCATGGATAATAAATTTTGGTCTAAATCATTGTAGTAGTGGGTTTTTTTGGGGTAGTTTAAATATAGGGAATTAATAAGTAGGATAGGGTATTTCTTAGGGATTTAATAAAATATGTTAAAAGTTAATATGAAAAGGTAGTGTAATGTAAAACAAAATACATAAAATCTCTAAGTAAAGTGTAAAAAGCACAGCATTGTTCATCTTTTTATTATTTCACCAATACTTAGGATAAATGTAATTTTGAGGGTTTTATGAATGCTTCTGAAGGGATGAAGTTAATTATATGGGATTTTAATCTTCACTAAGTAATAATGTGTCTTTACTTAGGAAAAGGGGTTTTAATGTATGAATGAAGGATGAATGATGATAAATGGGGATTAACATAAGAACTCAATATTTTCAACTAACCACTCATTGAGCCTTGAGTTCGGTCCCGACAAAAGTCAGAGAAATTATCTGAGCCTGTTTGACTGATAGCTTAGAATACTGAATACTTACGAGGGATGGGAAATTAGTGATTTTTCCCGATGATCATTATTATATGCTTTCTCCACTTCTTTCTACCTACCCAACCTTATTCTAACATTTTTTTCTTATTTGGAAGGTGCATTTAGGCTTGCAACCTTGAAACATTTATTATTTTAAAACATAAACCTATCTATATCTATCTTATTTCATCAGAGGGCTCAGATTAAACTGTTGAGATCCTCACTATTCTCTACCTATCTACTGATTTTTCAGGTTTAAATTGTCTGACAAATCTTTATTCACTATCTAAAACATGAAATTGAAAACATGACAAGTTAAGATTAATCAGTTTAACTTATCATGGATTATGGTATTTATTGACACTTTGCCCATAATCATTTATTTTGCAGAAAAGTAAAAAGTAGTGGCATTTGTACTTGCTCACTTTTAGGTTTTATTTTCATCTTTTTTCTTTTCGGGGTCTATATTTTTCAAGTCCTTTGATCTTTCTTTTAGGAATTTTTACCCTCTTTTTTATTTTTTAAATTTTTTTTTTTTCAAAATATGGGAAAACAACTTGTATAAAGCAAGGTATGTACATATTTTACAAGACTATCAAAAGTCAATTCAAAATTATGAATCCTATATTTATAGGACCCTAACACCTAGGATGAGGATATGGATAAGTTTAATGGATAAGGCCATGTTAGTGCACTATGATGGCATGTCAGTGTCACATGTCATCCTACATGGAGCACCCACTAAAAATAGACATGTTATAAATAGGAAACTGCTAATAATATACATGCTAATAATACATAGGCTATAAATATGCATCCTATAAATAGAAATCCTCCTAAAAAATGGAAAAATATAGGAAAATGTTCATGTACACCATCACCCCCCTTGAAGCACAACTAGGGTGTGCACAATAAATAAGTCTTGAAAATTTGCAGCCATGTTAAGTATTCAAATATTGTTGGACATGTTAGAGTCGGTCCGGTCATCCCTCCTTCAGAGATCATTTCTCTTTTTGCATTTCATTTTTAGGTGTCTCGCTCGATTCACTTCGTTGCATTCTGCTAGGGGCATGCCATAATCTGACGGAAGGGTGTCTTCACTCGTTTCCCTCATGTTTGTACATGCTGGTTTGTGTCTAATCATTAAAGATCATCAAAGTTCATCAGAGTCAATTTTACAGTCATTTACAGTCATGGATGGTCTTTAGTCAGCAAAGAGTCATTTTAGGGTTTCTAGGTCATATTAGGTCTGGGGTTTGTCAATTCAGTTTGCAAAGCGTCTAATAATACCAGCAGACGCATGAGGGAGGTTTCAAGATAAGTTTTCATCGAAATTTCATCATCGCAATCTTGGATCATGACTTTTCTTCAAAACTCTGTTTTGAAGAAAATCGTCAAATTCGTTCTTCGTAATTAATGCTATGTATATTTTTCAAGTTTTTCAGTGGTCAGATTTTTCCGGCGCAGCCCTAGTCATCATTTGTTGAATTCAACGCCATCCATCCCTGCAAAAATAACCATGAGATTCATTATTCAGCCAAAAATCAAAGTGGGAGCCCAAAACAGAGTTAAATGTGAAAGTGTCAAAGTCTGCAAAGGTAGAAAGAGAGTTTGCCAAATCAAAAACTGAAGTTCATGCCATACAAGATATGTCTGGTGTTCAACAATTCATTTGCATGCCAAAAGCATCAAGGAGCCAAGAGGAAACATTGAGAAATCAGTTGGAAGGAAAAACAGTGTTTGAAAGGCCAAATTATGGATCAAAATCAGCGCGCGGCGCGTTGGGCTGGCGCGCGGCGCGTAGAGCGAAATTTTTCGGTCTCCATCCCTTTGTGTATTAGACATGATTGGTTAATAAGTGGTGTATTTTTGTTGCTTCCAGTTTTTTGTATTGGTTTCGTCAATTTTGCTTCGAGTAAGTTTGACTCACCTTGAAATTTCCCATAAAATTGTGAATGGTGTGGGTATATGATGGATTATAAGAGAGTGAATGTCAAAGACTTAAACCCTCTCATTTTGTAAAAAAATTTCTCCCTTAGGGTTTGAAGTTTGATTGTTGAAGTTTGATTTTTGTGTCAAATAGTTCAAAAACCATTCCTCATCTGTGACTCTGTTCCCCTTCATTGTAATATCATCATTATACCATCCCTACCCTATTCTCTAATCAAACCACTCATATCACTTATTCCTATTTGTCTCTATTATCCCTCAAATGCTTTCATGCCCTATCATTATTATTTTCCTCATATCACTTATAAAATTCCCTAAATCCCAAAAATTCAAATAGCTGCCCTATTGTCTCTACATTGTCAAAACAGAGATTTTAAAGGGGCAAAATTTCACTTGACCAACTTCACAGTCCACTTTTCCCACTGTCCCTTTTTCTCATAATCCCTCATTCCCCTTTGGCACGCATTTGGCGATTGGAGACAAAGACACCAAGGTCTCATTTCTCATTTTCAACAAGCTGAACATACACATTTCAACACCATGACCGACAACGACACATCATACAACCGAGACAGTGTTTTCACCATAGGAACTGCATGCACCAGGAGGGCACTGAAACGTCGTGAAACACATGATCCACTCCGAATCTTGGCCGAAGCTTCCTTGGCTGAGCATGAGGCATGATAGGGGATCTTCGCTCCGAATTTCAGCAAATTTGGAGAAGTTTTTGTCATTTTTGAAAATTTTGGTCACAAAACAGGTTTTTCCGCCCAACGCGTCGCGCGTCCCGACGCGCGCTTATGATTGGGACACCTTCTGGAGGAAAACTTTGTATTTTTGAATTTTTCATGGCAATTTATGCATGCTCAGAAATGGCCGAAGTATTTCATCAAGTTCTGGATGATCAAAAGGGCCAAAAACACCATGAAAACCACCTTTCTGCCACCTTTTGCACCAGCAGGAAGTACTTCTGGGAGAATGAAGTTTTGGAGGGGAAAATGAGCTCCAAATTGAAATATTCCACTTGGGTTGGATAGCCAACATCTAGGTATTTCCAAAGAGCTATCATGAGCTCACTTTGGACTCCGAGAAGTGCTCCAAAAGCAGGTCCAAAGTCACGCGGCGCATAGAGCTTTGGCGCGCGGCGCATAGAGGAAATTAGCCTATTTTTCACCTTCCAGCTCAGAAATTCGGCCAGTTTGGACTAGTTTCACCTCTTGATGTAATTTTTGGTTTTTATTGATGTAATTTGATGTACATTATGTAACTTTGGCACTTATTTACTTGTTCTAGAGGATTCATTCACAAAAAAAGTGAAAATTGAATGAATGAATCAATTTCCCTCCTTATAGAGGCAAGTTGTTTGGCTGCCTAAATTTTAGCTCCTTGTTTAGAATTGGTTCAAAATGCTCCTAGAAGCATGAGCTCGACCCCTAGAGGCATGGGAAGAGGTTAGACTTGTATATTTATTATATTTTCTGAGACACTTTCAGGGTTGGACTGGTTGGACTCTTGGGAAAAGTTTGGCACACTATTGTACATATTTTCTGCATTTTGGCTAAGGAAAGATCAGAGGTTTTGCAGCACCTGTTGGGATTCTTGTGGCTTTCAGTTTTGATGGTGTGTTCTCTCAGTTATTTGTAATTTCTTTAATTTTTAATGTATGCCATTCCCTTCTTTTGCTTCTGAAACTAAATGAATGAGTAAATGAGGTAGAATCCATTGATTCCAGTGCTCTGCCTTTAAATTTGTTTAGTTTTATATGTTTTCGCCAGTTTGGAGAGGATCCTTGTTCTCCCTTGCCCTCTTCAGCTCCTTGTCATTCTGATCCATCCATACACATAATCAAAAGGCATCAAGACTACTGCCTACCTTGCCCCAACTCGAATTCTGTAAAGATCTGGCCTCATCCCCGAGCCCAAAATTGTTTTTCCCATTTTTCCAACGAAAACCCAAAAATTTAAAACAAACCTTCCTATCTATTTACTAGCCTAAAATCAATATCCATTATAAGTCATCTCAGCCCCTTTGAAGACCTTTTTCCGAGATAGACCCGGAGAGAGCCCTCTCCTGTCCTCGTAGGGCTAGCTACGAGGTTGAGCGTGGTTTGATGTTGCCTTGAGTTTTACCTTATTTCAGCCTAAGGTAGATTCGAGCGCTAACATAGTGGTGACCATACTGGGGAAGAAAATGGTTTTCTTATTATTGTCATTTGCTATAGACGGAGTCTGAAGTCATGCCAGGTAGCCTTCGAACTTCTCTTGCTCTGCGAGTGCATAGTAGATAAAAGCTGCTTTAGTCGATCTCCGGTTTAGCTTGTGAATGTGCTCCTTGATTTGTGAATTCCCCCAGTATATGTATCAAGTTCAGATTTGATGGTTGATGGTGGACAACGATCAAACATAAGAAGGCTGAAATCATTCACCTGGTGACTCCTGTAGAGACTCCACTGGAGGACTGACTCTTTCTTTGAGAAAATGGAAGGATCTTACACAAAGTTCAGGTATCCAAAGTGGAATGGTATTCAGGATCTAGTTTGATTTCTTGTAAACTATTTCTTTGCTGTCCTTGAAGCTATCCTGAAGGTTTTTCAGAATTTGTTGTATGATAAAGGTGATCAAAATCTTCACTCGACCTATTCAAAAAGTGTAGATACTGAGTTTCCCTTTGATCCTGGCCTCCTTACTTTTCCCACGTCTTATGATGACTCTCTTCAGAGTGATGAGCCTAAAGAAAACAAAACTGATCCCGTAGCTCTTGTATATACCCCTACACATTGTAAAATTCCAGATCGGTACAAACCTCTTGTTTTACCTTCTGTTCTTCATGCTTTCCCTAAAAATTATGACCTATATCTACCAAGATTTGACGGTGAATGTAACAATGTCAACGCTGAGCAACATGTGCAGAATGTTGAGACTTTTCTAGATCTTTTTGAAGTTGATGAAGAAGATGTTAGTATTAGGCTTTTTGCTCTTTCTTTGCAAGGCCAAGTGAAGAGTTGGTTTAAAGCCCTGCCTGATGCGAGCATTTCAGATTTCCAGAAGTTTGTCAAAGTTTTCCTTGACAGGTGGATGATTGGACAGAATCCTTTCCTTATTATAGAGGAGTATAATCAGCTGAAAAGAATGCCAGGGGAGACAGTACAACAATTTTCTGCTAGATTTAACCAAGTATATTTTTCGATGCCAGTTGATATAAGACCTTCTCCTAGATCTGCTCTCTTGCACTACCCAGGTGCCTTTGATCTGGAAATGGAGTTTCAGCTGAGAGAAAAGAATATTGCAACACTTCACGAGATGCAGAACAAGGAGTGAATGTAGAGGCTCATTTTCTAATCTTGAGGGCAAGGTTGAAGGAAGAAGAGATGAAAAACATAGATCTGGAGAAATCGACATCTTTAGAGGTAAAGCTTGACATGTTTCTAAGTGCAGTAGAAGAGATGATACAAAAGAAAACCACAAAGAATGAGTATAATGTTGAAGCCCATGGCTCGCTGATTGAGGAAGAACCTGTTGCTGATCCAAAACATTTTGTTTCTTATCCCAGTTGTCATAGTAATTGCTTTATAGATCATCTTGAAGAAGAGAGAGATGTTGATATGACATGTATGCTTGATGATGTGTTTTATACTGATGATTTGCCTCAGTTTGATCAATATGAGGATGATTATGTTCTCCAAATAGAAGCTAATATTGCAGACAAATCAGCGGCTAGTTTGTGCGAGGAGGAAGTTCACTTTCAGCAGCTTGAGTACAGTGATCAACCGATACATATCAGCTATGACAATGATGAGGAAAGTGAAGCAAATTTTGAAGTAAGTGAAGGATCTTTGCCTTTTTGTTTTGATTCATTTCAGTACATCAGAGAAAACTTCCAGGCAATCAGAAATCAACTGCCAAAAAGTCTTGATTTGGACCATCTTGAGGGTAATGAAAACCTTGTTCAAGATTTCTCATATTCAGATTTGCAATCCCCGAGTGCCATTGATTGTCAAGCCACAGATGAAGGCACGGAAGCTAGTACATGTGATCAAATGATACAAGGTGACTCTGTACCATTTTGTTTTGAATCATTCCAATTTTTGAAGGGAAAATTGCATAGTAAATCTTCAAATGAGCAGCCTATAAGAAATCAACAATCTCTCAGTGTTATGTTGAGGATGAGACAGATAACAAAATTCTTGAGCAGCTTGTAGCATCAGATTTGCAGCCACCAAATGAAATTGAAGGTCAGATTACAGATGAAGGTGTGGAAGATGAAATACATGATTTGATGATGCAGGAAAATTCTATACCCTTTTGTTTCGAAGCATTTCAGTTTATAAGGCAGAATCTTCGTAATATATCTCAAGGAAAAGATGAACAGCCAGTAGGATGTCATACAGTTTCAAGGGATACAGTGCAGCAGTCCTCTCAAGTTTTTGATGATCCTATTGCTCGTGTGTTGGATGATGTTTGCTGTAAAAGTTTTCCTTCATTAGCTAACCATGTGCCGGAAAATAATGTTGATGATAATCTTATTCAAAGGTCGCCTTCATTCTCTTGTTTAACAGATTTTTCATTACAATGCTCTCATCAAGGTTTGCAGTCATATGAGGAGATTGACGAAGGAGACTTTTGTTCTGTTTGTAATCAGCAACAGTGTTTGGTTATTCACGAAATTCAGGATCCTTTTGGCAGCTTGCTGCAATCACCAAAAAAAGACAGCATAGAGGTGAGAATTTTTTTTAGATTTAGGTATGGAGATTATCTGGGTCAGAGCAGTGATGTGTTAATGGAAATCAGTAGCTATGTGTAAGAAGATCCTTTCGCAGTATTCTTGGAGTCATCCAGTCAATTCATGCTTTGCAAGTTTATCAGCAGTCAGCTTGAGTTCAAATTTCCATGGGAGTTTCCTTTCGATTCTTTCCTTTTCCTGCGCATCAGAAAGCATTTGGGAAGAAATAAAATAGCAGCCAAGATGCTTACATGGTTGCATTGGCTATTCCATTTCACTTGATCAGGTGGTGAAAAGAACAATTAGAGTAGGTTGATGAATAAGCTCAATCATGAGCATCCTTCTAGTTTGTCAGTGATGTTTTAATCATGTTATATTATGGTTTTTCAGTCTTAGTCAGAGTTAGTCTACATAATATCAGTTTTCATGTTTTGATTCCATTGCCTAATGGATGAAGGCACTATCTGCTCTCCCAAATATCTGAAGTTCTTGGCACCTCCAAGGAGCTGGAGCTACCATCCCCATTGGAGCCAATGTTAGAGTCGGTCCGATCATCCCTCCGTTAGAGATCATTTCTCTTTTTGCATTTCATTTTTAGGTGTTTCGCTCGATTCACTTCGTTGCATTCCGCTAGGGGCATGCCATAATCTGACAGAAGGGTGTCTTCACTCGTTTCCCTCATGTTTGTACCTGCTGGTTTGTGTCTAATCATTAAATATCATCAAAGTTCATTAGAGTCAATTTTACAGTCATTTACAGTCATGGATGGTCTTTAGTCAGCAAAGAGTCATTTTAGGGTTTCTAGGTCATATTAGGTCTGGGGTTTGTCAATTCAGTTTGCAAAGCATCTAATAATACCAGAAGACGCATGAGGGAGGTTTCAAGATAAGTTTTCATTGAAATTTCATCATCACAATCTTGGATCATGACTTTTCTTCAAAACTCTGTTTTGAAGAAAATCGTCAAATTCGTTCTTTGTAATTAATGCTATGTATATTTTTCAAGTTTTTCAGTGGCCATATTTTTCGGCGCAACCCTGGTCATCATTTTCCGAATTCAACGCTAGCCATCCCTGCAAAAATAAACATGAGATTTATTATTCAGCCAAAACTCAAAGTGGAAGCCCAAAACAGAGTTAAATGTGAAAGTGTCAAAGTCTGCAAAGGTAGAAAGAGAGTTTGCCAAATCAAAAACTGAAGTTCATGCCATACAAGATATGTATGGTGTTCAACAATTCATTTGCATGCCAAAAACATCAAGGAGCCAAGAGGAAACATTGAGAAATCAGTTGGAAGGAAAAACAGTGTTTGAAAGGCCAAATTATGGATCAAAATCAGCGCGCGGCGTGTTGGGCTGGCGAGCGACGCATTGGAGGATGCGCGGCGTGTAGAGAAAAATTTTTCAGTGTAAAATTACACTGGCGCGGCGCATTGGAGGACGCGCGGCACATTGGGTTGGCGCGCGGCACGTAGAGCTGAGACTCAAATTTTTTCCATTTGCTTCCAGTTTTTTGTATTGGTTTCGTCAATTTTTCTCCGAGTAAGTTTGACTCACCTTGCAATTTCCCATAAACTTGTGAATGGTGTGGGTATATGATGGATTATAAGAGAGTGAATGTCAAAGACTTAAACCCTCTCATTTTGTAAAAAAAATTCTCCCTTAGGGTTTGAAGTTTGATTGTTGAAGTTTGATTTTTGTGTCAAATAGTTCAAAAACCATTCCTCATCCGTGACTCTGTTCCCCTTCATTGTAATATCATCATTATACCATCCCTGCCCTATTCTCTAATCAAATCACTTATATCACTTATTCCTATTTGTCTCTATTATCTCTCAAATGCTTTCATGCCCTATCATTATTATTTTCCTCATATCACTTATAAAATTCCCTAAATCCCAAACATTCAAATAGCTGCCCTATTGTCTCTACATTGTCAAAACAGAGATTTTAAAGGGGCAAAATTTCACTTGACCAACTTCACAGTCCACTTTTCCCACTGTCCCTTTTTCTCACAATCCCTCATTCCCCTTTGGCACGCATTTGGCGATTGGAGACAAAGACACCAAGGTCTCATTTCTCATTTTCAACAAGCTGAACATACACATTGCAACACCATGACCGACAATGACACATCATACAACCGAGACAATGTTTTCACCATAGGAACTGCATGCACCAGGAGGGCACTGAAACGTCGTGAAACGCATGATCCACTCCGAATCTTGGCCGAAGATTCCTTGGCTGAGCATGGGGCATGATAGGGGATCTTCGCTCCGAATTTCAGAAAATTTGGAGAAGGTTTTGTCATTTTTGAAAATTTTGGTCACAAAACAGGTTTTTCCGCCCAACGCGTCGCGCGTCTCGACGCGTGCTTATGATTGGGACACCTTCTGAAGGAAAAATTTGTATTTTTGGATTTTTCATGGAAATTTATGCATGCTCAGAAATGGCCGAAGCATTTCATCAAGTTCTGGATGATCAAAAGGGCCAAAAACACCATGAAAACCACCTTTCTGCCACCTTTTGCACCAGCAGGAAGTACTTCTGGGAGAATGCATTTTTGGAGGGGCAAATGAGCTCCAAATTGAAAAATTGCACTTGGGTTGGATAGCCAACATCTAGGGCTTTCCAACGAGCTATCATGAGCTCAATTTGGACTCCAGGAAGTGCTCCAAAATCAAGTCCAAATTTGCGCGGCACATAGAGCTTTGGCGCGCGGCGCATAGAGGAAATTAGCCTATTTTTCACCTTCCAGCTCAAAAATTCGGCCAGTTTGGACTAGTTTCACCTCTTGATGTAATTTTTGGTTTTTATTTATGTAATTTGATGTACATGATGTAACTTTGGCACTTATTTACTTGTTCTAGAGGATTCATTCACAAAAAAGTGAAAATTGAATGAATGAATCAGTTTCCCTCCTTATAGAGGCAAGTTGTTTGGCTGCCTAGATTTTAGCTCCTTGTTTAGAATTGGTTCAAACTGCTCCTAGAAGCATGAGATCGACCCCTATAGGCATGGGAAGAGGTTAGACTTGTCTATTTATTGTATTTCCTGAGACACTTTCAGGGTTGGACTGGTTGGACTCTTGGGAAACGTTTGGCACACTATTGTACATATTTTCTGCATTTTGGCTAAGGAAAGATCAGAGGTTTTGCAGCACCTGTTGGGATTCTTGTGGCTTTCAGTTTTGATGGTGTGTTCTCTCAGTTATTTGTAAGTTCTTTAATGTTTAATGTATGCCATTCCCTTCTTTTGCTTCTGAAACTAAATGAATGAGTAAATGAGGTAGAATCCATTGATTGCTCTGCCTTTGAATTTGTTTAGTTTTATATGTTTTCGCCAGTTTGGAGAGGATCCTGGTTCTCCCTTGCCCTCTTCAGCTCCTTTTAATTCTGATCCATCCATACACATAATCAAAAGGCATCGAGACTACTGCCTACCTTGCCCCAACTCGAATTCTGCAAATATCTGGCCTCATCCCTGAGCCCAAAATTGTTTTTCCCATTTTTCCAACGAAAACCCAAAAATTTAAAAAAAACCTTCCTATCTATTTACTAGCCTAAAATCAATATCCATTATAATTCATCTCAGCCCCTTTGAAGACCTTTTGCCGAGATAGACCCGGAGAGAGCCCTCTCCTGTCCTCGTAGGGCTAGCTATGAGGCTGAGCATGGTTTGATGTTGCCTTGAGTTTTACCTTATTTCAGCCTAAGGTAGATTCGAGCGCTAACAGGACAAACAATCACACCTTTGGGAATTGATTACGTGGACTAATTGTCGCCCTAGGAACATGGGACTAATTTTCTAGTCAAGGTATTGTTACGGGTTTGTAATTTTACTAATACTTACAGGATTTGGTGTAATGGAAAACCTCAACATGGTATGAGATACTTGACATAGGCTTGATTCCCCCAAGTCATATCAGAGGGAGGGTGTTGGACTAACTATCACACGTCTGGGAATCAATCAAGTGGACTAAGAACCACCCTAATAAAATGGGAATAACCACCCACTCAAGGTAATGTTACAGGTTTGAAAGTTTACTAGTGTCTACAGGTTTTCATATAATGGAAAACCACAACAAGTATAAACCAACCATGCCAAACACAATATGACAAAAGGTGAGGTAAACAGGGAAAACCAAATGGAAATAAAACCCACCCTCAAAATATTATGTGGGTTATGTTCATTGTTGATTTTTAAATTTCCGTGGATATTCCACTGGAAACGTTTCTTACAATAAATATAATAAATTACTAAAATATTTACTATTATTTTTTTCTTAGATTCCAGATTCTTTAGTTAGTTTATTTTATGCTTGATTAATTAAACTAGATGAAATGTAAGAAATAGATAATAGAAATAAATACACACACCATCTACAATAGGCACACATATTTGTCTTAGGAAATATTTATACAAGCTCCAACTAGGTAGGTCAATTTGTGGGAGGCATAACTTTCTCATACAAGGTCCATTTGAGGTGATTCTTGTGTTGTTGGAAAGGTATCACTATGTAGCAAATGATAAATTGGTTAATATTAATTTTGGTACCAATAAATTTTGTCATTTAAGGCCTCAAAATGGATCCAAAATATTTTCACCCCCCAATTTTCCAGATTGGGACTGCCATTAAAATAACCCCGCAAGTTGATTCCTCCAATTTTTTCCACTCTACAATTTTTGAGATAGTTTTAAAATAATATAATGATACAAACAAAATCAATTTATATGTAATTGTCTCCCTCACCCTAAATATATCTCACAAATATGGAAACTTTTTCTTGGTGAAGGCCTTTGTAAACATGTCTACAACCTACTCCAAAGAAGGAAAACTTTGTAGATATGTAACCCATCATGGATATTTCATTTTATCTATCCTATCACATCATGTAATAATCCCTTGGTTACATGTTGAACTTTTTACTTATTTATAATACCAGTGAGTGCTCAGGGAGCACCTCCAAACCAAAATCTGGTTCTTCGTGGGTTTGCATGATCACCCACTAAATCACCAGATTCTTGTAGATTTTGTTATGTCCACCATGTTCTAAGATATGGATCTACAATATCATGCTCATTAACATCTAAATTACAATCAGAAATATAATTCAAATATTATGAAGAATCATCCTTAAGATTAACATCAAAAGTAGGTGGTGAAGTTGTAGTAAGTTCCTCCTCGAGTGCAAGAAAGAGGCCTTCACTATTCTTGTCCCTTCTTTCCATATTCTCCTAATTTCATCTGTTAGGAGCATAACATAATCACATTTAGGAAAAAAATGAGAAAATTTATACAACCCAAAAAGGTGATCCACCTCCTCAATTATAACTTTGGAACCATTTATTCATCTTGGAGATAACCACTAAATTTGGAGTGAATTCTACCCACTTTCCTATCCTAAATGAGTGATTTAGTAGAATGAGAGTATATTGATGGATATTTTTGGAACATAAAATACATTCTAGAAAATTCCATCATCTAATTCCACTCTCTCTTATCCACAAAATTTGGCAAGTGTGTCACCTCCCATTAAAATAGGACCAGTGAAAGAATCCAAAGAAGAGAAGATATCATGTGAAGTAGCCATGTGATGTGAGGAACTGGAATATAGAATCCATGTATTAAGCGAGGAATAAATAACAATAAAATTATGGGCATTATCTTGATATTTTGATGGCTAATATCTAGTCTTGTCTCCAAGCTTCTTCTTTGCATTATTTGATATGCAATCTTCAAGATTATGCTGTAGAGATTGATCCGTAAGATCGAAAACATTTTTCATGCATGAAATTATTAGATTAAAACCCCTGTTAAAATAGCTTCACATTGTTTTCTCCTTCTTTGGGTTTCCTACTTTTGAGTTAGAAGACTCCCAAGTGGGTTTGTTGCTAATTCCTTTCTTGTGATCATGATTCTTCTCCTTCTTTCATTTTGATTTATCCTTGTTGTTCTTGTTGTTTTCATGTATTGTAAGTGCATGGGAGTTATAATGTTTGAGAACCCTCGCCTTGATAAGTTTACTTTTATTTTGAATGAGTAATTCAATGGAGTCATCCAAAGAAGGTATCTTCAAAGCCCTTTTTATTGATAGGCTTTGTAGAAATTTAATACAAAATATGTATTTCCTAGATTCTCCTGATATAAAAATAATATGCTATTGTTAAATACATAAGAGCTTCTACAAACCTTTGCATAATTTGAAACAAAATCGCCAATCACAATATCATGAAGAAAGATCAATCACACAAAACACAGATAATTTACCGAGAAAACATAAAGCTCAAAACCCCACTATCTTCTATTATGTATTATATCATGGATCATGAAAAAATTACATACAAAGCTCTAATACAAGAGCTCTGAGTAAATGAGCTAACTATCTCACACTGCCATACAAAATTTGGCAAGTTCCTTAGCCAATTTACTGTCTCCAGACAACCTGCCTCCACTACGCAATCCCAGCTAATAGAAATATCTGAATGAATGGAATCATGCTTGCCTTGACTACGAAATCCTCATGGGCACATCTAATGTGTGTGTGGTTTCATGTGTGCAACCGATAATGTCGCAACTGATAGTCAAATTCCCTTTCACCTAGAACTCAACTGAGTCTCCACTCGATCTGACATGCATGCAACTAATAGTAGTAAATCTTTAGTTGCATGTGAGTCCACTGATTGTGAATTAATTAATAATTAATTAAGTTGATCTCTCACTAGTGTATCTTCAGTTACAACTAGAACAACTCAGTTTAAATCACTTAACTGAGTTAAATTAATTTACAACTTTCATAAGTGCACTTCCAAATCCGTTACAAATAATTCCACTTGCATGTCCTACCAACCAATCTCTTAACTCGAAATTCCCATAGCTAACTAATTTTCCACTTCAGTTAACTATTTCCAAGTGCTCATTGAGAATAGATTATTGTTTATTGTCCAACTATTATTAAGGGATAATAATAGTCGACATGCATCTATAAACAGACATGAAATATATAAATAGAACTTGCACATACATCTATAAATAGACATTATCTATAAATAGAATTTGCTCATTCATCTATAAATAGATATCCACCTAAAAATAACCTGAGGCTCCATCCTAGTGTAGGTGCTTAATTTTCACTGGGATCTTCTTGTTGAATCTCAACACTCCCTCTCAACAAGAAAGGGATTATCCTTCACCCTGATCCTGTCTCTATGATATTCAAATTTGCTTCTGGTGAGTGCCTTCATCAAAATATCTGCATCCTTATCTTCCGTAGGAATGTACTGAAGCAACATGATTCTCCTCTGCACACAATCTCTGAGATGATGATACTGGATATCTATATGCTTAGATTGATCATGAAACACATGATTAATCAAGAGTTTAATGCAACTCTGATTATCACAATGAATCACTGTCAGATCTAAATGAGAACCAAACAAACCAACCAATATCTTTCTCATCCAGATAGCCTCACATGCAGCTTGACTCGTTTCCATGTATTCCTCTTCCGCTGAACCGAGTGCCACAGATCTCTGCTTCCTTCTGTGCCAAGAAACAACTGTAGATCCAATGCTAAAGATCCCTTCCCTTATGTGCTCTTTCTGTCTGATCGACTGCCCGCCCAATTTTCATCTGTGAAGCCTTGCAATTACACCTCATTCGTCTTCTTGTACCATAAACCATACTCTGATGTGCCCCTCAGGTATCTCAGGACATGCTTTCCTGCCTTCCAAAACAGCTTGGTAGGCTTAACCATAGCTTGACTCAGTTGGTTAACCGCATATAAAATTTACGCTCTCGTGTTCACTAGATACATTAGTGAACCCACTAACTATCGACGGATAGTAACATCCACTACCTCTCCAGAAGTAGTATCCTCTTTCCTCTAGTTTCCTGGAAGAGGAGTATCCATGGGTTTGCAACCCTCCATGTGAAACTTACCCAGTATCTCCCTTGCATACTTTTCTTGAGACACAAAAATTTCACCATCTCACTGCCATATTTCCAATCCAAGGAAATAATGAAGGAGGCCCATATCCTTCATCTCGAACTCCCTTGCAATATCCTCCTTACATGAGTGTATCAACGGATCATCACCAATCAATATTAAATCATCAACATAAAGAACAATGATTAAAATCTTACCCTCCACCAAAATTTGGTATATGTTTGCATCTGCTTCACTTTTGGTGAAGCCCAGTCCAGTGAAATAGTTTTCAATATGAGTGTATCAAGCACGAGGTGCTTGCTTCAGCCCATACTTCGCTCTTTTGAGTCAGCACACATGCGAATCGCTGTTGAAGATCTCGAAACCTTCAGGTTTCTCTACGTACACCTCTTCCTCAATGATCCCGTTGAGAAACACAGTTTCACATCCATCTGATGAATGCACCAACCCATCTACGCTAAGAGAGCAAGGATGGTACTTAAGGAAGAATACCTTGCGACAGGTGCAAAATTCATAATCTATCCCCTCGATCTGTGAGAAGCCTTGGGCCACAAATCTGGCCGTGTATTTCTCAACACTCCCATCAGTAGCTTGTTTTACCTTGTAGATCCATCTCGACCCTACCATTGATTTATCAAATGGCCTTGGAACAATTTCCCAAGCACTGTTTTTGACAATGGAGTCATACTCCTCCACCATTGCGTCTACCCGTGTGGGATCCTGCACTGCTTCCTGAAAGGATGATGGTTCATTCACAATACATTTTCTCGTGAGATCCATGTATCCATTAAATCGGTCAGGAGACTGTATTTGTCTTCCCTGTGAAGTAGGGACTCCTACATTCTGTGCAGCATCAAGTCTCAGCCTATCAACTTCTTTGGTACGCCTTCTACCAGTTATGATGTTTGGCTCTGCGTCAGTGGACTCCTCCACTCCATGAACCTCCTCCCATGGCTGATCCACATCTAGAGACTCATATTTGGGAACCAACAGTTCCTCTTCATGCAATTTTAGCTCCCTCTAAAGCGACAATCACATGGCTTTCCCCTCGTTGAATTTTATATCCCATTGCACCATAGTCATTCAACCATTTGTCAAATACACACGATAATTATGGTGTGTTTCTGTGTGCCCCACAAAAATCCAAACTTCAGCAGTTGACTCCAGCTTCTTCCTGGCGTCCTTAGTCACATGCACATAAATAGATGAGCCAAAAATCTTAAAGTGTGAAACATTTGGTTTCTTACCAGTGAAAGCTTCTTCAGCTGTACTCATGCCAAGTAGTCTACGAGGACAACAGTTTTGCACATAAACCACAGTGTTGCATTCTTCCACCCACAAATGCATTCGTAGGCCCTAATCATGCAACATCGCTCATGTTTCTCCCATGATCGTTCTGTTCTTCCTCTCCGCGATCCCATTTTGCTATGGGTTATGAGGCACTATGAGTTCTGTTCAAATTCTTTCTTTGTTGCAGAAGTTCTTGAATTTGTTAGAGATGTATTATCCATGATTATCGCTCCTCAGAGCCTTCACTTGCTTCCCCAACTCTTTCTCCACCAATTCCTTAAACTCACAAAACTTTGAAAATGTTTGATCTTTGTTCTGCATGAAGAAGATCCATAATTTATGACAAAATTCATCAACAAAAATAACATAGTATTTATGTTTTTTTGTTGAAGAAACCGAGAATGGTACACACACATCTGTGTGAACTCTCTCAAGGATCTCCGAAGCACGGTTCTCATTTTCATGAAAGGTGGACTTTACATACTTCCCCATGGTGCAATCCTTGCACTAAACTAACTGAGAAAGTGTTCCCATTGGAAGTCCAGTAGATATTTGTTGCATGACTTTGAAGGTTCCATGATGAAGATGGCCCAATAACCTGTGCCATAATTCGCCGTCATCTCGGCTCACCCCTCTTTGGCCTTGCCCATCATGGAAGCAGATCCATCTAACTCCAGCTTGTAGAGATTCTTAACTCGAACCCTATCCTCTTGGCTTGACCCATTGTTTTATGTCGCAGGAAATATTTTCCATCACTGAAAAAAATGTCATAGCCTCTGTCCTCCAACATTGCGACTGAGACCAAATTTTTCTTCAGACCTGGAACATGCATAACATATTTCAATTGAAATGGTTTACATGACTCCCTCTGAAAGGTAGTGATACCAATTCCGATTAGAATATATTTTCCATCGTCACCCATCTCTATAGCATTTGGAGATCTTTCTCCTCCAAGTCACTGAAAAGTTCCTTATCTCGCGTCATGTGAAAGGAAGCACCAATATCCAAATACCACACCGATCCCAATGCACTTGACACCATGCATGCGATCAAAGAGAAGTCAAGTTCAAATTGTGAGGCAAGGGCCTCACCAGCTGCAGCTCCAGCAGCCTTCTTGTTCCTCTTCTTTTGCGAACAGTTAGTAGAAAGATGCCCATGTTCATGACAGTGAAAACACTTCACCCTGGACATATCCAGCTTCTCGCCTTTAGACTTAGATTTAGAATGGAATTTCTTCCCCTTCCCATTCCTTGCCTTGGCGGCCAAAGAAAAATCCTCTTCATCATCATGCTTTGATGAAGATCCATCTCTAGTGCTCTGCCTGAACTCCTCCTGCACCAGATCTGACCATAGTTGTACCCAATCTGGAAATTTTTCTCGTCCGTTGATAGAGTCTTCATAACTCTGCCAACTCTTAGGAAGTCTCGAGAGAGCCAGGCTCACCAAATCATCATTAGTAACAGTTATTCAAACACTCCCAGTTCATCCCGACATTGGACAAACTTTGTGAGATTCTTTGGAATGGTGTCGCCCTTTTCCATCTTGATCTTTCTGAGTTTATCTTTGAGCGCCAATTTCATATGGTCGCTGCTACTTTGGAATATATCCGTCAATGCCTTCCACATAGAATATGGTGTGGCTTTCCCATGGAATCTTGAGACAATGTGGTCTCGTACTCCCTCCAACGGGATCCTCCTCGCCTTTGTCACTTTATTTTGCCATGCATCAAGATTTGCAGCATCTGTAGCATGTGGCTTAGGAACATATTTTTCAATGAATTCCTTCAATCCATTGTCTTCGAGTACTAACTCCATCCTTTCCTTCCAAGAAATATAGTTCGAGCTGCCCTCGAGTGCATACTCTAACCTCAAGCCATTGAAAGACATTTCGATCTTGAATCAGCTGTAGTGCCAAAAAATTCTTTCTGCAAATTTGAATTCTTTCCACCAACAAACTCAGATCTGACTTCAAAATTGCAATTTCCTGTGCTCTAATACCATGTATAAATTTAATACAAAATACATATTGCCTGGATTCTCCCGATCTAACAATAATATGCTACTCTTAAATACAGAATCGCTTCTACAAATCTTTGCGGAATTTGAAACACAATTGCCAATCACAATATCATGAAGAAAGATCAATCACACATAACACAAATAATTTACCGGGAAAGCATAAAGCTAAAAACCCCACTATATTCTAATATGTATTATATCATGGATCATGAAACAATTACATACAAAGCTCTAATCCAAGAGCTCTCAGTACATGAGCTAACTGTCTCACACTATCATACAAAAATTGGTAAGTTCCTTAGCCAATTTACTGTCTCCAGATAGCATGCCTCCACTGCGCAACCCCAGCTAATATCAATCCCTAAATGAATGGAATCTTGCTTTCCTTGACTACGCAATCCTCATGGGTACATCCAATGTGTGTGTGGTCACATGTGTGCAACCAATAATGTCCCAATTGATAGTCAACTTCCCTTTCACCTAGAACTCAACTAGGTCTCCACTAGATCTGACATGCATGTAGTTAATATGTTGGGTATGTGTTATATTCTTTCCATGACTAGCCCCACGCACTGTACGTTGCGCCAGGCGCAGCAGGGGGGTCACAAGGGGGGAGGCAGCCCCCACTTTTGGGGTTCAGGGCAGCGCCTCGGAGAAAATTGTTTTGGTGTGCGGACCCACTCATAGGCGGACCCACGCATGTTTTTTGCATGATTTTGCACATGGTTTTGGGGTACGATGGTTTTTGGCCCCTAGTATTTTGTAGATTCGGTCAAGGGAACTATGGTTATGTTCTAATCTAGGGTTAATGGATTGGGGTTTATGTATGCTTCGACATGTATATATATGTGTTGTAACACTAAAGGAATATAATGAAAAATCAAGCTGGTCGTCCTAATTTAGGATCTAGGGGAAAATATCTGTGTTTATCTATTTTTATGCTTTATGCTCTCGCTATTATTTATTTTCTATTATAAGATTCGTGTGTAGATAATTTCTGTTCAGGGTTAAAACCTACATTTGGTATCAGAGCTGTTTCGGCTTCAAGGGGACGCCTTTGCTGCTGAGGGTTTTTTGCTCGGGGCTGAGGTAGACCCTGTTCAGTGGGAGATCTGCGGGATCGATTCTTGCAGTGAAAGAAGATGGCGAGCGGCGGAAAGATAGAGATCGAGAAATTTAATGGTCAGAGTTTTGAGTTGTGGACTGAATGGAGGATCTGCTGGTGGATAAAGATCAGTGGATCGTAGTAGATCTAGGTACTAAACCAACAGCAATGTCAGATGAAGATTGGAAGAAACTGGATCGGAAGGCTAAGAGCATAATACGGTTGTGTGTCTCAGATTCAGTAGTGTTGAATGTATCTGGGGAAGCTACGGCGAAAGATTTGTAGCGAAAGATTTGTGGGAAAAACTTGGGAATTTGTACCAATCTAAGTCTTTGGTGAATAAGTTGTTCCTGCGGAAAAAGATGTATAACCTGAGGATGAAGGATGGAGACTTAGTGACAGAGCATCTGAATGCCTTCAATATTGTGGTAAGTCAACTATCATCTGTTGATATTAAAATCTCAGATGAATATAAGTGCATCAGTTTGTTGTGTTACTGTGCTCCACTCATGCAGGATGAGTCTGCATGAAGGAAGGTAGCAATACAACTACCTTGAATTTTGATGACATTGTCTCGGCTAACAATCGGAGGAAATGAGCCAGTATGGAGAGACCGGGGCTCGGTCTGTATACGTATAGGAAGGTCACAAAACAAAAACAAGAATAAAAATCTCAGTGGGGAGATCCAAATCTAGAGGAGACCTAAATCTCTGGAAAGTTTGTAAGGTATCTCTTTGGAAATGCAGGAAGGAGCACTACAAAAATTTACTTGAATCTAAAGCTCCTGAGAAAGAAAAGGGATCTGATGATGCTCCTTCCGCAGAGGAAAAAAACCACCTCAGATGAAGGTGGAGATGTGTATTTAGCTTCTTCTTCAAATACACATGTAGATCATGATTCATGGTTAATTGACTCAGGTGCATCCTTTCACTTCACTCTCCATAGGTAGTGGTTCTGCAAGTATGAGAAGTATGATGGTGGCGATGTATTCCTAGGGGATGATAGGAAGGCCAGAATTATCAGACGTGGAAAGGTCAAGCTGAAGCTGCAAGGTGGAAGGATTAGAACACTTCCTGGTGTTCTGCATATTCACACTTTAGATGGCGAGAGAATACGATTTATATAAGCAGGATGGATGATGCGAGTGTGTAAAAACGGTGTTAAGAAGAAAGGTTTTTGCAAGATGGTTCGGGGAGCCTTGTAGTATTAATGCGGGAGTTCAAGCTTGGAACTCTGGCCTGAGAAGCACAAGGCTGCTTGTTATTGATAGATTATACTTGATTATGTAGTTCTGAAGCGTAGGCGGAAAGCAACTATCTCGGTGAAAGACCATGCTATGGCATCAAAGGCTTGGACATATTGGAAAGAAGGGCCTTCGGATACTGCATAGAAATGGTATGGTAGAAGGTATGTCTAATTGCTCTTTGGATTTTGATTTCTGTGAACATTGTGTATATGGGAAGCAGAATCGGGTGAGTTTTCCTTCTGGTGCTAAGAGGGCGAACAAGATATTAGAACTTGTGCATAGTGATGTGTTTGGACCTGTGTCAGTTCCATCACTGGGAAAGTCTGTGTACTATGTTTCATTCATAGATGACTTCTCAAGAAATACATGGATATATTTATTGAGGAAGAAATATGAAGCTTTTGACAGATTTAAATAATTTAAGGCTCTGGTGGAAAACCAGACAGAGAAGAAGATAAAGGCGCTGAGGATAGATAATGGTGGGGAGTTCTACAAGAAGAAATTTGACGAGTTCTGTAAGAAGTGTGGTATAGCACGACAAAAGACTACTCCATACACACCTCAGCAAAATGGAGTTGCAAAAAGAATGAACAGAACACTGATGGAAAAGGCAAGAAGCATGCTCAGTGATACCGGGTTAGGACAAGAATTCCGGGCAGAGGCAGTGGAGACTGCATGCTATCTGGTTAACAGATCACCTTCATCAGTGTTGGAGGATAAGACTCCACATGAGGTATGGACTGGTAAGAAAACCTCTCTTTCACATCTAAGAGTATTTGTATGTGATGCATATGTACATGTTCCAAAGGAGAAAAGGACCAAGTTGGATAATAAATCTGAAAGGTGCATCTTTATTGGGTACACGGATGGTTTAAAAGGTTACAAGCTTTGGAACCCAGAAACAAGGAAGGTTGTGTATAGCTGAGATGTGGTGTTTAGAGAGGTGAAAGATGTTGTTAAACATGAAATCATACCAAAGGAACCTGAGAAGATATAGTTTGAGATAAAAAAGTATGAATCAGACTCTACAGCAGAAGAAGATTCAGAAGAGGAAGAGCCACAAACTCCAGCTTTGAGAAGATCAGTTCGAGAAAAAAGGAAACCAGAAAGGTATAGTCCATCTACTTTCTGTTCAGGTTTTTCCTTAACTATAACTGATGATGATCCCAGAAATTTCAGGGAGGTAGTAGATTCAGAGGATGGAAAACTCTGGAAGGAGGCCATGGTTGATGAAATGGCATCCTTGCACAAAAATGAGGCATGGGATCTAGTGGAGTTGCCAGCTGGAAGTAAGCCCATCGGGAGAAAATGGGTGTTTAAGAAGATGAATGAAGGAAAGGTGGAGAAATAAAAAGCTCGGTTGGTAGCAAAAGGTTATTCCCAGGTGCCGGGAATTGATTTTGGTGATATTTTTTCTCCTGTTTCCAAGGTTACTTTTATTAGATTACTTTTATCTGTTGCTATTGCATTTGATTTTGAGATAGAACAGATGGATGTGAAGACAACATTTCTTCACAAGGATCTAGAAGAGGAGATCTACATGAAGCAACCTAAAGCCTTTATGGAGAAGGGTAAGAAATAACTGGTATGCAGGTTGAAGAAGTCTCTGTATGGGTTAAAACAGTCACCAAGGATGTGGTATCAGAAATTTGATACCTATATATGGGGACTTGGCTTCACCAAAAGCAAGGAGGATCACTGTGTTTATTTTAAATTAATTGGTGACCGTGTTATTTATTTGGTCTTGTATGTGGATGATATTGTTGATTGGAAATGACAAAGAAATTATCCAAGATTTGAAGACCCAGCTATTCTCCAAATTCGACATGAAGGATCTTGATGCTGCAAACTATATTTTGGGCATGGAAACTAAGAGAGATTGGGCAAAGAGGAAGCTATGGTTAAACCAGAGGAAGTATGTCGAGACTATATTGCAGAGGTTCAATATGCAGGATAGTAAATCGGTGAATGTTCCTATTCCTGTAGGTGTAAAGCTATCTACCGAACAGTGTCCCAAGACACAAGAAGAAGAGGAGGATATGTCCCGTGTTCCATATGCAATTGCAGTGGGTAGCCTGATGTATGCAATGGTCTGTACTAGACCAGACATTGCACATGCAGTGGGAGTATTGAGCAGGTTTATGTCAAACCCAGGGAAGGAGCATTGGACAGCAGTGAAGCGGGTTTTCAGATATTTACGTGGCACTAGTGATTATGGCTTGTGCTACCAGGGAAGACCGGGATTGGAAAGAATGTTGGACATTCATGGTTTTGTTGATGCAGACTGGGCTGGAGATCTGGACCAAAGAAGATCTACAAGTGGGTATGTGTTTAGCCTATTTGGAGGCACAGTCAGTTGGATGAGTAAAAGACGGTCTGTAGTGGCTCTTTCAACTACAGAGGCAGAATACATAGCAGCCACTCATGCAAGCAAGGAAGCAATTTGGTTGCAGAGATTGTGTTCAAGTATGGGGTTGGTACAACAAGCTATAAGGATAGACTGTGATATCCAAAGTGCAATTTTCTTGGCTAATAACCTTGCTTACCATTCAAAGACAAAGCACATTGATGTTCAATATCACTTTGTTAGAAATATGGTGGAGGTTAAAAGGGTGTTGCTGGTAAAGGTGGACACTTTGAAGAATGTTGCAGATGCATTGACAAAGTCTGTGAGCACTCAGAAGTTCTCTTGGTGTAGAGAAACAATGGGTGTTGAAGAATTGGCCCAATGACTAAGCTCTCTTATGGCCCCCTGTGGAAAGAAAACAACAAGTGGGAGAATGTTGGGTATGTGTTATATTCTTTCCACGACTAGCCCCATGCACTGTACGTTGCGTTGGGTGCAGCAGGGGGGTCACAAGGGGGGAGGCAACCCCCATTGTTGGGGTCCGGGGTAGCGCCCCGGCGTAAATTGTTTTGGTGTGCGGACCCACTCATAGGCGGACCCACCCATGTTTTGTGCATGAGTTTGCACATGGTTTTGGGGTACGACGGTTTTCGGCCCCTGGTATTTTGTAGATCCGGTCAAGGGAACTACGATTATGTTCTAATCCAAGGTTAATGGATTGGGGTTTATGTATGCTTCAGCATGTATATATATGTGTTGTAACACTAAAAGGAGTATAATGAAAAATCAAGTTGGTCGTCCCGATTTGGGATCCAGGGGAAAATATCTGTGTTTATCTGTTTTATGTTTTATTCTCTCGCTATTGTTTATTTTCTGTTACAAGATTCGTGTGTAGATAATTTCTGTTCAGGGTTAAAACCTACATAATAGTAGTAAATATTCAGTTGCATGTGAGGCCAATGCTTGTGAATTAATTAATAATTAATTCACTTGATCTCTCACTAATGTATCTTCAGTTACAACTAGCACAACTGAGTTAAACTCACTTAATTGAGTTAAACTACTTTACAACTTTCATAACTGCACTTCCAACTCTGTTACAACTAAGCCCACTTGCATGTCTCACCAACCAACCTCTTAACTCGAAATTCCCATAGCTAACTGATTTTCCACTTCAGTTAACTATTTCCAAGTGCTTATTGAGAATAGATTATTTTTTATCGTCCAACTATTATTAAGAGATAATAATAGTTGACATGCATCTATAAATAGACATGCAATATATAAATAGAACTTGCACATACACATATAAATAGACTTCATCTATAAATAGAATTTTCTCATGCATATATAAATAGACATCCACCTAAAAATAGCTTGAGGCTCTATCCTAGTGTAGGTGCTTAATTTTCACTAGGATCTTCTTATTGAATCTCAACATGCTTGTAGTATTAAATGAAGAAACAAGCATTGAATACTCGAGACCTGGCTTAGAAATAATAGAGAACATTAGCATCTCATCTTTCCTATCAAGACCACATGCCTTGAACTATTGACTAAAAATATTGAACTTGGATAAGAAGTTTTGTTGGGTGTCAAGATTGCTTCGGCTCAATGAGATGAACTCATTCTCTACCTAGTATCCTCTTAGTTCACTCCTACTTCCCAAATAAACCCTCATATGTGGTCCATACATTGTTAGGCTTTGAACAAGATTCTACATGGAAGATTTACTACATTTATTTCATGTTAGATTCAATTACTTTGAGTAGAATCCAAATATCAATGATTTATTATATTTATTGCAGTTAAATTCTCTTGGAAGAGCAATAAATCTCAAGACAAAAACTTAAAAAATGTAATCATAGTCTGATATGGAAGAGGAATTCAAGAGGAGTTTTGTTATATGTGAAAATATGAGAATTAAAATTAGAAGAAGAGTTGATCTTGAATCATTGAAAGCCTTCATGAAAAAGCGTGTCATTTCGAAGTGTGTTAGTGTACAACGTAAGTTATCCAATATTGTTCAAAGTTAGCTGCATTTATTAGATTCGAAATAAGCCTTCTGTGTGGGGAACTAAGAAGAGTTAAATCAATCCTAGACAGCTTGTCTAAAAGAGTGTTCGAGCCACACTTAAAACTTCCATGATTGTGTTAATTTCATTGGTCAACATTCACCCCCAATCTAACCTCCATTTTTCTTCCTTAGATTTATTAGTTGTAGATTTTTTATATTCATGATGTTTGATTAATTTAGGTCATATATTTATTAATACATATACACCTATAATATACTAAATTATATATATAGTATTAGCAGCCCCTCATCAATTGGGCAGTATGGTTGGCCAGGAATAGGGCCATTTTTCAAGATCAAATATCTTCTCCAGAGAAGATGGTTGCACAGGTTTTGGCCATATATACCCTTCTACCATCTTCAGAATCTATGCGTGCTCCCAGTGATCAGGAGTTCATAAATTTTTCTCAAAATTCAAATTTACAGGATTGGGTTGAAACTAGGATGGTTGTGTAGATCTCATCTTCCTAATTCTGGTGCCGCGAACGGTTCGAAAACCGATGTCATATGAGGGAGATATTGTGTTCTGATAAAAAATCCAAATAGGTAAAATTGCGACAGTTTGACCAGGGTTGACTGGGATGCACAGTTAGCAAGTTGGAGGTATAGTCAGAAAAAAAGAATATTTCGAAGAATATTCCTTTCCTCAGAGCCAATCGTGGGTTGACATGTGTCACACTGCTATTCGTTGAAAGTACATTGTGGAGGGCCAATAATAGGGTGCCACGTGGCTGACCCTGAAGCTACCACGTGTCCCCTAAATGGTGTGTTAAAATTTTGGTTGGAGGCCGCAGGAATCAACCCTTGGACCTTCCGTGGGCACAGAAAAGTATCTACCACCCGAGCTATACATTGGTTCTTAATTATAGTGGGTTTCAAGTTGTATTTATAGTTGGTTGAAATTTCATTTGGGGGTTAGGGACCGTCGATTGTCCTTATAACCTGCCAGCAGTCCCCGCAATGGTGGTCACATGGCACATGTTAACACCACCAATCGTCACATCAAATGTAACCCAAACTTCAAACCGATTCAACAGGTTTGTGATGTCACATGGTAATGATTAAAATAACCACTTCCGCGTGGTTAACATCAACCTCAACCGGAGTTTAAACACAAACAAACCACGATTTAACGCGTGTTCCGCTCCGACGGTTTTGCTAACCATTATGAAGACCACAGTTTGTGGTGCATGTGGCCAACCGCCCAATCGTCAAGTTTAATGTGACGGTTAGTTCTGACGGAAATTTTGGAGGGCACTTTTTTAATGTTGGAAATTTCTAATTTAACTCCAGTTAAGTGGAGTTCTCCACTTTTAGTGGAGCTTTTCTAGGTGAAACTGGACAAAAGAGTACGAGACTCAATTTTCGCCCATTCTGATTGAATGAAGAGTCATTTTTTACTAATTGGAGCATTCTTGAGCCATTGGTGCAGAGAAAAGAACCATTAGAGCACTGTACCTACATGTATTTGAAAATTTTTGACCATAATGAAAGATGGACATGCCATTGGGAGTTGGACCAACAAATGTAGCCTAGGAGGGGTGAATTTCTTCATCATGCGTGCTATGTAAATTTCATGTGGTGACTTATTTCTCTGTTTTACACTACTTTTCAGTGTTATTTAAGCTTTTTTTATGCTTCTAATTCACCTAAAATCATCTAAAATTCATGCACAAACACCTCAATCCTTAAGCAAACTAATGAAATGATTATGCACATATTTATAAACTGAAAAGACACTTAGCACAAAAAAACTAATACAGTCATTTCAAATCAGATTGGTATAAGAGCTAGAGTTTTATTCTCTAGTGCTGTTTAGTTCAAATAATTGTTTAACTGTTTGCAAGTTTTAGATGCTTACAAGGCTCAAGATTAAAAGAGGAGAAGGAAAATTGGTGGAAGAAGAAGGGTCTCAAGAAGAGAAAAGGAGAGCAATATTTCCACAATCTCCACCACCTCTTTCACTTCCTAAGGAAGTAGAAGTTCCATTAAGCATGCCTCAAGAGGAAGGGGAAATCCATGAAGAAGTTGATGCTATAGGATAAAATGCTTGGGTTGTTGGTTATCGTATATCCCTCTCGGGGCTTTCCGGTGCCCGAGGCAGACAGTAAGTTTAGTTGTACAGTTCACAAAGATGGTATATATATGTTCATATTAACTTGGAACAACTTGACGGAATGCGATAGAAAATTACCTCTTTGATGATCTCAAAGTCCCTTGGAGAACACTAGGCAGCGAAGCAAGAGTCTTCCTTCACCGGCTCCAAATCTTGGTCCTGCAATCAAACAAAGCACCTGTGTAATTTCTAACACAACATATATCCTATCAATTAAGCTAATATATAATGAACATCTAAATTATACCCATCTGAGCCATTCATATCATGCTGTGTAAATATTCAAACAATAATGACAATATTAAGCATCGAATGGACAAAACAAATACAGTTCTATTGATATTGAAAGAAGGAGGATTACAACCGTCGGTCGTACCAAGCCCTCCTCGGCCTCCCAATCTCTCTATCTCTTAAGTAGTGAAGTCTTAGTCAACAAGCTCTCTAGGAACCTCTTTGACTCTTGGTCTTCACACTATAACACTATCCTCTACTTCACGAGTATTCAACTCCTTTTTATAGGAGAGGGAGAAATCCATTGTTGCCTTTCTCTTTCCACTAGTTTGGAATAGAAAAACTAAGATTTTTCTTTAATCTCTATGCTTTTGCCTCCTTGGGAGTTCAATATTTTATGGCAGTGACCAATAATGAATTGGTGCTTTGCAGTTTCCTTTGTGAACTGACTCTCTTGTGAGGGAAAGCCGGAGATTCAAATCATTTTCCGCACGTTTTTCCCATTTCAAACTCAAAACACGGGTAACGCTGCCCTCTAGTGTAAACAGAGCGTTGCCCTAGCCACTAACACGACACATTTACTAGTCTTATGCATTATAACGCTCCTGCTTTGTTATAGAAAGGCGTTACCTTGGCAGAAATAGGTTTAATTTAGGTCTTTGTATTCCTTCCATATTTGTCTTCTCCTCTGAGCTGATGAGGAGGTATTTTGACCTGTAACAGTTGATCCCAAGAAGGAAGAAAGAGTGTTCAAGAAAGCATTTCTTGACATGACTGAGATGGTTAGAATCCTTTATCAAGAAAGGAATGAGAGACTAGAAGGAGAAGGATCTAAACTTCACAAGGAAGGACAAGAATCTTCAGGAGGTCACAATGATGAAGATAAGTCAAAGAAGGGAAATGGAGGAAATGGAGGCAATGGAGAGCCATCATCATCATCCTCTACTTATTCTTCAGTACACCAGCCACACAAGTAAAAGAACACTAGTAAAGTCCTTTCTTAAAACTTGATGTTAAGTTTGAATTGTTAATTTTTAATGGTGAAGTCAATGCAGGAAAGCTTGATAATTGGATTAGGCAATTAGAGGTCTATTTGAGAATCCAAAACCTTCAAGATGATGATACCAAAATTCAATTAGATTCATTGAGAATGGAAGGTGCAACACTTGTTTAGTGGGAATCCAAGAGAAAGGAGGAAATCAAGAAACATGGTAAGATTATTCTATCATGGTAAGATTTCATTACTGCTATAAAACAAAAATTTTATCCATTAGCTCATATGCAGAAAGCCATAATGAACTGGAAAAAATTTAGGCAATTGATGGGACAAAATGTGCAAGAATACACCTAAGGATTTAGGAGAAGAGCTCTCTTATTAGGGGTAGATTTGCAGAGCCAAGATACTTTTCTCAATTACATAGGAGGATTACATAGCTACCTAAAACATACTATTCTCATGTTTAAACCCACCAGTCTAGATTAAGTATGTGTTCAGGCCACACATCTAGAAGCTAGAGGGAAGAACATATCTGAAGAGGGTAGAAAGAAACCTTTTAAGGGTAAAGCCAAAGAGAAGATCTCAAAAGGTAAAAACAAAAGAATGCATCTGTTAAGATAGAGGGAGAAAAATTGGTTTGTAAACATTTTTCAAAAGAAGGCCATGATGAAACTCATTGTTGGAAATTACATCCTGAAATGAGGCCAAAGAAACCCAATAACAAAGGGTAAAAGAAAACTATTGCTACAACTCAACATGATTTAGGATCTGATTCAGGTGACGAACCTAAGATTATAGACATGGGATTGAAGAACATGAATGGAAAATAAATTGAAACTAAACCCAGTACTAGTACATCAAACTGTCACATATATACTCCAAATGAAGAAGAAAGAATAGAATTGTTTCATGTGAGGGTCATATCCAAACATACCAAGATTGACACATTGTTTGACAGTGGATCACAAGAAAACTTAATCTCTGAAGACTTGGTCAAGAAACTTAACCTTGAGACCATACCACATCCAAAACCATATCCATTAGGTTGGATTTGTAAGGATGAAATCTATAGGTTTCAAAGAAATGTGTATTGCTATTTGCAATCACTGCAAATATTGTTGACACAGTTGAATTAGATGTGATTCTGCTTGACATCAATGGTATTGTGTTAGGGTCCTTCTTGTATGACAGGAAAGCAATATTTCATTTCCATGAGAACAAGTATCATTTATTCAAAGATGAAAGGAGGTCAGTGTTAGAGCACATCGCAAGAAGAAAAACATTGCTATGGTAAATTCTGGACATGTAAAGAGGATGGTAAATTCAAGTAAGAATTTTGTTCTTCTTATGATTAAGCCTAAAGCTGATATTAATCATGAATAATTTGAGGGATGTGATCCTAAGTTGAAATCAGATTTATATGATGTATTTAATTCACATCATGATATGTTTAAGGAGCCAATAGGATTGCCTCCAAAAAGAGAGATTCAACATGAGATTTAGTTGCAACAAGATTCTCCTCTTCCAACCATCAGTATGTATCGCATGTCGATAATGGAGAATGCTGAAATAACGAGGAAAATCAAAGAGATATTGGACAAAGGAATCATAAGGCCAATCACCTCGCCATGTGGTTCACCCATAGTCTTGATACCAAAGAAAGATGTGACTTGGCGCATGTGTGTAGATTTTTGAGCTTTGAACAAGATTACGGTAAAAAATCATTACCCACTCCTAAGAATAGATGATTTGCTTGATCAACTGAAAGAAGAAGAGTTTTTCACTAAGTTAGATTTATGAAGTGGATATCATCAAGTAAGAATTGCAGAGAGTGATATATGGAAAATTGCATTCAAAACAAAACAAAGACTCTTTGAGTGGCTAGTTATGCCATTTGGTTTGTGTAATGCACCAAAAAATTTCATGTGTTTTATGGATAGTGTTTTGCATCCATTCCTTGATGAATTTGTTATTGTGTTGGCTCGAGGGTTCATGACCCAGGTTCGGAGGTTAAGGTTTTCCAACAAAGCCCTATACTATTGGCCCTTTCGACAATGACCTGATTGCGCAGGCCAAAGTCCCACCCGAAGCAGTATGGGAGGGTGCTGGAATCAGGTTTCTGCACTGTGAGAGAGAGTAGATAAGTCAAGCAGGTCTGCATTCCTAGCCTATCGAATTCGTACTTAAACATATATATTCGCAGGCTTACAGAGCTATTATCATTCATAGATTGAATAAATACCTCTACATCCACGTGCGTAATACCAATTATCAACACATAACACTATAATTAATAGATCACAGATACATATACCAGAAACATAGATACTTTCAAAATTCACAGTAATTAAAAATATACTTTCGCAACTTAATCATATAACCCAGGTTCGCATCAATCATAACAAAGCAAATCCAGATAACATCAGATGTCCAACAATACTTCGCATATATATTAATATCAAAATCCACTTACAATCCCAAAATATCGCCTACGCACATAGCTAGCAGGGTCCGCACACAACAGGACTGAGGATCTCCGCGCACATAGCCAGCAAGAGTCCTTACCCTAACAACCCGACAATAGATCTAATAATTCATGCTTAGAATCAATATCAATTATTTTCTACCTTAAGAATAAAAAAGGTTCATCTATTTATATTGATTTAGCCTATGCATCCAATGGTTCGCAAATCGTGGTTTGCGGACTCTTTGTCTACCCTTGACCCATTACAATGCATTTGAGGCTTTGACCCACCCAAAAACCCCCACGTTAGACTAAATAATACCAAAAATATACAAAAATGGACAAAACTCGCAGCTTTAGGAGACCCTGTTCCAACATATTGTCTACTTAGATGACATTTAATTTTCAGAAAAACAAGAGAAGATCATTTATTGCATGTGAATAGAGTGCTTGATATTTTGAAGAAAGAGAAATTGTTTCTTAAGATGTCAAAGTGTGAGTTTGGAAAGAATTCTTGGTCTATTTGGGACATATTGTAGGAGGAGGAGAATTGAGGATTGATCTGTCTAAAGTGGAAGCCATTGTTTATTGGCCCACACCCAAAACAGTTACCGAGGTAAGAATTTTCTTAGTTGCAGATCAATATTGGAGAAAGTTTATTGCTAAATTTTCTTCCATCGCAACTCCTATGCATGCAGTGACAAGTGTGAAGAAAGGCTTCCAATGGGGAGGCAAACAACATCAAGCTTTAGAAGCTTTATAAGACAAGATCATTTCAACTCTAGTCCTTGCATTACCAAATTTGAGACAACCATTCGAGATTCAAACCGATGTTAGTGATTATGCCATGGGTGTAGTACTTTTGCAGCATGGTAAGCCTATCACTTTCATTCTGAAACTTTTAATGGTGCTATGAATAATTATCCTACATATGACAAAGAACTATATGCATTGGTACAAAGTTTCAAGAAGTGGAAACATTACTTGATGGGTAAAGAGACTATTGTGCATACCAATCACCAACCATTACAGTACTTGCAATCACAAACAAAATTGCAGCAATCAAGACATTTTAGGTGGATGGGATTTATTCAACAGTTTCACTTGGTTATAAGGTACAAGAAAGGTATTTTCAATAAAGTTGTTGATATGCTTTCAAGACCAATAATTAGTGCATCTAATTTACTCAAAAATGATTCTATTGTACATGAGAGTTACATAGAACAATATGCACATGACATTGATTTTCAAGATGTGTATGCTAGTTTGAGTGAAGGGAATCAAATTGAAGAAAAATATTATCACATGCATAACAATTTTCTGTTTCATTTGGGCAAGCTATGTATTCTAGAAGGAGAGAGGCTAAGTTTCATGAGAGAATCTCATTCATCTCTTATTGCTGGACACTTTGAGGTAAGAAAAACAGTGGTGCATCTACATAGGTATTGCTATTGGCCTCTCATGGTAGATAGTGTGTCACGTTTTAGAAAAGGTTGTTATATGTGTGCAACAAGTAAGCCTAGTAATAGGAAGCTTGGGTTGTACACGCCACTACCATAACCATCAAGGACATAGGAGAGTGTCTCCATGGACTTTGTTGGAGGTCTACCTATGTCAAGAAAGAAGCATGATTATCTTCATGTAGTTGTGGATAGATTCAATAAAATGTGTATACTTATGCCATGTAAGAAAACCATTACTGCTGAACAAACTGCTGAACTTTATTTTCAACATGTTTGGGTTCATTTTGGATTGCCAACTTCTATTGTTAGTGACAGGGATTCCAGGTTCATTGGGAATTTTTGTGAAACATATGGAGAATGATGGACACAAAGTTGAAAAAGAGTACCGATTTTCATCCACAAACAGATGGACAAACCGAGGTGGTGAACAGAACCATTTTGCATCTATTGAGAGGATATTGCAGCAAACATCCTAAGTTGTGGGATGAACAACTGCATTACATTCAACACGCTTACAACTGGGCAAATCACTCTTCAACACAAACATCACCTTTTGAAGTATGCTTTGGGTATTTTCCAAAATCGCCATTAGACTTCATCTTGGAGAAGGATGTTGCAATTGATGGTCATAGTGACATTGATAAGGCTCGAAAGTTCATTGAGAAAATTCACATTATACATCAACAAGTTCAAGAACAACTTGAGAAAAGTCAAAGAAAATACAAAGAGAGGCATGAAAAATACCAGGTTGATCACAAGTTTCAAGAGGGAGATGAGGTATGATTGCACATTAGCAAAGAAAGGATGCAAGCGGAAGGTAAAAAGCTCAAACCCATTCGCTATGGTCCATTCAAGATCATAAAACAAGTTGGTAACAATGCATTCCAACTTGACTTGCCTTCTTATATGCAAATGTATTCATTTGTTAATGTTGAAAACTTACGTTTGTATGAGCCACTTTTGATCGATGATCAAGGAAGTGATGTTCAACTACCTTCTATTGAAGATTTCTCGCCATAATTTCTGGATGAGCTCAAAGAAGATACAATTCTTGACAAGAGGACAAGAGAATCCAAGAGGGGAAGTGTTGACTACCTTTGAGTTGGGCTCAAAGGCACTAAACCAAGCAAGGAAAAATGGATGGAGGTTGGAAAGGTGAGGGAGTTGTACCCTCATCTACTGAACATGTAATCAAGTCTTTTGGGGTCCAAAAGCTTCCCAATGGGGAGGAGTGATCAATAGTTCATAATTGCTCAAAATTCAAAGTTATGGGATTGGGTTGAAACTAGGATGGTTGCATAGATCTTGTCTTCTTGATTCTGGCACCATGAACGGTTCGAAAAACTGATGTCGTATGAGGGAGATATCGCATTCTGATCGAAAAGCCAAACAGGTAAAATTACGATAGTTTGACTAGGGTTGACTGGGATGAACATACAACAAGGTGGAGGTACAGTCATAAAAAAAGAATATTCCAAAAAATATTCCTTTCCTTAGATCCAATTGTGGGTTGACATGTGTCACACTGCTATTCGTTGAAAGTACATTGTCGAGGGCCAATAATAGGGTGCTACTTGGTTGGCCCTGAGGTTGCCATGTGTCCCCTAAATGGTGTGTTAAAATTTTGGTTGGAGGCCATAGGAATAGACCCTCGGACCTCCCGAAGGCACGCATAGGTATCTACCACCCGAGCTATACGTTTTTTCTTAACTATAGTTGGTTGCAAGTTGTATTTATGGTTGGTTGAAATTTCACTTGGGGGTTGGGGGCTGCCGGTGGTCCCAACCCGCCAGCGGTCCCCGCAATGGTGGTCACATGGCACATGTTAACACCACCAACCATCACATCAAATTAAACCCAAACTTCAAACCGATTCCGTAGTTTTGTGCTATCACATGGTAAGGATTGATGTAACCACTTCCGCGCGGTTAACTTCAACCTCAACCGGAGTTTGAATGCAACCAAACCATGGTTTAAACACGTGTTCCGCTTCGACAATTCCGCTAACCATTATGAAGACCGTGGTTTTGGGTGCATGTACCCAACCACCCAACCGTCGAGTTTAATTATACGGTTAGTTCTAGCGTAACTTTTGGAGGGCGTGTTTTTAATGGCGGAAATTGCTAATTTAACTCGAGTTAAGTGGAATTTTTCTAGGTGAAACTGGGGAAAAGAGTAGGAGACTCAATTTTCGCCCATTCTGAGTGAACAAAGAGACATTTTTGACTAATTGGAGCATTCTGGAGCCATTGGTGCAGAGAAAAAAACCATTAGAGCACTGTAACTACATGTATTTGCAAAATTTTGAGCATAATGAAATATGGACATGCCATTGGGAGCTGGACCAGCAGATGTAGCCTAGGAGGGGTGAATTGCTTCATCATGCATGCTGTGTAAATTTCATGTGGTGACTTATTTCTCTGTTTTATAGTGTTGTTCAGTGTTATTTGAGCTTGTTTTATGGTTCTAATTCACCTAAAATCATCTACAATTGATGGACAAACACCTCAGTCCTTAAGCAAACTAATGAACTGATTATGTACATGTTTATAAAATGAAAAGACACTTAGCATAAAAAAACTAATACAGTCATTTGAGATCACCCATGATCATAAATGTAGAAGAAATTGACCCCTCAATCCCAGGGGCCTATTTTGATGGAGCTTTACCTGACAATGGCTCATGTGGGGGTGGTGTTGTTCTATTCACAAATGCTTCACATTTCTTTGAGAACCATTGGGCTAGGAGGAGGAACAAATAACTATGCTAACATTATAGCTTTGAAATGCATACTCTTCTTTACTTTTGAAAAAGGATGCAAAGCTATTCATATTTTTGGGGATTCAATGACAATTGTAAACTAGTTCAATGAACTATAGAGATGCCACATCCACACGCTACAACCCATTCTTGATGAGTTCATACGTATCAAACATACTTTTGACTATACTTCATGTTGCCACATCTACAAGAAGCAGAATACCGAGGCAGATAAAATTTGTAAAGAGGGCACTTCACAGGTTCTGGGATTTTGGAGGATCATGAAACATTTAGAAGACAAATCTCATATTTTCTTTCATAGGCCTTTTAACAAAAGCATACTTCAACAATAGTAATCTTATGGATATGGTTATATATATGTAGGAATTTAATATATAGAGATTCTAGATGTATTTTGATATGTATAAAGTACGATTGATGATACGTATAGTTAGAACAACTTCCATAAGCTAAATTGTTTACATGTTTATTTATATTATGCATGTTGATACACTAGATTGTTTCTAAGTAGTTGGGAAAGATGTTGCCAATTTTTTTGGGGGGGCTTTGGCTAGATTTTCTAGAATGCACCGAGTGCATCTACAAAATGTAATTTTCCATCTTTTAATGAAAATTATGATGTTTTTCTACGAAATAAATAAATAAATTATGTATTAACTTCTTCCCCAGTTTGTTCTCTTTTATTTATTATTACAATAATTTTACATACAATCATCTCCTTACAAATTTATATTAATTTATTCCTACTATTTTGTTCTTATATATCTTAATGTCACTTTATTATTAACATTTTAACTATTTTCATTTTGCCTTAGATTGGCTCGAGGGTTTGTGGGATTGCATAGACTCTTGGTGGTTGGTTCCCATTCCTTAAATATTTAATATTCTTTTGATCTTCATCCCTTCTCAAGTCTTTACAATGAACCTAGTTGGTAGCTTTGAAACATAAACAACAACACTCATATATGTGGATCTTCCTTCCTCAATTAATAACTTCAACCACAAAAAATTAAAAATTGTAACACTACTAATTGCAAGTTTGAGACAAAGGAGAAAGAAGAGAGAATGAGAGACCATTATTTAGACCAAAGAGACAAGAGACCAATTCAAATTATGAGGCTAAAAGACCAATGGAATTTCCTATTGTATTACATTGAATTCCATGTTTACATATTTATAACACAGTTGGTGTGGTTCCTAAATACATGAACATGTACGCAAAAACAAACTCCTCCTTAGCTTAAGTTAACTGGACCAAGAATGGAGTTAGGTCAAAAATGGAGTTGGAGCCATAAATAGAGACGACTAAGGATAAAATCAACAACAAATAGGAAAGAACTATGGAATCAACTCTCACATGCAACTAATAATTCCAAAAATAGAATTAGACTCCGGAAATACGACACAAGTCTAATGGATAAGGCGTATCCAAAAATTAAAGGATAAGTGGATAAGGTGAACTCTAAGAATAGAATTGGTCATTCATGGATAATTGGGCACTTGTTTAGAAGGAAGATAAGGATAAGTCCAATGGATAAGGTTAGCAGATAAAGCTAATAAATAAGGCCAATGGATAAGACCATCCTAGTGCACTATGATGCCATGTCATTTCCACATGTCATCATATATGGGATCACCTGCTAAAAATAGACATGTTAAATATGCATATTATAAATAGCAATCCTCTTAAATAATGGAAAAATGTAGGAAAATGTGCATGTACACCAACACTTACTATGTTTAGGTTGTCATTCATGTATGTTAGCAATTTTCTTTTTGATGTTGTTATGCGCATGCAACCTGCCAACCTATTGTCATCTGTAAAGGTTCTTTCATAGATTCAATAATAAGAAAGCATTTGTATAAATGAAAGGTAAGTGAATTGAAAAATTTTCAACGTTTATTTAAGTGTCACTTCATGAAGCTTTTAAGATTCTCTTCCAATTAGAAAACTAAGAAACTAGTATTCACTCAACCTGATTACAACTTCCTTTCATAGTTAGCTAATGGAAGCTCCCACTGACCAAATAGCATGGACATATTTAGCCTTATTAAGGAGGTGATGATTAGTTTAGTAATATTCTCTCTCCTTGTCATTATACTTAAATCTCCCAACTACTTCCTGATTCTTTCACCTTGATAACTAGCATTTGTTTGAGTTGCTTAATTGAACTATTTTACACACATGAGAGATCAATCTTTGATCCCCACTAATAATCATATGGTAATGGCAATGAATTTATAAGAGCTCTTAGCACATTGGATGCACGACCTCCGCATTCCCAACTTACGTAGGAAGACAAGAACACATGGACATTGAGTTGTCTTATTTGGAAGTTGGACAATAGGTTTAAATCAACATGGACTCGGCTTGTAAATTATTCAATAACTCTAGAATAATAGATCTCATAGTAGGTTTCGTGTATTTGTCAAATCCTGCAATGCACGTGGTGGTTAAGATTTTACATTTGGCAAAATCGTGTATCATATGTAATGTTTTTTTCTCTCACATAACAAATGTAATCCTTTTAAAATGGTGTTTTTCTAATTCGCATTATAAGTGAACACATAATATAAGTGACAATTTGATAATCTTATAATGGATGCATGGTGATCTAGTATTGGACACGTATTGGATGTCCACACAAATAATAACCATGGAAGTGTTTTTGAACAACCATGTGAAGAGCAGAGACAAACCTTTATTCAAGCATATCATTCACATAATGATATTGTAATAAATGGTTGCACAAATCATAACATGAAAGTGTTATTGCATCGTCATATAAAGAATGGATAAATAAAATTTCACCTTGCAAAATTATTGAACACAATCGACCATTAAAGTTAAGGTTAGAAGGTCAATATAATGTAAACTTTAAACTTTATGTTTATCATTGGCAAAATAGTTGTCCACACAAATAAAGTTAATTACAAGAAAGTTAAGGTGAAAGAGAAATCTTATAATCTTAGAAGGTCAATACAACGAAAACTTTAAACTTTATGTCTATCATTGGCAAAATAGTTGTCCACACTAATAGAGTTAATTAAAGTTAATTACAAGAAAGTTAAGGTGAAAGAGAAATCTTATAATACTGAAGATAGTTGAAAACGTTTCCTTGCAAACAAATAAATTCAAAAATATATCAAATCAACAACTCCCATGGTTGACGTCTTTTCTTTAGTTTCAAAACTTGGTTCATCACTTATAATTGATTTATATCATGAATATATATACAATGAGGGTGGAAATGTCATTTCTCTTGGTTTTTTGGACATTGCTACTGAGTGGTTTTTTAAAAAAAATTAATATTACAAAATGTTTTAATGAAATAGAAAAATGGAAAAATTAGATATATATGTGCACACGAAAGCTAAATGTTGACATTGTTGTTTTTTTATTTTTTATGTTTTATTTTTTATTTTAAGATATTACATAAGTGGTAAAAAAAGTATTGAAAGAGAAATTCAGATTAGATATAAGCTCATGAATATGAAACTGTGTCTTTTGAATTTATGCACTTTTATCATAAAACCATATCCTTGAACAAAATAGCCACAATGTATTATATTGTTGATGGTTAAAATAATATAGCTTATTAGAGTATAACTAAAACATGAATCAAGAGTAGAAGTCTTCTTTGACATTTATGAACATATTTCATAAAGTTTGTTGGTTGTTCTATCCATTATGAGCATATGTCATAAAGTTATCATCCATTGTCTTGGGCTATGCTATCAATATGCGTAATAATAGTAAAAATAGTTTATTAATGTATTCCAATATTTTAATTAAAACTAATAAAAAATATATTATCAATACTAAAAAAAGAGAGAAGCATGATGTACACGTATGATAATTAAGTAAAGTTGAGCAGTATTGTAAACTAATGAAAGTCTTATGCAGGTCTATTGTGATCAATATCTTGGATATTTTGCATGGTATTAGCATACCAAACATTCAATTTCATTTCCAATTGGATTATATGTGTGACACACGATTCTAGCACACATAAAAAATTCAAAGGATTTTACTTATTTCTGATAAGTTTGAATTGCACAAAATGTTCTTGGAGGCCTCTTATATGCAGAGAATTTGATAGCTGATAATCAGTTTCCCAATGAGTTGTGAAAACCTAAACATAGCATTAATTAGAATTCGTTATTGTATGGCTTGCATATTGGGAGACACATGTGGACAATTTACAGGTATCATGGTGAGCAAGATCAATTTTTTTTAATATTGGCTCTATTATAAGAAAATTAAAACATAATACAAGTAAATATATAAATAAATTAAAAATATTCAATTAACTTTTCAATCATGAATTTAAGTCAATTAATTTCTCAATCATGAATTTGTCCGAAAATAACTAGGAAGCAGGAGGTTAAAAGAATTTGTAGAACCACGACATTAGGCAAAGTCAAGAAAAATGAGGTACATGTGAAACCATAAGATCTTTTTATTTCTTAGAATATGTAAAACACGAAGATTTTTATCCATGCTTTGGTTTTTCTCTATCATTGAAATACTCAAACTTAATAATCATCCATAATTCACATTATTCTTGATAAAACTGCGACAATTTGATCTTGTTTAGTTTCTGCAAGAAAAATGTAGACTAAGTTTCATATAAAATAGATTGTCATTGCCTATTTTAGAGAAGAGAGGTACATATGTACCATTATAGACAACCACAGAAAAACCTTACAACACCTTCCCAAGGTTCGTGGAACAAAATATCATTGCATTTGAAGGAAAACAAAAAATTGTATAATTGAAGCCCATTAGTCGGATATGATAAGTCGTGAAAGTGGAGATGTGTGAGGTGGTGGAGAAGCAGTAGTTGGTGGAGCATTGATAACAACAAGAGGCTATGTGAGCTCCTTAGAGTCAGAATCATAAACTATATACTTCTCAACCCTTCGCAAATGAGAGACTATATCATCCAAGCATAAACGAACATTCCGGAGAAGTCCCTTGTATCCTCTTGTCCTGCAAATATTTTATAATTGTCCACCTTCTTATCTCGGAGAACCAAACGAAAGAGGGTATCCATTTTTTGATGCACAACAAGAGAGTGTAGAAAATGCAATCTCCTATTTTTTATTTTCTAAGGGTGGGAATCCATTTGAGGTCTTCTACACCCACCTCTGAATCAAAGAACCAAGGCTTATCATCGAAATCCCTAGATTCAAGGTGAAGAATTTCCTTTTGAACCTCCATAGGGACTGAATCAATATAGGTCGTTGTTGAATTCCAACCAAACAATTGTTTACGTTGAGAACTAGAGCTACTAGCACCCCCTCTATGACTTTCCATTCTCTGTCGAGGTGGCTTAGTCGCAAAGAGAAGTGGATAAAACACATAGAATTGACCGATACAAAGATGAAGTGGACAATACCCATAGCTTTGGACCCTCAACCCTCATAGTGCACATGTAAGACTTGAGACTATATTACAAACTGAGAGAGGGTAAGTTGGAATAAGAAGGGATAATTGATGAAATATTTGTTTATTTATTTAAAAATGGTGGATAAATTGTTTCAATAGATACTATTTAAATATAGTTTAATTGTTTTGTGTTTTCTTTTTTTCTAGAAATATTTTTCAATCAATTTTATTTAAATTTTGGTTTGAGTTATGTAGTATGTACAAAATAAGTTCCAAATTGTTTTTCTAGACATTCAATTTTTTTATGTATTAAAAAATACAATTTAAATAATAAATAACTAATCCACTCATATAACTTAAATGGCTTGGTAAATGATAATCTATGATAAACATCCAAAAAAAAACTTACTTTATGATACATTTTACCAATATTTAAAAAATCATAAAAATAACTAAATTATAATTTTATTTAAAATTATTATTATTATTAATTATAATAATAATTAACATATAACTCAAACATATATGTTAAGATATTCTGACACATAGGAAATAGTTAAGAATAACTTAGTCTAGTGTAGAGTTAGGTAAAGTGTGTTTATTTACTACGTACATTTGTAACTTATAATCTGACGATCACGATTTGTAGTGATCCAATGGTTCACTCTCCTCGGTATTAACGACACTAGATCTGTGGCTTAACACCCGATTGGTCCATGATCTCTATTTAAAGAGCATGGAGGGTCATTTTTCTGGTAACCGTTTATGAGAGAAACATATGTAACTTTTCTTTTTATATTAATAAATTTCCTGAAGTGGCCGCGTTGGCTTAGGCTGTGGACTGTTTCCCTCTTCGAGGGTTTTAACCACGTGATAATATTGGTGTACTGATTTGTGATCTGTTTTTGAGCGGTGACCTTTGGTTCTTGATCTACGGAACTTACCTTGTAAATTCCTACATGGTATCAGAGCTATTTTGAGGGCCGCATCCGTTGTTGATCAAAATCTGAAGCCGGTTTGACTGCATGCGAATGTCGTTTTCTAGATCTACCATTTCTGAACATTTTTAGGCTTGGAGAACTGCTTTGTTGTGTCTGGAGCGTCTGTTACAGTGAGGAACGCCTTTCATTTCATGCGAAAAGGTTTCCGATTTCCCAAGTTATGTCAGTTTAGATATGGAGGTATAATGTATATGTTTTGTAGTTATATTTGTTAATAGTTCTACTTATTTTGGTTCCCTCTGTTTATTTCTGTTTCAAGTTTTATTTATTTGTTGGATCTATACCCTCTTCTTTGTGTATGCTCTTTTCTCTACGCTGTGTGTGATCTCGGCAAATCAAAAACAGGAGGAAGGGATTTTTTTTGCTATGTATGCTCTTTCCCCGCGTCTTTGTGCGATCTCGGGAAATCAGAAATAGTGAAAAAATAGATAGTTTCCGGTAAGGCTAACCGAAAATCTAACATTTTGCCATAAGGCTTGCATTTCATTTTTTTTTTTTGCTTGAATTTTTTTGTTTTTTGTGCAGGAAAAGGCACGCACACTGAATTAAAAAAAAAAACAAAAAAAAAAAAAACTTCCTCCTTTTAAACAATTACAGAATCCTTTTACTATCTCACTTGGTGAGAAGTTATTTTATGAGAATAGAGGTCTTGGGTTCAAGTCTCTCTGTCAAGCTTCTTTTGTAAAAAAAAATTTTGTTAAAGGGGCGGGATTTTTTTTTTTTAAGTCAAACTTCATCATCAAATTTCAAACCGTTCCCGTAACTATTTGGCATCTACAACTCGTTTTTTTTAAAATGCATGACTTCTTCATCCGGAAGCCGTTTTTCGAGCCATTTTTTTTTAGTCAGCCTAATTTTACGAGATATTTCCATTTGAGCAGTTAGTTTCAGCTTTTTCAGCTTTACTTTTTAAAAAATGGAAAGTGCATGCTTGATTATTCTTAACAGTATCAATTATTTCCAATGGCTACCTCAAATGGTAGATATACTTAGAAGTAAAGGGTTTTATAGAATAGCCACAGGACAAGAAACTAAACCTTCCGATGATGATAAAGTCACTAAATGGGAAAATAAAAAAGATCAAGCACAAGGGTTGATAGGAATGTCCATTGCTCAAGATCTTCGATTTCATATCCTTGACATTGACACCCCTCATGAAGCCTTGGAAAAGCTAAATACTTTCTTTGGCATTCAAAATCAAATCAGGGCCCACCAGCTTGAAAATGAGTTGCTTACTTTGGACCCCAATAATTTCTCCTCTATTGAATATTTTTTGTCCAAATTCAAGACCCTTAGACTTCTTTTAGAAGGTTGTAAGGTAAAAAAGGAAGATGGTAGCCTCATCTATTGCATTCTTGCTAAGCTTGGCCCTGCATACTCTGTATTTGTTTCCACCTTCCATTCCACTATAGAAGCCATCATTTCTTCAGGAACCACCTACAAGAACCCCTTCTTTGATGCCTTTTGTGATTCTTTGATAAGAGAGCAAGAAAAACTCTAACACCTTGGTCTTATCACTTCTGGAAACGCTTCTAAGGAAGCCTTAGCAGCCCAACATCAATCATATCAAAAGAATCCCAAGAACAGTATCCTAAAAAGTATGGTCCAAAACCAAATAAGGGTCCTAAGCAATTTCAGCCGCAAAATGAAAAAGCAACTCACCAAAATGATAAGGCAAATAAAAACAAAGGGAAGAAGACAGATAGACATATAAAATTTTGTAATTGTGATGGCCATATAGAGTCCAAATGTTTTAAGAAGATGGAAGCCTTAGAAGCAACAATGAAGAAGCACACCATCAATTTGGAGCACTCTTCCCCTTCATCTTTAGGAATGGCACTTTTTTCTTGTGTTTGTCAAGCTTCAAGATCTAGTATTGCATTAAATGTATCTTCTTCTTCTCATTCTCATGAGTGGCTCATTGATTCTGGAGCTTCTTACCACATGGCCAAAAATACAACCATGTTTTCTTCTTTAAATGATTGTAACACCAAACATATTTATGTTGGTGATGATTGATCTCTTAGTGTTGTAGGATCTGGAACCATTCATTTAGATAATGGTCAGTTTAATGACGTACTATCTGTTCCTACCTTTTCATGCAACCTTCTCTCTATTTATCAGATAACTCATTCACGTGAAGGGAAAATAGTAGAATTATCACCTCATGATGTTGTAATCAAGGACCTCAAAGATCCTAGACATATTTTAGCTATTGGCATTGTTGATGATTCCACAAGGTTGTATAAGTTTGACAACTTTGGGTCATCATGTCTTCCCTTCGTTTTTTTTGCTCATAATGATGAAGTGAGCAAACTTTGGCATGAGCGATTTGGTCACTTAAAATATCGCTCTCTTCAAACTCTATGTAAAGAAAATATGGTGACAAGTCTTCCTATGGTATCTTGCTAAGATGGTGTTTGCTCCGGATGTGTACTCAGAAAACATCATTGGGATAGTTTTGACAAACATGCCTCTTGGCACGCTTCAGCCCCTTTGCAGCTTGTGCACAGTGATTTATGTGGTCCACTTGTTGTTGTTCCTTTCTCTGGTTGCAAGTACTTATTAACTTTCATTGATGATTTTTGCAGACGCACTTGGGTATACTTCTTAAAATTCAAGAGTGAAGTTTTTAACATGTTCTTGGCCTTTAAGGCCTTTTTTGAGAAACAATCTGGACATCCAATTCTTAAGTTAAGATTAGACAATGGAGGAGAATATGTTAACAACAAATTTCTCAACTTCTGCACTGAGCATGGCATTCAATTGCAACATGCCGTTCCATATACTCCACAACAAAATGGTGTAGCTGAAAGGAAGAATCACACCTTAAAAGAAATGGCTAATTGTATGCTTCAATCTAAAGGACGTAGTCTCAATTTTTGGGCAGAAGCAATTAACTATGCAAATTACATTGTAAATTGCACTCCTACTAAGGTTTTTTAAGAATATAACTACAAAAGAAGCTTAGAGCTCAGTCAAACCAGATGTAAGTCACTTTCATGTTTTTGGAAGTGATGCTTGGGCCCATATTCCAGATGCGAAACATAAAGCCTTAGAACCTAAGAGTGAAAAATGATTTTTTTTTGGATATTTTGAAGATGTCAAAGGATATAGACTTATTCAACCAAAATCCAAAAATATAATCATTAGAAGAGATGTACAATTTGATGAAAATATATCAGCCTGCGAGCCTAGTTCGGCGGGTGTGCCACCTTTGGCCTGCGAGCCTAATTTGGCATGTGTGCCACCTCTCTCTCTCTCTTCTATTTTTAATAGCATTCCTTCTAGTTCAGATGATGACAGCGAGGATGAAAATCCTCGTCCACCTCTTGAAGTTATTCCTTTTACTCCACAACTTCCAAGATGGGTCCACTCTACTCGGGATGTAGCAGGTTCTCTTGCAGGTGACCCTGCAGATCAACGACATACACGTTCTCAGTTCGACGGAGCCTCTTCCTTATTTGCTCAAGTTCTGGAAAATCCTGATCCAGAAACCTTTGAAGAAGCACCAGTCATCCAGATTGTGATGAAGCTATGAATGAAGAGTATCGTTCCTTATTGGCAAACGATACTTGCAATCTTGTTCCTCTTCCAAAAGGAAGAAAACTTGTCAGATGCAGATGGGTTTACAAAACCAAGTTTGGACTAGATGGAAAAGTGGATAGACATAAAGCTCGTCTTGTCGCTAAAGGATTTTCACAAGTGAAGGCATTGACTATACTGAAACCTTCTCCCATGTTGCCAAAATTAATTCTATCTGCCTTTTTCTTTCCCTTGCTACCTCCTTTAAATGGGAAGTCCATCAGATGGATGTTAAATCCGCCTTCTTACATGGAGATTTTCATGAAGAAATCTACATGGAAAAACCCCTTGTCTTTATCCAAAACGACTCCATCCTTGTTTGTCGCCTTAGGAAGTCTCTCTATGGTCTCAAACAAGCTCCTCGTGCTTGGTATGCCAAAATGGATAGATTTCTATTAGATAATGGCTTTTCTAGGTGTCATTCTGACAACACTGTCTACACCAAGAAAGTGGATAAGTCCTTCACCATCCTTGTTCTTTATGTTGATGATCTTATCCTTACTGGTAGTGATCCCAACCATATAAACCATGTGAAGGCTAGCCTCAAAAATAAGTTTGAAATGACAGACTTAGGACACTTATATTATTTCCTTGGTGAGAAGTTAGTTTATGAGAATAGAGGTCTTGGGTTCAAGTCTTCTCTCAAGCTTCTTTTGTAAAAAGTTTTCTGTTAAAGGGGTGGGATTTTTTTTTAAAAGTCGAACTTCATCATCAAATTTCAAACCGTTCCCGTAACTATTCGGCATCTACAACTTGTTTTTCAAAAATGCATAACTTCTTCATCTGGAAACCGTTTTTCGAGTCGTTTTTTTTTAATCAGCCTAATTTTTTGAGATCTTTCCATTGGAGTAGTTAGTTTCAGCTTTTTTCAGCTTCAGTTTTTAAAAGTGGAAATTGCATGCCCGATTATTCTTAACAACACCAATTATTTCCAATGGCTACCTCACATGGTAGATATTCTTAGAAGTAAAGGGCTTTATAGAATAGCCATAGGACACAAAACTAAACCTTCTGATGATGATAAAGTCACTAAATGACAAAATTAACAAGATCAAGCACGAGGGTTGATAGGAATTTCCATTGCTCAAGATCTTCGATTTCATATCCTTGATATTGACACCCCTCATGAAGCCCTGGAAAAGATAAATATTGTCTTTGGCATTCAAAGTCAAATCAGGGCCCACCAGCTTGAAAATGAGTTGCTTACTTTGGACCCCAATAATATCTCCTCTATTGAAGATTTTTTGTCCAAATTCAAGACCCTTAGACTTATTTTAGAAGGTTGTAAGGTAAAAAGGGAAGATGGTAGCCTCATCTATTGCATTCTTGCTAAGCTTGGCCCTACATAATCTGTATTTGTTTCCACCTTCCATTCCACTAGAGAATCCATCATTTCTTCAGGAACCACCTACAAGAACCCCTCCTTTGATGCCTTTTGCGATTCTTTGATAAGAGAAAAAGAAAAACTCTTACACCCTGGTCTTATCACTTCTGGAGATGCTTCTAAGAAAGCCTTAGTAGCCCAACAACAATCATATCAAAATAATCCCAAGAAGCAATATCCTAAAAAGTATGGTCCGAAACCAAACAAGGGTCCTAAGCAATTTCAGTCGCAAACTGAAAAAGCAACTCGCCAAAATGATAAGGCAAATAAAAACAAAGGGAAGAAGACGGATAAACATTGCAACTTTTGTAATCGTGATGGCCATATAGAGTCCAAATTTTTTAAGAAAATGGAAGCCTTAGAAGCAACAATGAAGTAGCACAACATCAATTTGGAGCACTCTTCCTTCATCTTCAGGAATGGCACTTTATTCTTGTGGTTGTCAAGCTTCAAGATCTGGTTATGCATTAAATGTATCTTCTTCTTCTCATTCTCATGAGTGGTTCATTTATTCTGGAGCTTCTTACCACATGGCCAAAAATATAGCCATGTTTTCTTCTTTAAATGATTGTAACACCAAACATATTTAAGTTGGTGATGATATATCTCTTAGTGTTGTAGGATTTGGAACCATTCATCTAGATAATGGTCAATTTAATGATGTACTATGTGTTCCTACCTTGTCATGCACCCTTCTCTCTGTTTATCAAATAACTCATTCAGGTGAAGGGAAAAGAGTAGAATTCTCACCTCATTATGTTGTAATCAAGGACCTCAAATATCCTAGACATATTTTAGCTATTGGCATTGTTGATGATTCCACAAGGTTGTATAAGTTTGACAAATTTGGGTCATCATGTCTTCCCTCTGTTTTTGTTGCTCATAATGATGAAGTGAGCAAAATTTGGCATGAGCAATTTGGTCACTTAAACTATCACTCTCTTCAAACTCTATGTAAATAAAATATGATGACAGGTCTTCCTATGGTATCTTGCCGAGAAGGTGTTTTCTCTAGATGTGTACTTGGAAAACATCATCGAGATAGTTTTGACAAACGTGCCTCTTGGCATGCTTCAGCCCCTTTGCAGCTTGTGCATAGTGATTTATGTGGTCCACTTCCTGCTATTTCTTTCTCTGGTTGCAAGTAACTGTTAACTTTCATTGATGATTTTTGCAGACGCACTTGGGTATACTTCTTAAAACTCAAGAGGGAAGTTTTTAACATGTTCTTGGCCTTTAAGGCCTTTGTTGAGAAACAATCTGGACATCCCATTATTAAGTTAAGATTAGACAATGGAGGAGAATATGTTAACAACAAATTTATCAACTTCTGCACTGAGCATGGAATTCAATTGCAACATACCTTTCCATATACTCCACAACAAAATGGTGTAGCTGAAAGGAAGAATCACACCTTAAAAGAAATGGTTAATTGTATGCTTCAATCTAAAGGACTTAATATCAATTTTTGGGTAGAAGCAATTAACTGTGCAAATTACATAGTAAATCGCACTCCTATAAAGGTTTTAAGGAATATAACTCTAGAAGAAGCTTGGAGCTCAATCAAACCAGATGTAAGTCACTTTCGTGTTTTTGGAAGTGATGCTTGGGCCCATATTCCATATGCAAAACATAAAGCCTTAGAACCTAAGAGTGAAAAATGAATTTTTGTTGGATATTCCGAAGATTTCAAAGGATATAGACTTATTCAACAAAAATCAAAAAATATAATCATTAGAAGAGATGTAAAAGTTGATGAAAATATATCGGCCTGCGAGCCTAGTTCGACGGGTGTGCCACATTTGGCCTGCGAGCCTGATTCGGCATATGTACCACCTCTCTCTCTCTCTTATATTGTTAATAGCATTCCTTCTAGTTCAGATGATGACAGCGAGGATGACAATCCTCGTCCACCTCTTGATGTTATTCATTTTACTCCATGGATTCCAATATGGGTCCGCTCTACTCGGGATGCAGCAGGTTCTCTTGCAGGTGACCCTGCAGATTAAGGACGTACACATTCTCAATTCGAAAGAGCCTCTTCCTTATTGGCTCAAGTTCTAGAAAATTTTGATCCTGAAACCTTTGAAGAAGCCTCCGGTCATCCAGATTGGGATGAAGCTATGAATGAAGAGTATCGTTCCTTATTGGCAAATGATACTTGGGATCTTGTTCCTCTTCCAAAAGGAAGAAAACTTGTCAGAAGCAGATGGGTTTACAAAACCAAGTTTGGACCAGATGGAAAAGTGGATAGACATCAAGCTCGTCTTGTCGCTAAAGGATTTTCACAAGTTGAAGGTATTGACTATACTGAAACCTTCCCCCTGTTTCCAAATTGAATTATATCTACCTTGTTCTTTCCCTTGCTACCTCCTTTAAATGGGAAGTCCATTAGATGGATGTTAAATCCGCCTTCTTACATGGATATTTGCATGAAGAAATCTACATGGAACAACCCCCTGGATTTATCCAAAATGACTCCAGCCTTTTTTGTCACCATAGGAATTCTCTTTATGGTCTCAAACAAGCTCCTCAGGCTTGGTATGCCAAAATGGATAGATTTCTATTATACAATGGGTTTTGTAGGTGTAATTATGACAACACTTTCTACACCAAGAAAGTAGGTAATTCCTTCACCATCCTTGTTCTTTATGTTGATGATCTTATCCTTATTGGTAGTGATCCCAACCATATAAACCATGTGAAGTCTAGCCTCAAAAAGAAATTTGAAATGATAGACTTAGGAAACTTACATTATTTTGTTGGTGAGAAGTTAGTTTATGAGAATAGAGGTCTTGGGTTCATGTCTCTCTCTCAAGCTTCTTTTATAAAAAAAAATTGTTCAAGGGGTGGGATTTTTTTTTTTAAATTCGAACTTCATCATCAAATTTCAAACCGTTCCCGTAACTATTCGGCATCTACAACTCGTTTTTTTCAAAAATGCATAACTTCTTCATCCGGAAGCCGTTTTTTTTTAATCAGCCTAATTTTTCGAGATCTTTCCATTGGATTAGTTAGTTTCATCTTTTTACAACTTTATTTTTTTTTAAATGGAAAGAGCATGCTCGATTATTCTTAACAGCACAAATTATTTCCAATGTCTACTTCACATGGTAGGTATACTTAGAAGTAAAGGGATTTATAGAATAGCCACAAGACAAGAAACTAAACCTTCCGATGATGATAAAGTCGCTAAATGGGAAAATAAAAAATATCAAGCACGAGGGTTGATAGGAATGTCCATTTCTCAAGATCTTCGATTTCATATCCTTGATATTGACACCCCTCATGAAGCCCTGGAAAAGCTAAATATTGTATTTGGCATTCAAAATAAAAATAGGGCCCACCAGCTTGAAAATGAGTTGCTTACTTCGAACCCCAATAATTTCTCCTCTATTGAATATTTTTTGTCCAAATTCAAAACACTCAGACTTCTTTTAGAAGGTTGTAAGGTAAAAAAGGAAGATGGTAGCCTCATATATTGCATTCTTGCTAACCTTGGCCTTGCATACTCTGTATTTGTTTCCACCTTCCATTCCACTAGAGAAGCCATCATTTCTTCAGGAACCACATACTAGAACCCCTCCTTTGATGCCTTTTGCGATTCTTTGATAAGAGAACAAGAAAAAATCTTACACCTTGGTCTTATCACTTCTAGAAACGCTTCTAAGAAAGCCTTAGTAGCCCAACATCAATCATATCAAAAGAAGCAGTATCCTAAAAAGTATGGTCCAAAACCAAACAAGGGTCCTAAGAAATTTCAGCCGCAAACTGAGAAAGCAACTCACCAAAATGATAAGGCAAATAAAAACAAAGGGAAGAAGACATATAGACATTGAAATTTTTTTAATCGTGATGGCCATATCGAGTCTAAATGTTTTAAGAAGATGGAAGCCTTAGAAGCAACAATGAAGAAGCACATCATCAATTTGGAGCACTCTTCCCCTTCATCTTCAGGAATGGCACTTTCTGCTTGTGTTTATCAAGCTTCAAGATATGGTTATGCATTAAATGTATCTTCTTCTTCTTCTCATTCTCATGAGTGGCTCATTTATTCTGGAGCTTCTTACCACATGGCCAAAAATACAACCATGTTTTCTTCTTTAAATGATTGTAACAATAAACATATTTATGTTGGTGATGATAGATCTCTTAGTGTTGTAGGATCTAGAACCATTCATCTAGATAATGGTCAATTTAATGATGTACAATGTGTTCCTACCTTGTCATGCAACCTTCTCTATCTTTATTAGATAAATCATTCAGGTGAAGGGAAAATAGTAGAATTCTCACCTCATGATGTTGTAATCAAGGACCTCAAAGATCCTAGAAATATTTTAACTACTGGAATTGTTGATGATTCTACAAGGTTGTATAAGTTTGACAACTTTGGGTCATCATGTCTACCCTCCATTTTTGTTGCTCATAATTATGAAGTGAGAAAACTTTGGCATGAGCGATTTGGCCACTTAAACTATCGCTCTCTTCAAACTCTATGTAAAGAAAATATGGTGACAGGTCTTCCTATGGTATATTGCCGAGATGGTGTTTGCTCCAGATTTGTACTTGGAAAACATCATCGAGATAGTTTTGACAAACATGCCTCTTGGCATGCTTAAGCCCCTTTGCAGCTTGTGCATAGTGATTTCTATGGTCCACTTCCTGTTTTTTCTTTCTCTGGTTGCAAGTACTCCTTAAATTTCATTGATGTTTTTTCCAGACGCACTTGGATATACTTCTTAAAACTCAAGAGTGAAGTTTTTAACATATTCTTGGCTTTTAAGGCCTTTGTTGAGAAACAATCTGGACATCCAATTCTTAAGTTAAGATTAGACAATGGAGGACAATATGTTAACAACAAATTTATCAACTTCTTCACAAAGCATGGCATTCAATTGCAACATACCATTCCATATACTCCACAACAAAATGGTGTAGCTGAAAGGAAGAATCACACCTTAAAAGAAATGGCTAATTGTATGCTTCAATCTAAAGGACTTGATCTCAATTTTTGGGCAGAAGTAATTAATTTTGCAAATTCCATAGTAAATCGTACTCCTACTAAGGTTTTAAAGAATATAACTACAAAATAGGCTTGGAGCTCAATCAAACTAGATGTAAGTCACTTTCATGTTTTTGGAAGTGATGCTTGGGCCCATATTCCAGATGTGAAACATAAAGCCTTAGAACTTAAGAGTGAAAAATGAATTTTTGTTGGATATTTTGAAGATGTCAAAGGATATAGACTTCTTCAACCAAAATACAAAAATATAATCATTAGAAGAGATGTAAAGTTTGATGAAAATATATCGCCCTGCGAGCCTAGTTCGGCTGGTGTGCCACCTTTTGGCCTGCGGCCTTGATTCTGCATATGTGCCACCTCTTTCTCTCTCTTCTATTTTTAATAGCATTCCTTCTAGTTTAGATGATGACAACAAGGACGACAATCCTCCTCCACCTCTTGAAGTTATTCCTTTTACTCCACAGCTTCCAAGATGGGTCCGCTCTACTCGGGATGTAGCAGGTTCTCTTGCAGGTGACCCTGTAGATCAACGGCGTACACGTTCTTAGTTTGAAAGAGCCTCTTCCTTATTGGCTCAAGTTCCAGAAAATCCTGATCCAGAAACCCTTGAAGAAGCCTTCGGTCATCCAGATTGGGATGAGGCTATGAGTGAAGAGTATCGTTCGTTATTGGCAAAAGATACTTGGGATCTTGTTCCTCTTCCAAAAGGAAGAAAACTTGTCAGATGTAGATGGGTTTACAAAACCAAGTTTGGACCAGATGGAAAAGTGGATAAACATAAAGCTCATCTTGTCGCTAAAGGATTTTCACAAGTTGAATTCATTGACTATACTGAAACCTTCACCCTGTTTCCAAAATCAATTGTATCTGCCTTGTTCTTTCCCTTGTTGCCTCCTTTAAATGAGAAGTCCATCAAATGGATGTTAAATCCGCCTTCTTACATGGTGATTTGCATGAAGAAATCTACATGGAACAACCCCCTGGCTTTATCCAAAATGACTCCAACCTTGTTTTTCACCTTAGGAAGTCTCTGTATGGTCTCAAACAAGCTCCTCGGGCTTGGTATGCCAAAATGGATAGGTTTCTATTAGATAATGGCTTTTCTAGGTGTCATTCTGACAACACTGTCTACACCAAGAAAGTGGGTAAGTCCTTCACCATCCTTGTTCTTTATGTTGATGATCTTATCCTTACTAGTAGTGATCCCAACCATATAAACCATGTGAATTCTAGCCTCAAAAATAAGTTTTAAATGATATAATTAGGACGCTTACATTATTTCCTTGGTCTTCAAGTCTTGCAATCCAAAGAAGGTATTACCCTCTCTCAGTCCAAGTATGCCTGTGATCTTCTACACCACTTTCACATGGAAGACTGTAAGCCAACCCCTTCTCCTTTTCAGTCTGGAGTCAAGCTTTCAGTCACTTGTACTCCCCTGAAGTTGATGCTACCTTATACCATCAATTTGTTGGTAAACTTCTGTATCCAACCCATACATGTCCTGACCTTTCCTTTGACGTTGGTCTTGTCACTCAGTTTATGCAGAAACCTCATGAAAGTCACTGGAAAGCAGCTAAAAGAATAATTCGATATATTCGAGGTACAGTTCAGTTCGAGATTCATTATAGTGCAGGAGCATATCCATTGTTGATTGGTTTCACTGATTATGATTAGGCTCGTGACCCTGATGATCGAAATTCTACTGCAGGATATGTATTCACTCCTGGTTCGGGACCTATTACTTGGTCTTGTAAGAAACAAAGTGCCATCTCTCTTTCTTCAGCAGAAGCATAGTATCATGGTGCAGTTGAAGCCAGCAAGGAAGCCATGTGGCTTCGTCAGATCCTGTCTGAATTTGGCCTTCATCAGCAACATCCAACTACACTTTGGTGTGATAATCAGAGTGCCATTCAACTATGTGAAGATCCAGTTCAGCATTAACATATGAAACACATTGAACTCCACATACACTTCATCATAAAGCTCATTCATGATCGTGTTCTTGAAGTGCAGTACTGTCCAACCAATGATCAAGTAGCCGATATCTTTACAAAGGCTCTCACAGAAGCGAAGTTTACCAAACTTCGATCCATGCTTGGAATTCAAGAAATTTATCATTAAGGGGGGATAGGCTCTAATGCCTCCTTCCTTCTCCTATTGTGTCACCTTTGTAAATCCTTCAATCCTACCCCAATTTGTTCTTAAGGGGTGTTAGGATATTTTGACACATAGGAAATAGGCTCCTTTTGTGTCACCTTTGTAAATCCTTCAATCCTATCCCAAGTTGTTCTTGAGGGGGGATGTTAGGATATTCCGACACATAGGAAATAGTTAAGAATAACTTAGTCTAGTGTAGAGTTAGGTAAAGTGTGTTTCTTTACTATGTACATTTGTAACTTATAATCCAACGGTCACGATTTTTAGTGAGCTGACAGTTCACTCTCTCCTCGGTATTAACGACACTTGATCTTTGGCTTAACACCCGATTGGTCCATGATCTCTATTTAAAGAGCATGGAGGGTCATTTTTCTGATAACCGTTTATGAGAGAAACATATGTAACTTTTCTTTTTATATTAATAAATTTCCTGAAGTGGCCGCGTTGGCTCAGGCCGTAGACTGTTTCCCTCTTTGAGAGTTTTAACCACGTGATAATACTGGTGTACTGATTCGTGATCTGTTTGTGAGAAGTGACCTTTGGTTCTTGATCTATGGAACTTACCCTGTAAATTCCTACAATATATACATTAAAAAAAAACATGTAACAAAAATCACACAAGATCATTACTATTATTATTAGATAGATCCTAGAGGTTGTTAAACCACAATTCTCTAGATACTCTCGAGGTCAAACTTCATGGTTGAGCCTAGAGAAAGTGATCTATTTGGATGGATGTACCTGTCCAAATAATTAAACATGATTATAACATTTTTATCTATTTAATTAACCTATGATATGGTTTATTTATGCTTAAAATTAATAACATACACCTTCATAATTTTAATAATTTCATGATTTAGGTTTTTAGTCAGATTTAGGGTTTGGGCCATACAACAAAACAACAAAATTCTTAACGTATAAATAAATTTTGTTACAATACCATGGCTTATTAATGATACATGTCCAAAAATCTATATTTCATTTGATGACACTTGTTCATATGACGTTTTTTAATTAATCAATTAAATTAAAAGGGGAGAAAAAGTATAAGTATATTGTCATCACCATTGACAATATTCTAAAATATTGAATAGAAATCAAATCCCTAATATCTACTTAATAATTATTATAATTAAATTAAAATTTTAAAATCTATTTCTTAAAATATACAAAAATAAATAAATAATTAAAATGCTATAGGCTACTTATATTGTTGCTTCTATATGTGGATTCCCTTCTGGGTTTGATGCTTGCTCGGTAAATAATAAATATTTGAACAAATATGGAGTGGTGGTGCAAGTTTTATTGGTATCTAAATTTTAAAATGTTTGATCATAATTTTGTAAAAATGTTTAGATTTCTAATTATTTCATATTAGAGAATATATAATATTTGGTAATTTTTAACATAAAATAATTTTATACTATAAAATTTGAGTGAATTCATTTTTAGAAAAATAGAAATTGGCCATTATTTTTTTTCCAAATTAATTCATTTCCAAAGCAAAAACAAATTTTCCAAGTTAGTTTGTTTCCAAAACAAAAACAAAAAGAGTAGCATAAAAACCATAGTTATCAAATTAAGTTCCAGGCTAATCCATGATTTCCCCTCCAAGAACTGAGCAATTACCACCAACTTCATAATTGCCCACACCCATTACTTAATAATGCTTCAAGTTCAATATTTAATGCATAACTATTGGGTTCAAGGCTCCGATCAGAAATGGTCATTGATTGACTTATGGCTTTAAAAACAGTAGAAAAACTTATACATATATTTTAGCAGCTAGTTTTTGAGATAATCTATTAACTAAGAGTTTGTCTAAAAGCTAAAGCCTTTTATTGTAAAACTCTACAGAAAAAATGCCAAATACAAAAACCAAATAAAATAATAACCTGTCTTATCAACTATTTTTAACCTATTAAACATTAAAAATACTTTCTTTGTTTCTTTTAATTCATAACTATTGTAATACTTTCTTTGTTTCTTTTAATTCATAACTATTGCGTTCAAGACTGCGACCAGAAATGGTCACTGGCCAACCTATCGCTATCTCCAGGATTGAATCTTATATTTCCTCAACACGTATGGTCGAAGTCCCTGCAGGAATTGCTGTTTTGCAACTTGGGAATATTGTGGAGTGATACTAGTTGAAAAAAAAAATTTGAAATCACACTCCGAATATTTCCAAAATCAACAAGAAATACAGATGAAGGCTGTGTAAAGCTGATCTGCTCCAATAGTAACGCTGACCAATCTGTGGGTAGTTAAGCGTAGCTATCCATTGAGAATGAGTTAAATATGTTGCATCAATAAGATGAAGACTGTGTAAAGCTGATATGCTCCAATAGTAACGGTGACCAATCCGGGGCAGTAAACGTAGCTATCTATTGAGAATGAGTCAATAGACAAACAAGTTGTTTCATGTAATGCTAATCGGAAAAAATCATGAGCTACGTTGATGGTTATAATCAAAGAAAGTTTGGATTGTAAGATAAGATCTAACATTCAATTTAACCATTGGACCATATTTTCCGGACCAAAGTTATATGTATATATATATATATATATATATTTTAAGTGAGATGTTTTATTATAAGTGCTTAGCAATTAGATATATCGTCTTATTAACGAAACCCTTTTTCAACAAGTTGTGTTGCCACTGAAACCCCAATTTATTTATTTTAATTTTTAATATATATATATATATATATATTACCATTTTTTTCCAATTTAAAAATTTTAATGTAATTAAAAAATAATCAATTAATAATTTAAAAACTATGTAATATTACATTTAGATTTTAATTTTCAAGGTAGCAATCATCAAAGCAATAATATCAATTAGTTAATAATTTTAACTCAAGAATAAAATAAAATAAAATAAAAGGTAAAAAACTTGAAAAAATGTTTAAAAACAAACACTGAAAAAGAAAAGAAGGGTAGACAAATTTTAGGTGTTGATTTGTAAGGTTTTTTTGTAGTCATGAAATTTGGTTTTTAATACTATGGTAAAAAATGTTGGAATTTTAACCTTAAAAAATGATGTTGTTGCATCACCACTTTTTTGCATCTTAAGGTGTTTTTGTAATATTCCCATTTTAGCACATGGCTAAATGGAATATTAAAATTTTGCTTTTATCACCTTGCAGCCAAATAAATAGGTAAAGGAACCCATTCTTATTGAAGACATGAATAAAATCCCTCATAATGTGAAAGGGATCATCAGAGTAGCTTCATTTTGCACCCTCAAGTGTGAAAAGGGGCAAATGCATGAAGACAAGGTCATGTTTGACCAAGTCAATAGCGTTGCCATAGGAGGAGTGGATCACTTTATGAGACAGCGCAGTGTGAATGAGGAAGAGGATATTTGGTAGAGAAAACCCTAATGGATGGGGCCCATGGAGAGAGAGCTTTCACTTGTTTAAAAGGAGGGCAAGGTAGCCATTGTTATTCATGAATTGGATTATTGATTTCATTGTTTATGCAGACATTGTGCATTATTTTGCTATTTAGAAAGAATTGTAGGAGAATTCCTGTTTAGGATTTCTTCACCTTCTTGAGAGGCCTCTTGAGGGATTGTTCTTCATTCCCACATCCCTTGGCTCAAGGCCAAAGCTACTCCTTTCAGTTACTGCATTATTTCTGCTCAAGTATAACGTAGTGTTGCTGGGTGTTGCAGTGGAGGACACCATACACCATTTCCTTGGCTCATTTATCAGAGGAGGGAGCTTCTATTCCTCTGGGAGGTTAGTGAGGGAGATTCATGAGCATATTGCAGATCATTGGCATCAGGCCAAGCACTTCCCTTCACCAAAAATGCAGTCCCTTCTCTAGACTGCATTATTTCTAAGTGCAATTACAGTGGGGACTTGCTCCACTATTTTGGAGGGTGAGATCTTTAGGGATTGGATCAGCCTTTCACTTGAGAGATCCTTTGGATGAGATTCAGCCATCATTTGCAGCACGATCATCTATCTCCATCCATTTCTATTTTCTGAGTTGCAGCTGCTGCCTAGCAACTCCGACATTTCTGCAGAATTGCCATTTTGTGTGTATTTCAGCCAATCCTTTTGAGGATTGTGTATTGTTGTTTCCAGGGGTTGAGATCTTGCTCCCTCTTCTTTATTTGAGCTATATATTTCTGTATCCATGTATTGACATTATTTGCAACAGTTTTCCTTCATGGATTGTGCAGTCATAGCCAGGGCTTCTCTTGTATAACAGTAATTTTCCATTTGTTATGTATATGTTTCATCGAGGCTACAATGCCTAGCTTGAGAGATCATTTCCTCAAGATCTTATATACATTGTGGCTGCTATAATCTAATGTAATGGCTTTGTGGATCTTTCGGCATTCTTGTATTAATGTATTCACTGCTATTTCCAGCTCATGTTTATGTATTGTTGATCTCCACATTGCTAATATCTTGAGATATTCCCGATAGTGTAGCTTGTTCCTAACTTGGAATATTACAGTTTTTCATGTCTTTGGTAGTCATAATATTTGGTTTTTAATGCCATAGTCGAAAAATATTGAAATTTTAAACCCTAAAATAAAAAATAATGGCTATAGTGTATCACTACTTTTCAAAATGAGCATAAAAACCACACTAAATACAACCTCTAAAAAGTTGAGAACTCAATCAAGTAACTGTTAAATTAGAAACTTTTTTGAACTAAAATGTGCCACCATGTATATAAGTGATTTAGCCTCCTATATAAATTATACAAGGATATTGGATATGAGATTTACCTAATAAAACATCGTCTCATTCTCGAACACCTCATGAATAATCAAAATCCAACTTAACCATATGCATTTGGTGTTTACTCTCCCATAGGTCTTAAAATTCCACTTGTAAAATTTGGACCAAGAGCACCTTACTCGAGCTAGATTGGAATTCTTTAGTTGCAATCCACCAACCCTTCAGAATTTCATGCACATAATGTACATTGTTGTATTCCAACAACCACCCAAGGTTAGCTAATATTTTACGAAGCAGGAATCTATACATTCTTCATAGAGCAATGACAATGAACCAAGTAAATTTGGATGGTTATGTTAACATTCTTAATCGAGGCTACCACATGGAAACTACTTATCCCTAGATGCTACCCTATGTGAGCATAAACCTTTTACATTGAATTCTTTGCATCACTCTTTTTGGTTCCATTAAATGTTGATGTTGGTTTGTGGAGGTTCAACATCATTGTACATGTTGTAAAAGAGAAGAATAAGTGGGCCTCGAAGCAATTTTGGTAAGAGCAACATATTCATGAATAGGTGACCATCAAGGTTGATGGTATGTCCTTTTTTCCCTTTGCCATACTTTTGTTATAATACAAGATACTTTCCTTATACGAAAATATAGAATTATGTGTGAGATGTTTTTGAATTACACAATCAATTAAATTTACACAACTATAACTAACATAGCCCATTTGGCCATGTAATCACAACACATAACCTTTTAGATAGCTAAAATAAAGTGCGACTACTTCTTCATGTACAACTTATGTTCATTAAACTACTTCTTTAGAGGTCATTCACATTACAAGGTTTACATGTCCTCATGCTAAGTTATGTGAACCTAAGCATGCAAGTCTTACTAAATATCCTTGTTAACTTTTTTATTTTACATCCATTGATGAGACAATAAGTTATGAACTCTAAATGATAATAACAGATGATGAGATTAATCTTGTATCCCATTTATTGTTCAATCATTTGAGTGATTTGAGTAGCGAGTTTTCTCTTGAAGGAATATTCACTTCACAAATTTAGATTGACATGCTTGTAAGGTAAAGGAAAAAAGATTCAATTATTTAAATCATTTACTAAGAAATTCCTTTTTTTAGTAGTCAAACATTTTATACTTAAGAAGATTTTATAACCATAGCGTTTGAGAGCATATCATTCTTTGTCTTAAAAAATATGCAATACAATTCAGTACTTAATGTTACATTTCAAACTAAACAAAGTGTAAGGTTTTATTTTCAAATAATTAGTGATGCCTCATAGAACACATGCTTCGTGATATTCAAGCACTCGAAAAGGGAATTTAGTAAACCAAAGCATCAATTCAAGCATCATAATACTAGCAAAACCATTTATCCATGCAAACCGGAAAATTCTAGTCATTAAGTTTTATTGCTTTTTAATTTTTCATGCAAGTGCAAAGCCCGTTAATGTGATATTGAAACTTAAATGCATTCTTTAACTTGGTATGTGTGTTGGAAACACTTAGGGGGGGGGGGGTGAATCAATATTTATTTTCAATTGCTATTTTTACCAGTTAGATCACTTATAATTAGAACACAAAATGAACAATAAGAATAAATACTTTTATTAATCAGGAATAATGAGGACTTTGATCATATTCTTTACAATAAATCAAGTACAATATAGTGTAGGGCTCCAACCCTAGATGAAGACACCAATCTCCAATCCACCAGGCTCCAACCTATAATTTTCCAACCACCAACTTGGACTTCACGAGGCTTCAACCTCTAGGGCTCCAACCCTATCTTCCCAAGGCACCAACCTTGTCTCTATGAGGCTCCAACCTCATCTCTATGAGGCGACAACCTCTAGAGCTCCAACCCTCTCACAGGTACAAGATACAACCTAATCTTCTTGAGGACTCCTATCCTCTAGGGATCCAATCCACAGCTTCAATTCTTCAATATAAGTTCAATGGTCCTTCAAGGCTCCCAATATCTTCTACAATCAGCCTTGAAAATAGCTTCACCCTTAAGCACTTCCCTCAAATGGTCTCCAAGGAACTTAGAACATCAATGAAAACTTTGTCTTCTCATGAAGGTGTCTCCACAACTCTTCATGTTCCCCAAACAAAATTCATCAAGGTCACCTCATGATGACTTCAGCGATGCATCATGTTATCCACTAATGCCTCCAAGTCAGCTTCTAAAAGGAGCCTTCAGATGTATTTAATAATGCCTCAAGGTTTCTTCAATAATTTTTCCCAAGAAATGAAGGCTTCTCTAAGGTGTTCTCCAAATCTTCAAGAATGATCAAAATTCCAATAGATACACTCCAAGGATGTCTTCGATAGTGCTTCCAAAACACCCTTTACCAGTGCTCCAAGCTACTTCCTAATTAACTCCAATAATGATTTCAAGACTATGTCCAATAGTTTTCCAAGTGTAGACAAGGATTCCTACTCTATATCAGCTCAATAAGTCCCCAAAAAATCTTCTCTACTACAGTTCCTCAACAAGGTTCTACAATTGTTCCACAAACTTTCACAAGTCAAAATATAGAATAATTTTCTCCATAGGTCTACAAGAGAGCCTTCAAAAATATGATATGAACTCACACCAGGTTTGAAATCCAATTTTTAATGAGAATGCTCAAGTCTAAATTTTAATGTTAGAATAAACCAAGTTTGAGTAAGTCTACACCAAGTGTGCAATGAAGTAATCACAAATTTGAAAGGAGATTTGCTTGTTCAAATTTTAAAATCATAGGTCTTCGCACTTTCCTTATACTGCTCCACAAATTAGAGTTTAAGGTTGAATGTCCAAGCTCCTCTAGGTCTTTTCTTGAGGTCTGAGCTTTCCAACTAGTGATATGAGCCTCCTTTTCTGGTTTGAGCCACAAGTATAGGCTTTCTACTAATCTGAGCTCCAAAATGATATTGTTCTCATTGGTCCAAGGTAAGGAGGTTACAGGTTTGAGGTGACTGTCACACTAATCTGAAGTTTGATTTCCCACAGAATCTACAATTGTTTATGCTTGAATTAGCCTTCACAAGTTTGTGATTGAGGTGAGGTACATAAGCCTAAGACTATAATCTATCCACGTATTGAGGTCTACATTGTTACTAGAATCCGATCATCCTATCACAAGTCTGAGATGTATATAATAGAATTGTTTGTAGCATATATAATCTGAGCTTAAAATGATAGTATTGTCCAAAAATTTTGTGATCCGAGCTATTTATATTTAGCTTTGAATGTCATTTAAATCTTCATCGAACTTTGATGCTTAAAATGAAAATCTTAACCTTATATTTATACATATTTGACATTTGACGAAGAGACACGTCAATTGGCCATGGAGCCTATTATCCTTAATAACAATTAGGTTGGTTAGGAGTGTGTTTTTGAGTTAGTTTATGTTGTTATGGTCAAATAAAGTCATGAAATTGATTAAATTTCATGTTTTGTATATAATTTTAAAGGGTTTTTAGTGGTCATTGGTCATGTAACTAAGGTCTTGTCAAATGTAAAATTCAAAAATATCAATGCATGGGTTAATTAGGTCACTTATTGACACTTGGCACATTTTACCTGAGTCTGCAGTGTTCTTTGTGAAAAAAAACCTATTTTTGCTACGGACTCAACTAACAGTTCCGTAGCGAATCCGTCATTCTACTAATTGAATTACTACGAACTCGGGTTTTTCTACTAACGGTGATGGGATCGGTGTGATGTCATATTTTCAGTGATTAGAGGTCAGTTTTTCATCATGTACACATATGTTATGAGTCATCATTCGATGTATTTCATGCTCGGTAATCATCACACCACCATCATTCTATTTTCCCTCCCAATTTTATTTCCTAATTTAGCCTTCATCCATTCGAGCAACAACACTTACCTTTTGATCCTTGTGAGTTTCTCGATCCAGTGCCAACACTTTTCACTTCTATCTCTTGTCTAGATGTTGTCTTAGGTTAGATCCCACCTCTGCCAAACAAGCATCTTGTTGTCTTATACTGTTTTTTTGCAGGTGTAAGGAATTGAAGCAGGGAAACATTATATTGGAGGACATGAATCCACATAAGAAGACAAAAAAAGGAGGCTTTGTAGTCAGATATGAGCCTATGGACCTAAAACTGGTTATGGAGGATCCATGTTTTGCACAAGCCTTGATAAATGTTGGTTGTATGAGATTTTGTCAAAAAAGGCAGGGGTACCATGCACAAGTATCCAAGGATTTTGTTGGCACAGTTTAAAAGGTGGGAATACTAAGTTTTAGATTCTACCCTGAGACCATTACACAAGCAACATGAATTCCCAGGTCTGGGGAAGAATGGTTCAAGGCCACCAAGTTCAAATTTTAGAATTGTGATGAATTTCTGAAGCGGGAACATATAGGAGTTGATATGACCTCAGGTATACCTAGGAGATGCCTTAAGGAAAACTACTCAAAGTTTTTTATGGTAATCCAAAATTATTTTACATGTGATGGTAGATTTCACATGATCTACCAATATCATTTCAAGCTCTTACTCCATTTCACAGGTAAACAACTCCTTGATGTTCCATTTTTTCTTTTCAAAAGCTTAGGTAAAATGTATGACAAAGTGCAAGCCAGGTCTGAGAGTAGTGACACATCCATATTTCATCATGGCTTAATCAAGTTGTTGGTTATGGAAGAATTGAAGAAATTGAATAGGGATTGGGCTACCTTTATTTTTTTAAGTGGTTATGATGTAGATGTGCTTACTCCAAAGAGGACACCCAAGTCAAGGACAAGCACTCCCAAGAAGGATAAAGAGCCCATAGCTAAAGCGGGGTTGAACCTGAGGAAGAGGTGCAGCCTATAGTACAGCCCATGGAGGTAGAAATTGAATAGTTGCAGGATCCAGTGGCACCCCAGCAAACACCTACCAGCAGCAGGCCCAAAATTGATACAAGGGCTCATAGGAGAATCACCAAGAGACAAATAGAGGGAAAGGGTAAACTTGAAGACATTATGAAGGCCATTGATATTAAAGAAACCCCTGTGGTAAAACCTGTATAGATTAAAGGTACAAAAATGAAGAAGAAGGGTCTCACAACAAAAAATCATGATTTTTCCAGTGAGGATTCTGGTTTTGTCTTCAAGGCTGGAAATTTTTTTACTAGGTAACAGATCTCAAAGGGAGGAAAGCCTGATAATATGCATAAAGAGACATAAAAGAAGAAGCATCCCATTATGGAAGAGATCATTGAGCTATCCCCATCTGAAGCATAAATCACCAAAACCAAGAAAAGCAAAGAGAAGGTCCAAGAGAAGTCTGAAGTGGAGTTTCTTAGAGAGAAACTTAAAGAAGCCAGAGATGAAGTTTTAGCAACCAAGCTGGATTTGGAGGATTTTAAACAAGAAATGAAGGAGATGACAAATTTCAAGAAGGAAGTCAATAAGAAAATTAATTTTTATGATGAAGTGGCAGAAAGGTCAAGTAAAATGCTAAAAAGAACACTACCTATACATAGGATGATGAAGAATACCATGAGGAGAAATAGGTGGTTGCAGTCAGAGAGGAGAAAGCTGAAAAACCAAGTCAAGGAGTTATAAATTCAAATGGAAATGGTGCAGACAGAGTTAAAGAAAAAAGGCTTGAAAATGATAGTGGTGGATGAATATGTTGTGGATGAACCTGCTGCCTCTTGAGGACGGTAAGACATGTTTTGAGCCAATTTTGTCTTAGGATGCCCCCTCTCATCATTTCACATATCTTTGTACAGTTTTTTGGAGGCAAGAAGTGGAAAATTAAAATTCTGGAAAATATCAGGCAAGTTCGTAGCGTACTCCAGGCTTAAAGTCGAGTTTTCGCTATGAACTCGCTGAACATTATTTTATGTTATAATTTCCAAATTTTATCATAAGAGGAGTGGGTAAAGGCATGCATTTAAGTCTTTTTTCCTAATGAAGACCCTACAATGAGCAAAAAAGTTAGAATGGGTGCAGAAATTTCCAAATGGAAAACGCAACAAACTCTTTGCTATGGACTTGCCTTAAATGATTTGTTTTTGTAGTGAGGGGAAATTTTGGTGTTTTTGTAGCATTTAGTGTTTTTTGGGAGCACATGAGTCATCAAGAGACACAGAAGTGTATCAGTGGAGACACCTTTTGGTAAGATAACTTAGCAAGGAGGGCGATTAAGCTGCCAACTCATCATTTTTGCCACATCATCAAACTCAACAGCACATCCTAAAATTTCGAGAGGTAGAGCCTAGATTCCAGTATGGTTGTTCATCACTTGGTCGTGGTCATTGACACCTTAGGAATTTTTTTTTTTTTTTTATAAGAATCATCATTTATGGGTCATTTAAAATATGTCAATGAAGTTAATGGTGTTAGAGTCCTATTAGGTTTTAAACTGCTTGTAAACATAAATATCTCTAGATTCTCTCCTTGTAATCAATTCCTTTTTGGATAAGATGTCTCCAATAGTTTCGAGGGTCTAGCCCAGGTGGAAAACTTCATGTAAAAGGTTTTTAATTATATAAATAAGGAGATGAGATAATTAGAGAGGGTTGATCGATGTTATGCCTTATGCTACTATTGTAATATTTTCCTTTGAGTAATATACAGTTGCAGAAAGCTTCTTTCGGACCTGAGATTCTTCATGTACTCTTATGTGTTTGTCTTATCTGCCTTTTCAATGTTAATTTAGTTTATTGTATGTCTAATCACTTGGAATTCATACTTAAGTACGCTCCAACTTCTTTTATGCATCTAGTTTGTTGTCCAAGTTATTTTTTTATGAGAGTACACATGCCTCAGCTACCATGAATGATTTTTTATGTAATTTAGTTTCACACTGACTACATGCCTAATGGTATCCATTAACACACATCCTTCACCTACAAAAAACCATCCAAGATACATTTGAGTGTTAGCCATCTTTGTTCTAAACATTGTTTATTGAAGATAATACATTTCCTTGGAGAACCCTCTCAGGTTGGAAGGGCTAATTTCCAACCATAAGTGGTTTGAAATAGTTACACTAAATTGACTGTTAAGCATCCCAATCAGCCTTGGTTTGGTGATAACATTTTGGTGCGTCTTCCGGGACCCTGAAGCTACATTTTCTCGAAAATTTGTGCTCAAGTAGAAATACTAAACTCTTGAAGGTAGCAGGAGCTCAGAAACATTCTAGGCTACATTCTACCTTGGTGACTCTAATGAGATTCTCAGCTTAAATGTGGCTTCAAATCATATTCATACAAGGAGAAATCCAGATCCTAACCCACCTAAGATAGTTGATAATCCAGAAAGGATTCTCAGAGGTATTGGAAGCTAATCAAAATCAGGTAATTCATCTCATTCAAGAGTTTCTTCTTTTCCCTCTGAGGTTGTTCAAAGTTTTGAAGACAAACAGTTTGACGAAAAGATAGAAGAAGTTCCTTTTAGGTCTAAATCTAAGAACAAATTGACTAAAATTATATTAGACCTACAAATAATAGGAATTGATACATCATCTCTTGTGTCAAAAGAAGAAAAAGAAAGGTTTTGGGAGACTGTCACATCAAAATTGTCACTGGAAAAAGAGTCTTTTGAAAAATTAAAAGAATTAGATCCTTTTGATTTCTTGTTAAGGAGAAGGACTAGTGTCCCCTTGCATGAGTGGAGTTCCTTTTTCTCTAGACTCCAAATTCCAACCTCAAAATCTCCTAGCATCTCATCTCATTCATTGTTTTTTCCCCTAGTCAAAATTTAATTTCATCCACTGCTTTTTCAAGTAGCACAGTCCCTCTCATTATGGTTGGAGTTCCTCCTCCTGCATGGCAACCAATATATGCTCCTCTTTTCTTACCTGCCATACTTAATGGCCTTCCAAAGGGGTATTCCACTAGAATTAAAACTTTTGGGAGTGAAGTAGACATTACTGTTGATTAGCATGTTAACCAGTTTAATGATTTCATTGACCGAGAAGAGGTGGATTATGATGATGTGAAAATGAGGTTGTTTGCTCAGAATTTCACAGGTCAGGAAATAAAATGGTTTAAAGCTTTAGCCCCAGGGAGTTTACAAAATTGGGACCAGTTAGAAGATATAATTTTGACAAAGTGGGGGAGTAAAGTGAACCATGTTCAAGACTTAACTGAATATAACAGCTTGGAAAAATCCATAGATGAATCATTCCAACATTTTTCTAAAATATTTAACAAGGTTTACAATTCTATACCTGCTCACATTAAACCTCCTCTAGGAGCTTCTCAATTACACTATGTTGAAGATTTTGACTATGATTTTTCCATTTTATTAAGAGAAATAGAATCTACTTCCTTGGATAATATGCAGAATGATGTTGTTAAGGTTGAAGTAAATATGGCTATAGCCAAGAGGTCTAAAATGGGAAAAGCTATATTAAAAGAAGAAAAGAAAACTTCCTCATCTTTAGATGTGAAATTTGATACCATGATGAATAATATGGAGAGGCTTATGGATAGGCTTGATCTTGGTTCGAATCCTTTACCTATTGCACAACAAGAAACAAAACCTGAATTTCAAGAAGACACCATTCACTGTTTGGATGAAGATGTGTCAGGAATGTTTCTAACCTAAGATGAACATGATGATTCTAGTCATGACATAGGTGAAGATGAAAAGCAATTTTATTACTTGAAAGGCTATCAACATGCTATCTTTGAGATCCAAAAACAATATAACTTGAGGAATATAAATGTTCCTATTGTATCCAATAAAGCCCAGCCAGAGAAATATGCTCCTAAGCTAGCTGAAAAAAAGAAGGATACACCACCCCATGGTAAAGAGATCGAAAAAACACCATCTGCTTTCAATATAGAAAACGAGATTTCTAAGATCGAAATTGTTGTCCCTTTTGGTGAGATAATTAAGGTCACTGAGTATAGGAGCCAAATTGTCAATATTCTTAACACTCAGCCTAGACCTTCAGACATTCTAAATCTACAAGAAGACCATCCTACCATTTTCCTAATACCAAGAGTGGAAGATGAAGAGAATGAAGAAGTTCCAAATTTCTATGTGAGTATGCCAATATCCATGAAATGACTGTACATAATGCCATGTTAGATTCAGGGGCCTTCCACAACTTAATGCCTAAGGTGATCATGGAAATAATGGGTTTAGACATAACTAGACCTTACAAAGACTTGTTTTCATTTGATTAAAAAAGAGTTCAGTGCATTGGTCTCATTAAAGATGTGGTTGTTGGTTTAGCTCAAGTGCTTGCTAAGACGGTGTTAATGGATATAATTGTAGCTGACATTTCTCCAAAATTTGGCATTATTTTATCTATATCTTGGGCTTCTAAAATTAAAGGAACTATGCAGATGGACATGACTTATGCCACTATTCAAGTCTTTGGTGAGCAGAGGAGGTTGTACCAACAGTCTAAGATGGCCTATATGGTTAGTAGCAAGGATAAACCACAAAATTTTCCTATTTATATAGTAGATACTGAATTGGGATCTTCCATTTTTTTCAATGAAGTCACTAATAAGGCAAAAAATCAGAAAATTGAAAAAAATCAGCAAGCAGAAAATCAGAAAATTAAGGAGGAAAATGAAGAAGGTTGGTCGCATTTTCACTTTGATGGTGTTGGTGGAAGAGAAGGAGCTGGTGCAAGCATGTGGATTACCAACCCTAGTGATGAGAGTAAGTTTTACTCTTACAAATTGAACTTTGATTGTACAAACTACATGGTTGAAAATGAGGCTTTATTTTGGGTCTAGAAGCTTTGAAAGTCTTAGGTGCCAAGAAAATCTCAATTTTTGGTGACTCTGAATTAGTGATGAAGCAAGCAGAAGGGTCTTGTTAAACTAAGGATGTCAGAATGAGAGCTTATAGAAATTCGATCGTTGATTTCTTGAAATTTTCAAAGAACATAGTTTCACCATCAAAGCTAGAAACCAGAATTATATAGTTGATTCTTTAGTTTCACCATCAAAGCTAGAAACCAGAATTATATAGTTGATTCTTTAGTTGTTTCGGCCAACTTGTTTATCATTCCTACTCATTCTAGCAATAGTTATGAAGTTGAGATCAGGGATAGACCATCTATCCCTGATAATATTATCAATTGGAAAGTGTTTGATAGTAATCAGTAGGTCATAAATTTCCTTGAGCTGAAAGAGGAATTTGAAAACATTCAAGTAGATCAGCAAAACATGTTTGCTGAAACTAAAGCCAATCTGGAGGTCCTCCGGCTGAAGAATAATTGCATTCCCAAAGGCTTAATTCCCATTGAGAAGTTGTTTGATTAGAATGATGTGTTTAAGTATCCAAATATGAAGTTTGATAATGAAGAGGTTGAAAGTTGCAACCTTGGCACCACAGAAATTCCCAAGATGATCAAGTTGTCCAAATTTCTTTCTTCAAAGGTGAGACAAAGGTATGCAGATATGATGAACATGTACATTGATGTTTTTTCATGTAGTTATGCAGACTTGAAGAGGTATGATCCCAACATTATTCAACATACCATACCAATAAAAGAGAATGAAAAGCCTTTTAAACAAAAATTAAGAAAAATCAATCCTTTGCTCATGCCACTGATTGAAAAAGAAATTAAGAAGTTTTTTGAAGCAAAAATCATTGTTCCATTGAGGTTTTCTAAGTGGCTTTCTAATTTGGTAACTGTGAGAAAGAAGAAAGGCGAGATTAGGATATGCATTGATTTCAGAAATTTGAATAAAGTATCTCTCAAAGACAATTATCATTTTCCAAAAATGGATCAAATTATGAAAAACATTGTTGGATCTCAAAGGATGTCTTTCTTGATGGTTTCTCATGTTATAATCACATATTGGTGCATCCGTATGACCAAGAGAAAACTTCCATCACTACGTCATGGGGAACATTCATGTATGCCAAAATGCTTTTTGGTCTCATGAATGCAGGGGCGACTTTTCAAATGGAGATGGACAATTCATTTGTTGAAGAAAAGGACAGGTTAGTGGTGGTTTACTTAAATGATATCGTTTTGTTTTCAAAGAGGGAGGAAGAGCACCTTAAAACCTTGGAGAAAATTATGAAAAAATGCAAAAAAATTGGTATTTCTCTCAATCCTACTAAAAGTGTTTTTTCTTTGACTACTGGAAAGTTATTGGGACACACATTAGGGGAATTTTGACGTCTAAAATGGGCCTCCTAAAGAAAATGCATAATCAAAATTCACTTTATGATAGCCAATCACATTTTAGGGGATGACATCATCCCTAATGGTTGAGGTGGCATTGATTGAGTTTAAGGTATTTACTTGTCACATTATCAATGGTGGATAAAAACTCTTGGTTAACTATGGTAGTGCTCTAAGTACTTTTAAAGTCATAAAGTAAAGTACTCATAATAAATGTCATTTCACACTTTTTGAATAAAATATTATTATTGTCATTTCATATGTTTTGAAAGAAGCAATGCATATCCCTACACAATCTTCATGTATTTACACATTTTTCAATAAATATTATATTTGTAAATTTTCAAATATTTATTTATAAATCAAATCAATTCAATATGTAATATAAAATTCATACATAAGACAATATATTATATTACATTATTTTTATATATTATATTAATTGCATGTTATTATATCATTTAAACAATATAAATTTTATCTAATAGTATATTTTATAATTAAGGATTTATGAATTTATATTTATATCTTATTTTAAGTTATTTAAGTACAAAGAAAAAATGCATTAGTTGTGCAATGATAATGTTTTTTTCTTGAAAATATCATTCTTATTTATAGTCACATCAATACAATTATTTTATTAATTTTATTTTGGTCAACTTTTGAATTGAATTTAATCATGGTTACATGGATTTTTGTGCAAAAAGTGAATTGCAATTCATAAATATTATTTTATTGGTTTACTTATTATTTTATTATTTCCTTAGGAGGCCCATTTTAGACCTCAAAATTCCCCTAATGTTATATCAAAGGAAGGAATAAGGTTTGATCCAAGTAGGGTCGCTGCCATACAAAAGATAGACTTGCCAAGAAACAAAAAAGAAATTCAATCCTTCCTAGGTAAGGTCAATTTTGTTAGGAGATTCATTCCGAATTTTGCTGAAATTGTCAAGCATATTACTAAGATGCTTAGAAAATATTACGAGATTAAATGGACAGCATAGGCAAATCAATATTTTGAAGAGATCAATAAGGCCCTTGCCCAAGCCCTAGTGCTCATAAGTCCTGATTTTTCTAAGGAATTTCTAGTTTTTACCTTTGCCTCTGAACATACAATTGCTAGAGTGTTATTGCAGAAAAGGCAACAAGGTAATGAGCATCCTATTTCTTTCTTCAGTAGAACACTTGAAAACTCTTAATTTAAGTACAATATCATGGAGAAATAGGCATATGATTTAGTGAAGAGGCTTAAATATTTCAGAATTTATATTCTGCATTCTCACATTGTAGCTTTTGTGCCTAATGCTATGGTGAAAGACATACTGACTCAAGCTGATCCTGATGGAAAAAGAGGTAAGTCAAATGCCACTTTGTTGGAATATGATATAGAGATTAATCCTACCAAGTTGGTAAAGGGCCAGGGGCTGGAAAAACCGATGGCATAGTCAAATTTTGATTGCCTAGATATGAATTTCATTGTAGAATTTTTAGAAGTGGTTGAAGAAGAGGAATTGATACCTATAGAGGAAAAATTCACTATGTCTGAGTGGTATAAGGATGTAATTTTTTTCTTGCAGCATCACAAAGCTCCTTGAAAATTAACCAAGTCCAAATCCAGGTTTGTAAAGCTGAAGTCTTTAAGATTTTGTATTTTTAACAAGAATTTATTTTAGAGGGATACTGATGAGATTCTCTTAAACTGCTTCTTAGAAGAAGAGGCTGAGAAGGTAATTGATTAATTTCATAAGGGAAATTGTGGAGGATACCATTATTAGAAGGCTACAACAAATAATATACTCAAAGCGGGATATTATTGGCCTTGTATGTTCAAATACATCTACAAAAATATTTCTTCCTGTCATGAATGCCAAAATTTTTATGGGAAAAAGAAGTTGGTACCTTTACCTCTGAAACGAATATATGTTGAAGCTCCTTTCCAGCAATGGGGATTAGATTTCATTGGCGAGATACACCATGCATCCTCAGGCCAACATTTCTATATTTTGACAACCACTGATTACTTCACCAAGTGGATTGAAGCGATCCCTACAAAGAAAGCTATAGACTCGGTCATCATCCAATTTCTGGAAAACAATATTTTGTCAAGGTTTGGCTGTCCCATGAGGATTATTACTGACAATGCTCAAGCTTTCAAATCTAAAAAAATGATTAGTTTTTGTCATCAATATCATATAACTCTTGGTCATTCCATAGCATATTACCCTCAAGGTAATGGCTTAGCTGAATCATCAAATAAAAGAATAGTCAGGATCATTAATAAGGTTTTGCAAGAAAACAAAAGGTCATGGAATTTGAAGTTGAATTTTGCTTCGTGGGTTGATAGAATTTGTACTAAAAGGTCTATAGGTACATCCCCTTATGAGCTAGTATATGGAGCTTAAGCAATTTTTCCAAATTATCTTGGAGTTCCAGTAATGAAGTTGCTACAGGGGATGGAAGAAGAACCTAATGCCATCCAAAGGAGGGAAAATCAGCTCATTGCTCTGCAGGGAAAAAGAGAGGAAGTGTACACTAATCATCAACAGTCACAAAACAAAGTCAAAAATACCTTTGACAGGAAGACAAAAGAGGAAAACTTCAGGGTTCAATATGTGGTTCTGAAATGGGAAGCCAAAATTGAAGAGAAAGGGAAGCATGGAAAGTTTGATAATATCTGCAAGGGACCTTTTGTGATAGGAGAATATCATGGGAACAACACATTTTTACTCCAAGAAATGAATGGGCAGTTGTGTGGAGGAGGACATGTCAATGGCAGGTTTCTAAAGCAGTACTCTTCTTAATTCATCTTTATGAAATACATTTCACCGTACATATTCCATTCTCTATTATGTTATTTGCAAATAAAGGTGATTTTATCATCAAGCTTGAGCCCGAGGAGAAGGCCATAAGAGCTAGAGGAGGATTTCATCAAATTCAAAATTTTCAGTTTTTCCAAGAAAGGCATTGGAGATGTTGGTTCTTTATTGCACCACAGGGGTGCAACATCCCTAGTGGAGCCATTTTTATCCTTAATAACAATTAGGTTAGGTGGTTATGGTCAAATAAAGTCATGAAATTGATTAAATTTCTTGTTTTGTATATAATTTTAAAGGGTTTTTAGTGGTCAGTGGTCATGTAACTAAGGTCTTGTCAAAGGTAAAATTCAAAAATTTGAATGCGTGGGTTAATTAATTCACTTCAAAAATCTAAATGAATGGGTTACCTAAGTTCACAGCGTTCTCTGTGCAAAACAATCTATTTTCGCTATGGACTCACCTGACACTTCCGTAGATAATATGTCATTCCACTAACTGAAATCGCTACAAACTCAGGTTTTTTTGCTAACGATGAGGGGATCGGTGTGTTGTCATATTTTTAGTGGTTAGAGGTCAGTTTGACATCATTTACATATATTTTATGAGTTATCATTCGATGTATTGCATGCTTGGTAATCATCACACCACCATCATTTTGTTTTCCCTCCCACTTTTATTTCCTAATAAAGCCTTCATCCATTCGAGCAACGACACTTACCTTTCTATCCTTGTGAGCTATTTGATCTAGTGCCATCACTTTTCACTTCTATCTCTTGTCTAGTTGTCATCTTAGGTTAGCTCCCACCTCTCCTAAACAAGCATCTTGTTATCTTATACATTTTTTTGCAGGTATCAAGAATTGAAGCAGGGAAGCGTAGTATTGGAGGACATGGCTTCACATAATAAGGCCAAAAAAGGAGTATATCTAGTCATATATGAACCTATGGACCTTAAATTGGTTATGGAGGATCCAAGTTTTGCACAAGCCTTCACAAATACTGGTTATATGATATTTTGTCAAAAATTGCAGGGGTACCATGCACAAGTATCCAAGGATTTTTCTGTCAAGTTTGTTGGCACAAATTCAAATTTGGGCATACTAAGTTTCAAAATATTCCCTGAGACCATTGAACAAGCAAAAAAAATTCCGAGGTCTGGGAAGAATGGTTCAAGGCCACCAATTTAAAACTTCAGAATTGTGATGAATTTCTGAAGTAAGAACATATGGGAGTTGATATGACCTCAAGTATACCCAAGAGTTGCCTTAAGGAAAGCTACTCAAAGTTGTTGATGGTAATCCAAAATTATTTTACATGTGAGGGTAGATTTCACTTGATCTACCAATATCATTCCAGGCTCTTACTCCATTTCATAGGTAAACAACTCCTTGATCTTCCATTTTTTCTTTTCAGAAGCTTAGGTAAGATATATAGAAAATTTCAAGCCAGACCTGAGAGTAGTAACACATCCATATTTCATCATGGCTTAATAAATTTGTTGGTTGTGGAACAATTGAAGAAATTGAATAGGGAATCAGCTACCTTTATGTTTTTAAGTGTTTATGATGTACATGTGCTTACTCCAAAGAAGACACCCAAGTCAAGGATGAGCACTCCCAAGAAGGATAAAGAGCCCAAAGCTAAAGCAGGGGTTGAACTTGCGGAAGAGGTGCAGCCTATAGTAGAGCCCGTGGAGGTAGAGATTGAATAGTTGCAAGAGCCAATAGCGCCCCAACAAACACCTACCAGCAACAAGCCAAAAATTGATACAAGGGGTCAGAGGAGAATCACCAGGATTCAACTAGAGGGAAAGGGTAAACTTGAAGACATTCTGCAGGCTATTGATATTGAAGAAACCCCTGTGGTAAAACATGTAGATATTAAAGGTACAAAAATTAAGAAGAAGGGTCTCACAACAAAAAATCTTGATTTTTCCAGTGAGGATTATGGTTTTGCTTCAAGCATAGAAAACCTTTTACAAGGTCACAACTCTCAAAGGGAGGAAAGCCTGATAAGATTCATAAAGAGACAGAAAAGAAGAAGCATCCCATTATGGAAGAGATCATTGAGCTATCTCCAGCTGAAGAAAAAATCACCAAAACCAAGAAAGGAAAAGAGAAGGTCCAAGAGAAGTCTGAAGTGGATTTTCTTAGAGAGAAACTTAAAGAAGCCAGAGATGAAGTTTTAGAAACCAAGCTGGAATTGGAGGATTTTAAACAAGAAAGGAAGGAGCTTGCATATTTCAAGAAGGAAGTCATCAAGCAAATTAGTTTTTATGATGAAGTGGCAGAAAGGTCAAGGAAAATGATAAAAGAACACTACGCCTGCACAGGATGATGAAGCATACCATGAGGAGAAACATGTGGTTGCAGGCAGAGAGGAGAAAGCTGCAAAATCAAGTCAAAGAGTTTTAAATTCAAATGGAAATGGTGCAGACATAGTTAAAGAAAAAAGGCTTTAAAATGATAGTGGTGGATGAATTTGTTGTGGATGAACCTGCTGCCTCTTAAGGAGGGTAAGACATGTTTTGAGCCAATTTTGTCTTAGGATGATCCCTCTCATCATTTCACATAGATCTGGACAGTTTTTTGGAGGCAAGAAGTGGAAATTTCAAATTCTGGAAAATATGAGGCAAGTTCATAGCGTACTCCAAGCTTAAAGCCGAGTTTTCATTGCGAACTCGCTGAAGATTATTTTATGTTATAATTTCCAAATTTTATCATAATAGGAGTGGGTAAAGGCATGTATTTAAGTATTTTTTCCTAATGAAGACCCTACAATGAGAAGAAAAGTCAGAATGGGTGCAGAAATTTCTAAATGGAAAACGCTACGGACTTGCCTTAAATGCTCTGCTTTTGCAGTGAGGGAAATTTTGGAGTTTTTGTAGTACTTAGTGTTTTTTGGGAGCACATAATTCATCAGGAGATGCTGAAGTGTATTAGTGGAGACACATGTTGGTAAGAACACTCAGCAAGGAGGGTGATTAAACTGTCAGCTCATCATTTTTTCCACATCATTAAACTCAACAACACATCCTAAAATTTCGAGAAGCAGAGCCTAGATTCCAATATTCTTGTTCATCACTTGGTCATGGTCATTTCCACCTCAGGTAAAGTTGTTTTGTTTGATAAGCATCATCATGTATGGGTCATTTAAAATTTTTTAATGAAGTTAATGGTGTTAGAGTCCTATTAGGTTTCAAACTCCTTGTAAACATAAGTATCTCTATATGCTCTCCTGTTATCAATTCCTTTTTGGATAAGATGTCTCCAGTAGTTTCGAGGGTCCAGCCCAAGTGGCAGACTTCATGTAAAAGGTGTTTAATTCTATAAATAGGGAGATGAGATAACTAGAGAGGGTTGATCGATGTTATTCCTTATGCTACTATTGTAATATTTTCCATTCAGTAATATATAGTTGCAGAAAGCTTCTTTCAGACCTAATATTCTTCATGTACTCTTATGTGTTTGTCTTATCTACATTTTCAATGTTAATTCGGTTTATTGTAGGTATAATAACTTGGAATTCATACTTAAGTATGCTCCTACTTCCTTTATGCATCTACTTTGTTGTCCAAGTTATTTTTTTATGAGAGTACACATGCCTCAATTTCCAAGAAAGATTTTTTATGTAATTTAGTTTCACACTGACTCCATGCCCAATGGTAGCCATTAACACACATCCTTACCTACAAAAAACCATCCAAGATACATATGAGAGTTAGCCATATTTTTTCTAAACATTTTTTATTGAAGATCATACATTTCCTTGAGAGAGCCCTCTCAAGTTGGAAGGGCTAACTTCCAACCATAAGTGGTTTGAAACAATTACACTGAATTGACTATTGAGCAGCCCAATCAGCCTCAGTTTGGTGTTAACAGAGTCAACTTACATATGTTGGATTAGTTTGGCTAGCATTAAATATATAATATTTCATCATTGAAAAAACATTTTATCCTTAACTATGAGGAGTTAGAGGACAAGTAATATCTCGTTGGAAAGAGAAAAAATTCCTCTACAAACCTATGTCAATTCCACCTTTAGATGAGGTCATTTTTCCATATATAAAATTATATTTCGTGAACTATCATAATTATTTTATTCATGGAAGCCTTTGTTATTTTATTTATAGGGCTCCTTCTTCATAGACATATGCCTTCAAGACTAGCGCACCATGAGCATCAATTAATAAGGCTATGGATTCATCTTATTTGTCATCCAACAATCATCCATGCATCATTATTTCATAAGGTCAAATGCTAGCGTTTCATTAATGTATATGGTTAATGAGATGGAATTTTCACCTAGGATATAACATCATATAGCAAACATTAGTTCTAGGGCTTGCATCAAGAATTTAGGACTAGAGATTTATGATCAATAACCAAGAGTTATCCAGAGCTAGGGTTTCATGGGAATCGAGGGCATCACAAAGCTAGGGATTTACATAACTAGGGAATTTGACTTATGCATCATATTCATGCTTAGGATACCCTCTTAGGGTTTTCATAATGAGGTTAGGGTTATTCATGTATGATGCAGGAGCATCAAAAAATCATGTTCTAGATTAACCAGGTGGTCATATGTCCTTGCTACAAGAGGGAGCTAAGTTCCAGTTCCAGCATTTAAATTCATGTTCTATCAGTTCAGTTCCAGTTCTCACTTCCATGATTTTACTACATCTGACTATTATGATGGAGAAAGAACACGTGGGTTTGGAGGAGTAGAAGGTTAACATGCTAATGTGTTAACACAATCATGTCCAAATATTCTTGTTAGCCCGAAATTAATGGTCAACGTGCTCGGTCAAATTTATAACAGTAAGATGCCACATGTACATATCAAAGGGAAATATGGTTGATGGAAAATTCCCTTGATTGTGGCACAAAATATGAGTTAAAATTATATTTTATTGCTTAATAGATCAAGTTGTTAGCATAGGTGTGAGGATTGGAGATTAGAATTCTGATGAGAGATTTTTGGCATGAATTGATTGTGGGATAGGATCATTTTTGTTTTGTTTTTAGAGTGTAGATTCGATGTGGTTTTTGTTTTTATGGAAAAACAAAGATAGATTAGCAGGATTTTTTTGGTTGTAAATTCCTCCGATCAAGGGAAGGAAAAATAGCATTGTATGTATGCAGCGTGAGTGAGGTTTGAGGGGGTGAAAAAAAAATTGTGAGGTAGGCAAAGAAGCGTAGCTGCGTACGCTGAAGGGATTCAGAGGTAGTTGTAGCTGTACACGAGGAAGAAAATAAGGTTGTTTTTTACACAGATAGGGATTTTTTTATGATGGCTTTGTATGCCAAGATGTTTGTGTTATTCTGCTAATAGAAGAAAAAAAATGTTTTTGTGTGTGTAATGCCTAATATGACTATGTAATTAGAGTAGCATATTGAAAATTCTTGTTGGATCTGTGTAGCAATAATTTCTTTGTTGTTTTGATTAATGTCTGGTATTCTCCCTTCGGCACACTTTGTAAATAATAAAAATTGAAGGCCTCTGTCATGATTTTGTATCAGAGCGTAGACAAAATTTTATTTCTTCTCTTAGAACTTCAGCAAACATGCCACCTAGGAGAGGAGGAGTTGGCATAGGGTGGGGAAGATGTGTACCCAATGAATTCTTGCTGGAAGAGATTCAACATATTTGCACAGGAATAGATGCAATGGAAAATTCTCAGAGGAGAGCACCTGATGAGGGGGATGCCAGTGTTGCAAAGGAATCTTCTGAGGAAGAAGAAGAGGAAGAAAGCGAAGTCGGAAAAGTTCTGAAGATGTTGGCCAAAGAAAGTTGAAGACCAAAGGTGGAAATACCTTTGTATGAAGGGAACCTTAATGTGGAAGAGTTGATGGACTGGATCAGTTCGATAGATAAGTATTTTGACTTTGAGGAGGTCGAAGATAAAAAGAAGGTAAAATTTGTAGCTACCAGATTAAAGGACCATGCAGCTATCTGGTGGGATGAACTACAAACATCCAGAGAGAGGAAGGGAAAGCCCAAGATTAAGTAGTGGGACAAATGGTGAGTAAGTTGAAAAGAAAATTTATGCCTAAATATTACCAGTTGAATCTTTTCAGATAGTTACAAAACTTGAGGCAGAAAGGAATGACTGTCAAGGAGTACATGGAGGAGTTTTACAAGCTGAGCATTAGAGCAGGACATGCAGGGGATGACATAGAAAAGGTAGTCGGGTATATCAATGGCTTGAGATATGAAATACAAGATGAGATCAGTATACTAAGTCTGAAGACAATTGAAAGTGCCTATCAAGCAACTTTGAAGGTAGAGGAGAAAATGTTGAGGAAGAAAAATCAGAGGAATAGAGGTAAAAGTCTAGCAAGAGGAAGAGGAGCTTCCAGACCAAGATTCCAACACTCTCAAAATGAAGCAAGAGGTTGAAGTAACTGACCACCACAGAGATGAGACTTTGGTAGAGGGATATTTGTACCCAAAGGTAGAGGTCGAGGAAGAGAAATCTGGTGTTACATATGTGGAGAATTAGGACGTGGATCATGGGGCTGCCCTCATAAAAAAACATCAAATCAACAGAATGTGAATATAGTAGAGACAATAGAAGAAAACCCTTAGGCCATGGGGAAAGAAGAGCCACCTGAGGCAGGAGAGTCTTTATTATTAAAAAGAGTATTTCTTAAGGCAAAGAAGGAAGCAAATGAACCAGCTCAAAGGAAGAGTCTCTTTAGGAATATCTGCAAGTCTAAAGAAAAATGTTGCAAGGTTGTGATTGACAGTGGAAGAAATGACAATATTGTCTCCACAGATATGGTTGAGAAATTGGGGTTGGTTAAGATGGTACACCCTACTTCTTACAAAGTTTCATGGCTATAGAAGGTACATCAGATTTTAGTGACAGAATAGTGCAGAGTGGAGATACAGATTGGTACATATAAAGATGTCATACTGTGTGATGTGATGCCAATGAACATGTGCCATATATTGTTGGGAAGACCCTGGCAGTTTGATAGGAAAGCCATACATGATGGCAGAAGGAACACATATACCGTAGAGAAATATGGGAAGAAGCACAAATTGTTTCCATTGAAGGACGAAGCAGACAAAGGAGCAGCTAGAAATAATGTTATGTTTATTAGTGGAAAAGAATTGTTGCAAGAAGTCAAAAATGAGAAGGAAATGAATTTTGTTTTTGTGGGTAAACCCAGGGTAATTTTGACTTCTACCAACTTAGACAAAGTGCAGGAGTTGTTGGACAAAGGACTGATAAGGGAAATCCTTAGTCCTTGTGCAGTACCAGTAGTGCTCAGCCCAAAGAAAGGTGGTGAGAGGTGCATGTGTACTGACTCCAGAGAAATAAATAAGATCACTATCAGGTATAGATTTCCCCTGCCATGTATGGATGATTTGATGGATTGTTTGAGTGGGTCAAGGTATTTTTATAAAATAGATCTGAAGAGTGGATACCATCAAATAAGGATTAGATAGGGAGATGAATGGAAGACTGCATTTAAGACCAACAGTGGGTTGTATATGTTAGAGTCTTGTAATTTACAGTATCACAAGGTTACTGTGTACTTCCTCTTTGCAAATTTTTCATATTGTACATAGATTTCAATATTCAAAAGTTTTTTCAAAAGAAAGATAAAATAAACAAAAGAAGAAGAAAAGAGGGCATTTAAAAAAGGAAAAAGAGAGCCCCACACAAAAAATAGATAATTCTGAAAGTGCTGCAAATCAAAATGCCACTACTTTTTATAAAGGTTTGTTCAATCATACAACTTAAGCATGATTGTACAATTTTAAATTTCTGCTAATAGGTTAGAGAATGAAGATTTTCCAAACCATTTAATCTTGGATTATCAGTAGATAGTTAGAAAATGACATTGGTCCAACAGCTTAATCTGAAATAATAGGAGAAATAAGGGATAGGTGATAGGTTAGAAATTCAAAAAAAAAGTAAAAATGATGTTAGGGTCTGCAAGTCTAAATGCACCCTAAAAGGAGAAAAAATGATAGGAATTGGAAGTTGGGCAGGTAGATTTGTTGAGAAAGGAGAAATGAAAAGTTCATACTACAGATATGCAGCCTAAAAATTGCTTCATTGTTTTCCTATAGTCAAACTAAAGAAAAATCAAATTGAAAGGTTTAAGTTTTGCTCTGAATGTCTAAAAAGGGATGATTTTTTGTCAAGTTTGGGACCTTAAGGTATGTTTTTATTTCCTAAGTCCCCGACCACGTTGCATATAATTTTTACCCCCCCCCCCCCCCTTTGTTATTTATTTTATCCTAAGTTTCATTTTACCCCCTCGACTCTCATACCCTGACTCCACCTCACATCACCTGTCCCGACCCATCCGCGTTAACCATATTTGTTCCCCACTTACACATCCAACAGTTTTTGATGTATTTCACACCACCCTTTCACAATATTTCCTACCACCTTAGGACCCCTCCAAAAACCAACTCCGAGTTTTATATAACGAACCGTCACAGCCAACCACTATCCCCCTGAAAACCCTTCCCTCTCATCAGATTCCACAAGTTTCCAAAGGTAAGTGAAAAATTTTGTGATATAATCTCTAGAGTACTATATACGACGATGGTGGGGCCCAATCGCAATCGCAGATTGCAAATTTTGGAAGATAGGTGCAAAAGGTAAATGTTAAATTTGCCGAAGTGAATGTGCGATGTTAGGTGGGACCCGATCACAATCACAAATCGCAGATTTTAAACACCGACGCAGGAGGTAAATGTTAAAGTTTCTGAAGTGCGATGTGCGACAATGGGGGGACCCGATTACAATCGCAAAATGCAGATTTTAAAGGATGGGCGCGGAAAGTAAATGATAAACTTGTCGAAGTGCGATGTGCGATGCCAGGTGGGACCCTATTGCAATGCACACATCACAAGTTTTAAAAGATAGTACAAAAGGTTCATGTTAAGATCATCGAAGTGCGATATGCGACGTGGGTGGGACCCAATTGCATATCGCAGTGTGCGGGTTCAGGAAAACAAGTGTTAAAGCAAAATTTAAAGAAAGAAAAGTGTGAAGTGCGATGTTGGCATGGATGCGACGTGATTCCAAGATGAAATCTAAAAGACTTCAGGTTTGAGCATATGATTTTTGTGCACCATTTTGTGAAGAAATAGGCTTAAACACGACAGAAAGACTCATGGTAGGACCCGACAGGGGGCAAAAGGTAGTGAGGCTGAACGTCACGATAGCAAGTAAATAGAACAAAAATATCAACTTGGGAAAAGGGCATTCATACAAAGAAGCAGAAAAGGCAGTAAACACATCAGCACCATCATCAATCAATGAAAGTGGCTAGCACTGCACCAGATTTAATTACCCAATGCTGGTTTTCTGAAAAGCAGTGCTAGATGTTAGAGCCACCATTTGTTGCCTCTTTGTGATCATCACAACCACCTTCAAGCCTACTTTTTGATCTTATGAAGAGCCATCGAAGTTTTTAGATCCATGAAGAGCTGCCCAAACATTAGGGGAATTTTGAGGTCTAAAATGGGCCTCCTAAGGAAAATGTACAATCAAAATTCACTTTATGGGAACCAGTCACATTTTAGGGGATGACATCATCCCTAATGGTTGAGGTGGCATTGCTTGAGTTAAAGGTACTTACTTGTCACATTCTCAATGGTGGATAAAAACTCATGGTTAACCATGGTAGTGCTCTAAGTACTTTTAAATTCAAATTAAAGTACTCATAATAAATGTCATTTCACACTTTTTGAATAAAAATATATTACTGTCATTTCATATTCCTTGAAAGAAACAATGCATATACCTATACATTTATTATATTATATTTATATAATATATTAATTACATGTTATTGTACAATTTAAATAATATAATTTTAATTAATATGATATAATATAATTATAAATTTATAAATTTATATTTATATTTTATTTTAAATTATTTAAGTACAAAGGACAAATGCATTAGTTGTTCAATGATAATGATTTTTTCTTGAAAAGCTCATTCTTATTTATAGTCACTTCAATACAATTTTTTTATTAATTTTAGTTTGGTACAAATTTTGAATTGACTTTAACTATGGTTACATGGATTGTGGTGCAAAAAGTGAATTGAAATTTCATAAATATTATTTTACTGGTTTAGCTATTATTTTATTATTTCCTTAGGAGCCCCATTTTAGACCTCAAAATTCCCCTAATATATTGATTCTGCAGGTGGTGTTTTTTCATAGAATTTTTCTCGGGCCTTACATGGCCACACTTGTCTAATTTCAGTTTGTTTGTAATTAATGAAGTTTTCCAAACTAGATTAAGGAAACCAACTCAAGTTTTAGTTAAATACTTCTTGAATTTCCATTATGAAGGGTTGGATATTGTTAGCCCCTGCATTGTAAGAACTACTATATTGGAACACTGTAATTTTGGAGATGGACATCAATAATCAAATACCGTTTACAGGATTCTTGAGCTGTGTTAAAATGGTGATGTGCTACTTATCTGTTTTAAATGTTTCCGTTGTTTTCCGTACTGTGCATCTATTCATCTAATTGTAAATCAGAAATTTTAGATTAATATTTTTTGTCGGAGCACCTTAATTTTGTTTGCATTTAGAATCTTAATGTTTTCTGTTGAAGTCTGATTAAAGAATTCTTAACTTCTCTTTAGCCACTACTAAACCTTACTATTTCTTTCACCTCATAATTCATACAGCTCTAAATATCCATTTAGCACAGTTACCTTGCCATGTGATGCTCTTGAACGTTGATGTGCAAATCCAGCCTCTGACTCCATAACCCAATGGAATAGTCTTATTAACCCTCTTTGGGTTCCCCCACCACCAATCATGGCAGCCTGGTATGCTCCATTGGTGCTACCTTAACCTTTGGTGCCTTTGCCACAGGATTGTCAGTCCAAAATTCCCCTATTTGATGAAAATGGTCCTGCAACTGCTCAACAACATGTGGATAAAATTAATGAGTATTTTGACCATCAAGAGACAGAATATGAAAGTATGTTTGCCCAAATATTGGGGGGAGAAGTGAGAAAGTGGTTTAAAGGCTTGAACCCCAATAGTATACATGACCTCCCTGCCCTTCACCAGTTGTTTATAAATAAATGGGAAGTTAAGAAAAATCCTCTCCAAATCTTGTCATAATATGAAAACATCAAGAGAAATGTTGGAGAGAGTGTCCAATATTACTGTACTAGGTTCAACAGTGTATACAACGCCCTCCCTCCTCACATGAAACCCCCACAAGGTTTAGCCCTAATGAAAATTCTAGATGATTCTGACCCAGAGATGGCTTATCAGATGAGAAGAAGAAAACCTCCTACATTAGAAGACATGCATAGGGGTGTAGTAAGTGTGGAAGAAAACCTGATTTCAAAAAGGGCTAGAATGAGAAATGAGAAGAGAGTCACTATCAGGGAAGAGCCTGTAGCCTCCACATATGATGCTAAGATTGATAGCCTGGTTAGAACCAAGGAGAGGATGATGGAGAGGATCAACCTGAATGAGAGAGCTATCCTTAGGGAAAATCACCCAACTCCTCAAAATAGAATCCAAAACTTCAGAAAAAACCCCCCTAAAATAAGACAGAGAGAATAGAGAGGACCTGACCAACAAATTAGGCCTCAATTCCAGGAAAATTATGCTAATGAAGATGGGGGGGTGGTTGAAGAAAAAGAAGAAATTAAAATTAATCTGATGGGAATTAATAATGAAGATATTGTTTTCCTCACCAAAGAAGAACAATATTTATTTTCTTTGACTCAAACTGAAGTAGAATTTGAATATTCTGAAGATTATAAACAAGGGTTCAAGAATGCCATCATGGAGGTGCATAAACAATATAACCTTTGAAGCAAGAAAAATTTGGATATTCCCAAGAGAAAGAATTCTGAAAACTCTACTACAAAGGCCCCTGAAGTTGATCCCAAGAAAACAACAGAGAGTTCAAAGAAAATTACTAAAATCCCTGGAAAGAATGATCTAGAAAGAAGCACTAGTAGACCAGCGGACAACCCTAGCAAAATTGTTCCAGCTGATATCCCTAATACAATTCAACAATCTGAAGTTGCTGCAAGAATAGTGCCTGAGAAGAATGATTCAAAACTGCCAAAAACACAGACACCAATCAGCATTGAGAATGAAATTTCCAAAATAAAAATCTTTGTCCCTCTCACTGAATTGGTGAACCTGGATGTATATAGGTCCCAAGTCCTAAAAGTGCTGAACAGAGGAGAAATTATTGATATTTTCAACCTAAATGATGACAAATCTGAACTTTTGTTTGGACTAGAAGTAGAGGGTAAATTCCAGGAGGGAGGTGTTCCCCCATTTTATCTCAGTTTGAATGTTCATGATAAAATCCTCCATAATGCCATGATAGACTCAAGTGCATCTCATAATCTCATGCCAAAGGAATTTATGGAGAGACTTGGCCTAGAGATAACTAGAACCTACAAAGACCTGTACTTATTTGACTCCAGCAAAGTTAAATTTCTAGGCCTCATTAAATATTTTTGTATTACTTTAGCCTAGATACCAGCCAAGAGTCTAGTGATGGAAATAGTGGTGGCTGGCATCCCTCCTAAATCTGGTATGCTTTTATCACGCTCATGGGGAGCAAAGCTTCAAGGCACCCTCCAAATGGATATGACTTATGCTACCATACCAGTTTTTGGCCAACAAAGGATATTGTATAGGAAGACTCTAATGAAATACATGGTGAGAAGTCAAGAAAAGCCTCATAACTACCCCCTGTAATCTATCCATTCTGACCTTGATTCATTTATTCTTTACAATGATGAAAATATTAATGAACAAATAGTTGGAGAAGAAGAAGACCAAAAGAGAGAACAGTTAGACTAAATGGAAATTGTGGAACACAAGTATGAACCTGAACATGTTTGGAACATGAGTTTTGATGGTTCTTGTGGTAAAGCTGGCTCAGGAGCAAGGGTATGGGTATGAAATACTGAAGATAACCACGTAGAAGGCCATTCTTGCAAACTAAACTTTCAGTGTACCAACAATATTGCAGAATATGAGGCACTCATTTTGGGTTTACAACTACTGAAGAAATTAGGAGCTAAAAGAATCTCGATTCATGGGGATTATGAGCTGGTCATTAAGAAAATCAAGGGAGATTATTCAGCCAAACATCCCAGATTGAGAGCATACTGGAATGTTGCCCTTGAACTCCTAAAAACATTTGAAGAATATGACCTTGTTGCAGTTCCAAGAAATCATAATATCTTGGCTAATGGGTTAGCATTTTTAGCCATCACTTTTCAATTACCTCATCCTAACAAATAGTATACAGTGTAGGTTAAACACCGCCCAACAGTTCCTAAAAATATGAGATATTGGCAACTCTTTGGTGATGACAAACATATTGAGAATTTCTTGCAATCTAAGGGTGAGTTTGAAGATTCCAATTTGGACCTAGACTGTGAATAAGACTGCTCCATTAAAGAGAAAATGTGTGCGGAGGAACCTCCCCATAATTCTAATATTAATTTTTCAGGAGATAAAGATCTATATACGACAGATATGCATGAAGATCCAAAAAAGGAAGAATTTGAGGCACTGCAATTAAGAGACAACACCTTGCATAGAGGACTTGTCCCTCTAGAGGAACTATTCGATTTCAATGATGTGGCGAGGAAACCAAAAATGGAATCTACAAAAGAAAATATGAGGATTTCTATCTGGGCAGTGAGCAGGAGCCCAAGATGATAAAGTTATCAAATACACTGCCAGCATCCATAAAGCATAAATACATTGCTTTGTTCAAAGAGTTTATTGATGTGTTTGCCTGGAGTTATGAAGACCTGAAATCTTATGATACTGATATTATCCAGCACAAAATTCCATTCAAGGAGAACCAGAAGCCTTTCAAACAGAAACTACGCAGGATAAATCATATCCAAATGCCTCTAGTTGAGAAGAATATCAAGAAAATGTATGATGCCAAGATAATAGTCCCAAGCAGATACTCAGAATGGGTTTCCAATATTGCACCTGTAAGAAAGAAGACAGGTGAGATCAGGCTCTGCATTGACTTCAGAAATTTGAACAAGGCATCACTTAAGGACAACTACCCCTTACCAAAAATGGACCACATATTGCAAAAGGTAGTGGGTTCCAAAAGAGTATCTTTGCTAGATGGATTTTTAGGGTACAATCAAGTGTTGGTGCATCCATATGATCATCACAAAACAACTTTTACTACTCCTTTGGGAACTTTCATGTATGTAAAAATGCCCTTTGGATTAATAAATGCTGGTGCCACTTTTCAAAGAGAAATGGATATTTCTTTTTCAAAAGAAATCAGTCTTTTCGTTGTGATCTACCTTGATGATATTACAATATATTCAAAAACTGATGAAGAACATTTAGCCCATTTGAGAAGAGTTTTTGAAAAGTGTAGAAGGTTCGGTCTATCTCTGAATCCTAGGAAATCATTATTTTGTCTTGAAGAATGAGAGATTCTATGTCACATCATATCTGAAGAAGGAATCAAGATTGACCCCAACAAGATTGAGGGCATACTGCAAATCATTCATCCCAAAAACATCAAGGAACTACAATCTTTCATTGCAAAGATAAATTTTTTGAGGAGGTTTATACCAAACCTTGCAGAACTCCTAAGGAATATCACTAACATGCTCAAGAGATATTCAGGAGTCAAGTGGACCAGGGAGGCTAAACAATCTTTCAACCTGGTAAAGCAGGCACTCACAAAGGCGTCGGTTTTGATCAACCCTGATTTCACCAAGGATTTCATCATTTTCTCCTTTACATCAGTACACACAATTGATGTTGTATTGCTGCAGAAAATAAATATGGACAACAACAACCGATAGCATTTTTCATCCAGCTTTAAGAGATGCACCTTTGAAGTACAATATCATGGAAAAGCAAGCTTTCACCTTGATCAAAGCACTGAAGGATTTCAGAGTTTACATTCTGCATTCACACATCATTGCATTTGTGCCCAATACAGTTGTCAAAGACATCCTAACACACGATCCTGATGGAAAGAGAGGCAAGTGGATTTTTTTAATATTGGAGTATGATTTAAAGATCAGACCGACCATACTGATCAAGGGACAAGGGTTAGCCAAACTGATGGTTGAAACAAATTTTCAAGCACTAAATATTAACATGATTCATTCACTGAATGAACAAGTGGAGCTGGAGACTCCACCTATTGAGGAAGCATTCTTAAATTTTCCCTGGTACGCAGATATATTATATGTTATTTTTAATTTAAATGCTCCTCCTGGTTTGTCCAAAACAAAAGCTAGATTCTAGAAATTGAAAGTTGTAAAATTCTGCATCCTAGAAAATATTTTTGTACTAGAAAGATTCTGGGGGCATATTGCTTAAATATTTTCTTCAAGAAGATGCAGATAGGTTTATGCATGAATTTCATGAATGGGATTGCAGAGACCATCTCTACTAGAAAGCCACTGCTAATAAGATCCTTAGGGACAATTTCTATTGGCCTACTCTTTTCTCGGACATCCAAAAAATGGTAGCCACTTGTCATAAATGCCAAATATTTGAGGGAAAAAGAAATTTGATGCCTTTTCCCTTGCAGCCAATCTCTTTTGAAGCTCCTTTCCAACAATGGGATTTATACTTCATTGGCAAAATCCACCCTTCCTCCTCTGCCTAGAATAAATGAATCTTTACTGCTACAGACTATTTTACCAAATGGATGGAGGCCATTCCTTCCAAAACTTCTACTGACTCAATGATTATCAAATTCCTTGAAGCAAACATTTTGTCCAGATTTGGTTGTCCTAGGAAAATCATTACAGATAATGTTGTTGCTTTTAATTCCAAGAAGATGGTGGATTTTTTCCATAGATATCACATTTGTTTGGGGAATTCAACAGCTTATTACCCTCATGTTAATGGACTAGCTGAGTCCTCCAACAAGAGCTGAGTCAAAATCATCAAGAATTTACTGGAAGATAACAAGAAATCCTAGCATAACAAATTGGTGCATGCATTGTGGGCTGACAGACTAACAACTAAGAAATCAATTGGCATGTCACCATACCAGTTAGTCTATGGAATGGATGCAGTTTTCCCAACATCTTTTGGAGTACCAACCATGAAGCTCATTCAAGAGGTGCAGGCTGAAGAAAATGATGTACAAAGAAGAATAGGCCAGACCATTCAGCTGCAACAGTCCAGAAAAGAGGTGTACAACAGAACTCAGGTGGTGCAAGAAAATATGAAGAAGATTTTTTACAAAAGAAAAAAAGAAAAAAAATTCAATATTGAGGATAAAGTGTTGAAATGGGATTCCAGAAGAGAAGATAAAGGTAAACATGGCAAGTTTGAAAACCTGTGGAAAGGCCCATAAATTATTCATTCTTTTAAAAGAGATAATACATTTTTCTTGCAAGAGATGGATGGAAGAGAGCTGTTTGGGGGTCCTATCACTGGCAGGATGCTAAAACATTTTATTTTTTTAAACTCAAATTAAACTTTCATCATTGTAAATACCATAGACTTGCAATTTTCAATAATCCGGTGGACAAGGTTGAAGCCCAAAGTGAAGGCCATAAGCCTAGTCTGATAAGAAAATATAAAAAAAAAGGGAAGAAAGAGATCAGTCAAAGTGTTTCAGAGGAGAATTATACAAGGTTACTAGTCTTAGTGTTCTCGACACTTCCCTAAACAAAAGTGCCATCCCCAGTTGGAGCCATTGTTAGAGTCCTGTAATTTACAGTATCACTAGGTGACGGTTTACTTCCTCTTTGAAAATTTTTCATATTGTACATAGATTTCAATATTCAAAAGTCTTTTCCAAAGAAAGATAAAAAAAAAGAAAAAGAAAAAAGAGGGCATTTAAAAAAGGAAAAAGAAAGCCCCACACAAAAAATAGATAATTATGAAAGTGTTGCAAATCAAAATGCCACTACTTTTTAAAAAGGTTTGTTTAATCATACAACTTAGGCATGATTGTACAATTTTAAATTTCTGTTGATAGGTTAGAGAATGAAGATTTTCCAAACCATTTAATGTTGGGTTATCAGTAGATAGGTAGAAAATGAAATTGGTCCAACAACCTAATCTGAACCAATAGGAGAAATAAGGGATAGGTGATAGGTTAAAATTCAAAAATAAAAATAAAAATTGATGTCAAGGTTTGCTAGTCTAAATGTACCCTAAAGGAGAAAAAATGATAGGAATTGTAAGTTGGGCATGTATATTTGTTGAGAAAGGAGAAATGAAAATTTCATACTATAGATATGTAGCCTAAAAATTGCTTTATTGTTTTCCTGTAGTCAAACTGAAGAAAAATCAAATTTAAAGGTTCAAGTTTTGCTCCGAAGGTCTAAAACGGGATGATTTTTTGTCAAGTTTGGGACCTTATGGTATGTTTTTGTTTCCTAAGTCCTCGACCACATTGCATATCCTTTTTACCCCGCCCCTTTGTTATTTCTCTTATCCTAAGTTTCATTTTACCCCCTCAACTCTTGTTTTGTCAATTTAGTGTGTCCTAAATTGCTGCATTTAATTTGTCAATCCGGGATTCGTAAGCTGATGAAGTGCGGCGCACTATATGTGCAAGATAACCTATTTCTTAACTTTTTGTCGTTTTTGGTTTTCTAAGATGAAATGAAAATTCTAAAATGAAAACAAGTATGGTTATGTTTGTTCAAGGAAATGATATCCTCTATAATGATTTACCAACTTGAAACTTAAAAAGGAATTTGAAACTTACAATGACAAAACTTGAAAGGAAATGAAAAGATCTTGACAGAGAGAATGAAAGATCTTGCTAGACTAATATGAATCAAAACGGTAGACTTATTGAGCATGAAATCAAACTATTCTTCTTGGTATACAAACACAAAATAGAATTATGTGAAAATCCAAATAGCATCAAAAGTAAATCTAAATGGATTATATCAACTTGTCTGCAGTCCCTCTCAATTAGAATCCCGATATGATTTTTGATGGCCAACCATAAACAACTTGAGTAGCACGATATCTAACTCAAGATCAAAAACTAATATCAAATCATACATTATTAATTCAATCCCTCACCATATAGATCCCATTTGTGGCTTCCGGAAATAGCAGATGTCATGCAGGCCTAATATCTAAATTTACGGAAAACTGTCTAAACTACACATTCCATAATGAAAATCCCTCACTGTCGATCCAATTGTAGCTATTGGGCTGTGAAGATGTCATACACGATTTAATATATCTAAATTTGCAGAAAAGAAACTAATACTAAACTACACATTTCATCATGCAGCCCCTCACCATCAGTCCAGCTGTGGCTTTCGGAGGTAACTGAAGACGCTATGAGCAGCTTAATATATCTAATTTTGCAGAAAGGAAACTAATGCTAAACTACACATTTCATCATGCAGCCCCTCACTTGATCCAGTACAACAAAGCACTACCAGGCTATTAGAAGATGCTATGAGTTCAATATATCTAAATTAATGCAGAAGCAAATGAACAAAGCCAAGATTAACAAAACGTCACGAAATTAGCAGAAACTAAGAAAAACATTAACGTCAGAACAATGCTAAATTCCATGTCATTAGTCAAAAAGCTATGAAAATGCCCAGGCTGCCTATCTATAACCTGAAACAAGAACACTGATTAGTGATTAACAACATAAAACATGAAAGACAGAAGTGAAATGGAAAGCATGAAATTTTATAAACAGAAATGAAGCATATGTATAATGAAAAATGCAATGTATAAACATGTGAATGGATTATAGCACAATGAGCTTTAAAGAAATGAAATAAGAACTATACACTAATGCACAAAACCTTAGCTGAGCAGGGGCCCTCTACACCAGCCTTGGCAACAATATTCAAGTACGAATTACGTTGGAAAACACAGTCTTCTTATATTAAAATGCAGTCATAATAGTATGGTAGTATTACGGCACTAAGGCAGCGTAATTACATTACAGAGCAGACTAATAAAAGATAACAGAGACTAATCGAGACTAACTCTAGATGCATATGCAAACACATTATATATAACAAAAGAAATATAATTGTCTCCTAAAGTTTATGCTGGTGAAGAACACGTAGACCATTACGTCCACGGATCTAGGATCATGGCCATGTTGGAAAGTAAATATATGAGAAGTAGATGCTTGAATTCGACTATGGAGCCATGTACAGATGTCGACTTGTCCTCCGCAGCTCAGAAACGGCCATATGAACCTTTACGTGACACGGAACAGAGTCCTGTCACCGTAAGACTCCATGGTTGACTTCCATGTGGACGCCTTTAACCGCGGCTTCTTTAGATGATTTTGCTCAAGCCAATAGGACACGAACCATGTCCACATCATTTCTGACCTGCCCATGTGGCTCGTTTTCCCTGTAGACACCTGTAACATAGAGTTTCACAAAATAGCTGCGGAAAGTTGCAGCAGCTGCGGAAAGTGGCAGGATTCTGCAGCTAGATGAACAAAATCTAAATCAAATAGCAAACACAAAAATATAATTAAAAACCATGTTAGATGCTCTTTTGCAATTGATATACAATGATATTTGACAACTTGGGAGGTTCAGGTGAGTGAAAAAGGTATAGAAAAGTGTATGCAGAATTGAGACTCAACAACTCTCATACCCCAACTCCACCTCACATCACCTTTCCCGACCCATCTGCATTAACCATATCTGTTCCCCACTGCCACATCTGATGGTTTTCGATGTATTTTGCACCACACTTTCACAATACCACCTACCACCTTAGGACCCCTCTGAAAACCAGCTTCGGGTTTTATATAACGGACCGTCGCAACCAACCATTATCCCCCTTAAAACCTATGACTGTCATCGTATACCGCAAGTTTCAAAATATAAGTGCAAAAGTTCGTGATATAATCTCCGAAGTACTATGTACAACGACGGTGGGGCCTAAGAAATGCAGGGTTTGTCAACATGCCAAGGGAAGGAGCCAAAACATTGGATTATATCAGCCATTGCCAATACCGAACATACCTTGGGATGTGGTCACCGTGGATTTTGTTATGGGTTTTCCAAAAAATCAAAGAGGACATGATTCTATCTATTTTTTTTGTGTATAGATTTTCAAAAATGGCTCATTTCATTATTTGTAGGAAAACTAGTGATGCAACTCACATTGCCAATTTGTTTTACTAAAAAATTTTAAGATTACATGGGCTGCCTATGAGTATTGTTCAGATAGGGATACAAAGTTCATGGGACATTTCTGGAGGACTCTATGGAGGAAGCTAGGTACAAAGCTCAATTTTAGCTCATCCTATCATCCTCAGACGGATGGGAAAACAGAAGTGGTGAACAGGATCTTGGGAAACATCTTAAGAAGCTTGGTTTATAAAAACCCAAGACAGTGGGATTTAGCACTTGCTCATGCTGAATTTTCTTATAACGATATTCCTAACCGGAGTACCGGAATGAGTCCATTTCATATTGTTTTTTTGATGCATTCGAGATGAGTATATGAGCTTAGATATTTGAGTAAGCAAGAGACAAGGAGTGCAAAGGCTAAAGAATTTGCAAAACAGATGCAAAAATTGCATGAATATTTCAAGCAAAGGTTGCAAGAAAGCAACAATAAGTATAAGAAAAGGGTTGATGTAAAAAGGAGAGAAAATGAATTTCAAATTGGTGATTTAGTAATGGTTTATTTGATGAAAGAAATATTTCCTGCATGGACTTATAAAAAACTAAAAATGAAAAAGATAGGACCATGCAGAATTCTGCGAAAGTTTTATGCCAATGCCTATGAGATTGAGCTACCAGAAGGAATCGAGATATATATTATCTTTAATGTTGCAGACTTCTACCCATACAGTGAACTAGAAGCATAATCACAAGATGAAGTTGCAGAAGAGGAAGTTCAGACTTTGGATTGGAAAGAAAAGATGCCAAAGACAACAAGAAAGGAGGTAGAAGCAATCTTGGAGAAGAGAGTAACAAAGAAGACATGGAGACATACATATTATCAGTATTTAGTTAAATGGAAAGGGCATCCAATTGAAGATGTTAGTTGCATGACAGCAGAAGAGTTGAAGAAATATCAAATAGATCCTGAATTTATAATGGAACATTCTTCTCTTCCCCAGGAGTATGATGCAGGAGCATCAAACAATCATGTTCTAGATTAACCAGGCGGTCATATGTCATTTCCACAGGAGGGGGCATTGTTCCAGTTCCAATAGTTAAATTCATGTTCTATCAGTTCAGTTCCAGTTCTCACTTCCATGATTTTACTACATCCGACTGTTATGATGGAAAACGGACACATGGGTTTGGAGGAGTAGAAGGTTAACATCTGATGTGTTAACACAATCATGTCCAGATCTTCTTGTTAGCTCAAAATTAATGGTCAACGCGCTCGGTAAAATTGCTAACAGTAAGATGTGATGTGGACAGATAAAAGGGAAATATGGTTGATGGCAAATTCCCTTGATTGTGTCACAAAGTCTGAGTTCAAATTCTATTTTATTGCGTAATATATTAAGTTTTTAGCATATGTGTGAGGATTGGAGATCGAAATTCTAATGAGATATTTTGGCGTGAATTGATTGTGGGATAGGATCATTTTTTTTTTTGTAGAGTGTAGATTCGATGCAGTTTTTATTTTTATGGAAGAACAGAGATAGAGATAGGTTTTTGGTTGTAAATTCCTTCTATCAATGGAAGGAAAAATAGGATTGTATGTATGCAGCGTGAGTGAGGTTTGAGGGGGTGAAATAAAGTTTTTGAGGTAGGCAAAGAAGCGTAGCTGCATACGCTGAAGGGATTCAAAGGTAGCTATAGTTGTACATGAGGAAGAAAATAAGGTTACTTTGTATGTAGATAGGGATTTTTTTATGATGGCTTTGTATGTTCAGATGTTTGTATTATTATGCTCATAGAAAACAGAGTATAGCTCTGAATCGTGTGTTATGGAAAAAAAAAATAAGAAATGTCGTTGTGTGTGTAATGCCTGATACGGCTATGTAATTAGAGTAGCATATTGAAAATGCTTGTTGGATCTGTGTAGCAATTATTTCTTTGTTGTTTTTATTAATGTTTGGTATTCTCCCTTCAGCACACTTTGTAAATAACGAAAATTGAAGGCCTCTGTCATCAATGTATCACAAGAATATTTTCCATTTCAAGAATTCCATATTGACATCAATGAAAACTGTGATAAATGGTCTCGCCCTTTTTAATTCATGGAAATATTCATGCCCTTCCAATAATTTCCCCCCCTTTGACATCAATGGGAAATGGCTTTCCCAAGTACTCCCCATATCAATTTTCTTATTGACATGCTACTCCACCGTATTGTATTCGTAAACGATAGTTCTCCATGATAGATATGTTTCTCCCCTTGTCATGGTTCTCTTCTTCAATGAATTTTCTCCCCCTAATATTATTCATGCCCTCATGTAAATGGATGAGGTAGATGATCAACCAACTCACCCTGCCTGCATAAACTCATCTAGCTCTTATTTTTTGCTTTAGACAAAAAATATTGTTGCCTTGTGATCAAGTGGAAGATATCTTCACAATATCATGATTTTATTCAATGGAGTTATTCCCGAGAGATGTTCTATCAATAAATGATTATCCATGTGTGACTCATAAAGGGTTTCATAGGGCTCTTCATGGATAAATTCTACAAGAATGGTCAAGAATCACAAGTCCCCCCCCCCAACAGTATGTTGCATGGTCTTCTTCTTGGCATAATTTCATCATCAAAACTTGGAATATCATATCTACCAAAGATGCATTCATCGAATCAACATCATGTTTTGTTGACTTGAGTTTTCAGGAGACTATCAAATCCAATTGTCTTCCTTCTCCATACTTGTGTAACTCTCTTTTCTTGCTTGGTAGTTATGTTTTTAGTTTTTTAGGGACCCAAGTTAAGTTAAAATCACGAGACATATGTCCAATGTTATGAAATTTGAAGCACTCCCTCTTGTTCATGAATGAGGAATCATGACTTCTTCTTGCAAAGTTTCTTCTAGGGAGATGGCTTGGACCATTATCTTTGTCTTTGTGGTATGCCCTACAATCCTTTTCCATGTGCCAAAAATTTGTGCAAGAATATCAATAACCAAACAATATACCTTGCTACCTGGAATATGGAGATTGTCTTGATGTACTTTTGAAGTATTTTTGTTTTGGGATTCTTTGATGATATCCATTGCCTCTTGCATCATTGATACCTTCTGCAGAGCATTGCCTTGATGTACTTATAAGGTCATTTTTCCTTAAAATCCTTTCATCAAATTTATTGCCTCTTGTGTTCTTGACACCATCCGCATATCTTCTTGGAGTATGGTTTCTTCCATTGTCATCATGACTCTTCTCCTTTATTTTGTTGGAACTGGGGGCATAAATTTTTGGGTGTGGAGCCTAATTATCTTCTTTATTTATATGTATTTCCACGTTGGACCCATTTTCTTAACAGGGCGACAACGCCACCCATCATTTGATTGTCGTAAGGGGGGTGGCGACAACCTTTTGGAGCCCCTCCCTGGTGGTTGGTTTCGGGGGCAACACCCCTGAAGCTAAAAACAAATGTAAAATTGCCTTGTAAAATATTGTAATTTCATAGTCAATTTGGGTCGTTCATTAGGCAAATGATCTGACGGTAGAAGTTATGTTTAATTTAGAATTTTTTTCCCTAGAAGGAAACCCCTCTTTTGTATGAGGGCATTGTATTGCGTCTGTGTATGGGGCATATACTCTTAGTGAGAAATAGCAAGGGGGAATATGTGAGAGAGTAGAGGATATTACAGTGGATATGTTGTAGGTTGTGTCTCTTCATTTTGTTGGATAATAGAAAGGAAGGATTGGTTGTTTCCGTGGACATAGCCCAAGTTGGGTGAACCACATATATCTATGTCTTGTTTTATATGTTATTTATATGTTTGTGTTTACGCATATTTTATGTGTTCTATTTCTCTGCAATATATAATTTTCTAACAACCGGTGTCAGAGTCGAAGGTATATTTGGATGATAAACATGCAGGAAAGAAGGGTTCCTATTTCAAGTGGGAGAAATGGCAGAAAATGGCAGGTTTAGGGTTGAGAAATTTAATGGACAAAAATACCAGCTATAGAAGATGCAAATGGAAGATTATCTATATCAAAAATATTTGTACCCACCATTGAGCGGAAAAACAAAGAAGTTGTCGGGTATGACAAACGAAGAATGGGAGATTCTCGACAGAAAGGCACTTGAAACAATACGGCTATGCTTGGCGACGTTGGTAGCCTTCAATATTTCTAAGGAAACGACAACAGAGGGTTTAATGGAGGCATTGTCAAAACTATATGAAAAACCCTCACCCTCAAATAAGGTATTTCTTATGAAATGTTTATTTAATATGAAGATGTCGGAAGGTGGATCTGTTGCTGACCATTTAAATGAATTTAATATAGTTACCAGTTAGTTAAGTTATGTAGGGGTAAACTCTGATGATGAAGTTAGGGATCTGTTATTTCTGTGCTCGTTACCAGAAAGTTGGAATGGTTTAGTTATGGCCATTAGTAACTCGGTCTCTAGATCTAGTAATTTAAAGTTCGACGATGTTATCGGTGCCATCCTTAGCGAGGAAATCTGACAGAAAAGCTCCGGTGAGACATCAGGAAATGCTTTGAGTGCAAAGATTAGGGGAAGAAAAATGGAAAGAGGAAAGAGTCTAATATATCGCAGTAAATCAAGGAAAGGCGGATCCAAGCCTAGATCAGGGATAGTATGCAGTAAATGCGAGAATAAAGGACACCTAAAGAAAGATTGTAAGTCTCGGAAGGTAAAAGAAGGAGACGCACAACAAGAAAACAATCATGAAGCAAATGTGACAGGTGATGTGTTACAAGATGCTTTGATTATTTCTTTAGAAAATGTTATTGATGCCTGGGTGGTAGATTCAGGGGCTTCACTCCATGCCACACCTGATAAGAAACATTTGCATGACTATGTTTCATGAGATCTTGGACAGGTTCGTCTGGGTGATGATAAACCCTATAAAATCGTTGGAATGGGTAAAGTTCTTGTAAAACAACATAATGGAAACCAATGGTTATTAAAGTAGGTAAGGCATGTTCCAAATCAGAAGAAAAATATGATTTCAATAGGGAAGTTAGGCAGTGAAGGTTGTGTGACAACTTTTTCAGATAAAACATGTAAGGTCACTAAAGGAGCACTGGTAATAGCAAAAGAAGAAAAAGTTGCTACATTGTATTTATGCAATGGTATTTCTAATTGTGTTAATGCATTAACCTCCACTGGAGAAGATGCAACATTATGGCTTTAGAGGCTCGGACACATGAGTGAGAAGGGGATGCAGGTTCTTCACTCAATAAAATTGTTGTCGGGTTTGAGGAATATTGATTTGGATTTATGTGAGAAATATGTTTATGGAAAACAGAAGAGAGTCATATTTCTTAGAGTTCGGAAAGATAATAAGAGTGAAAAAATAGAGCTTGTGCATACAGATGTATGGGGACTTTCTCAAGTATCATCTCTCGGTGGCTCTAGTTATTATGTTACTTTTATTGATGATGCAACTAGAAAAACTTGGATTTATTGTATTCTGAATAATTATGATGTATTTGATACTTTCAAGAAATGGAAATATTTGGTTGAGATTGAGACAGGAAAGAAGTTGAAGTTTCTTGGATCATACAATGGAGGTGAATATTGCAGCAAAAAGTTTGATAGGTACAGTTTAGAGCATGGAATTGGCAGAGAGAAGATTGTTCCAAGAACACCACAGGAAAATGGTGTGTCATAAAGGATAAATAGGACAATCATGGAGAGTGCAAGGTGCATGAGATTGCATGCAGGATTTCCTTTACAATTTTGGGAATATGATGTAGATATTGATGCCTATCTAATAAACATAAGGCATTCAATTTCCTTGGATGGTGGTATTCCAGAGGAGGCATGGACAAGTAAAACGGTAAACTACTCCTTTTTAAATCCTTTTGGTTGCAAGGCCTTTGTACTAGCTCCCATGTTTCGTTCTTTTCGATTTGATGCATCTCTTCTTCCATTGCTTTTATCCAAAGAGGATCCTTACTTGCTTGAGTGAAGATTTTTAGTTCTATCATGAATAATATAGCAATGTTATTCAAATTTGGTGTATTTTTCATTTTTCTTCGATTATGTATCCCATCATCTATATCACCAAAAAATTTATTTTTTTTATTATGTTTTTGAACAATTTTTACCCTTGATGGATTTTGACATGGTTCCTTTATACTTTATGTCTCCCTTTCTTCGTTTTCAACATCTTCTTTTAGATTTCCAAGGATAGGATCTTCTTCATTGATTTCAACTTCTCTTTTAGGAAAATATTTAGCAATATTTACATCAATACTTTCAACAATCTTTCGCAACCGATTTTTGTAGCATTTGTAGGCCTTGCTTCTTGTGGAGTATCCAAGAAATAGTCCTTCATCAACTCAAGAATTGAACTTGGCTAGTGAATCATCATTGATATTCATGAAAAAATTAATTCCAAATATTATAAAATATTTTACTGAAGCAAGTCTTTATTTCCATAATTCATATGGATATTTGTCACTATTCATCCATAGTTGTGCCTTGTTCATAGTATATATTATTGCCCAACTGTTTCTCTCCAAACTTTTGTTTACAAATAAGTTGCAAGCAACATTAGATATTATTTTCGGGATTCAACTGTGTTAAGTCATTCATCTATGACCATTTTAATGAGAGGTAGTCGTAACTGACTAATTTCTCATGATTTTTGAATAGTCCACTTAGCACTCATTGCATCGGGTGATGCTCACAGGGGTGAAGAAGTGGGATTGAAACTAGTGAAATGAATCACATAACGTCAATCATCACTTCCGGGGAAAAACTACTTGCATTAACAGGACACTAGAGATCACTGTCCCAGAACTCCTTTGGATCAAGTGTGCTTAACTGTGGATTTTTCTGCACAATCAAGCCCACTTAGCTTGCTACCCCATTTACAAAACCTTAGCAACTATTGTGCCTTATGAACCATTCAGGTAGAGATCCCTTTACTCTTTGTATTTTAATTATGAGGGTTTTTCACAGTGCATTATATTAGATATCATTTTCGGGATTCAACTGCGTTAAGTAAGTCATTCATCTATGACCATTTTCATGAGAGGTAGTCGTAACTGACTAATTTCTCATGATTTTTTAATAGTCCACTTAGCACTCATTGCATCGGGTGATTCTCACAGGGGTGAAGAAGTGGGATTGAAACTAGTGAAATGAATCACATAGCATCAATCATCACTTCTGGGGCTTGCACCCGGTAACCAGGACTTCCCGGGAGGTCACCCATCCCAGAACTCCTCTAGCTCAAGGGCACTTAACTGTGGAGTTTTCCCCACAATCAAGCCCACTTAGCTTTCTACCCCATTTGCAAAACCTTAGCAACTATTGTGCCTCATGAACCATTCAAGTAGAGATCCCTTTACTCTTTTTATTTTAAGTATGAGGGGTTTTCGCAGTGCATTATATTAGATATCATTTTCGAGATTCAATTGCGTTAAGTAAGTCATTCATCTATGACCATTTTCATGAGAGGTAGTCATAACTGACTAATTTCTCATGATTTTTGAATAGTCCACTTACAACTCATTGCATCGGGTGATGCTCACAGGTGTGAAGAAGTGGGATTGAGACTAGTGAAATGAATCACATAGCATCAATCATCACTTCCGGGGCTTGCACCCGGTAACCAGAACTTCCCGGGAGGTCACCCATCCCAGAACTCCTCTGGCTCAAGCACGCTTAACTGTGGAGTTTTCCCCACAATCAAGCCCACTTAGCTTGCTACCCCATTTGCAAAACCTTAGCAACTATTGTGCCTCATGAAATATTCAAGTAGAGATCCCTTTACTCTTTGTATTTTAAGTATGAAGGGTTTTCACAGTGCATTATATTAGATATCATTTTCGAGATTCAACTGCGTTAAGTAAGTCATTCATCTATGACCATTTTCATGACAGGTAGTCGTAACTGACTAATTTCTCATGATTTTTGAATAGTTCACTTAGCACTCATTGCATGTTCACTTAGCACTCATTGCATCGGGGGATGCTCACAGGGGTGAAGAAGTGGGATTGAAACTAGTGAAATGAAGCACATAGTGTCAATCATCACTTCCGGGGCTTGCACCCAGTAACTAGGACTTCCCGGGAGGTCACCCATCCCAGAACTCCTCTGGCTCAAGCGCGCTTAACTGTGGATTTTTCCCCACAATCAAGCCCACTTAGCTTGCTACCCCATTTGAAAAACCTTAGCAACTATTGTGCCTCATGAACCATTCAAGTAGAGATCCCTTTACTCTTTGTATTTTAAGTATGAGGGGTTTTCGCAGTGCATTATATGAGATATCATTTTCAGGATTCAACTGCTTTAAGTAAGTCATTCATCTATGACCATTTTCATGAGAAGTAGTCGTAACTAACTAATTTCTCATGATTTTTGAATAGTCCACTTAGCACCCATTGCATTGAGTGATGCTCACAGGGGTGAAGAAGTGGGATTGAAACTAGTGAAATGAATCACATAGCGTTAATCATCACTTCTGGGGCTTGCACTTGGTAATCAGGACTTCCCGAGAGGTCACCCATCCTAGAACTCCTCTGGCTCAAGCACGCTTAACTGTGGAGTTTTCCCCACAATCAAACCCACTTAGCTTGTTACCCCATTTGCAAAACCTTAGCAACTATTGTGCCTCATGAACCATTCAAGTAGACATCCCTTTACTCTTTGTATTTTAAGTATGAGTGGTTTTCGCAGTGCATTATATTAGATATCATTTTCGGGATTCTACTGCGTTAAGTAAGTCATTCATCTATGACCATTTTAATGAGAGGTAGTCGTAACTGACTAATTTCTCATGATTTTTGAATAGTCCACTTAGCACTCATTGCATCGGGTGATGCTCACAAAAGTGAAGAAGTGGGATTGAAACTAGTGAAATGAATCACATAGCATCAATCATCACTTTCGGGGCTTGCACCCGGTAACCAGGACTTCCCGGGAGGTCACCCATCCCAAAACTTCTCTGGCTCAAGCGTGCTTAACTGTGGAGTTTTCCCCACAATCAAACCCACTTAGCTTGCTACCCCATTTGCAAAATCTTAGCAACTATTGTGCCTCATGAACCATTCAAGTAGAGATCCCTTTACACTTTGTATTTTAAGTATGATGGGTTTTCGCAGTGCATTATATTAGATATCATTTTCGGGATTCAACTGCGTTAAGTAAGTCATTCATTTATGACCATTTTCATGAGAGGTAGTCATAACTGACTAATTTCTCATGATTTTTGAATAGTCCACTTAGCACTCATTGCATCGAGTGATGCTCATAGGGGTGAAGAAGTGGGATTGAAACTAGTGAAATGAATCACATAGCGTCAATCATCACTTCCGGGGCTTGCACCCGGTAACCAGGACTTCCCGATAGGTCACCCATCCCAGAACTCCTCTAGCTCAAGCGCGCTTAACTATGGAGTTTTCCCCACAATCAAACCCACTTAGCTTGCTACTCCATTTGCAAAACCTTAGCAACTATTGTGCCTCATGAACCATTCAAGTAGAGATCCCTTTACTCTTTGTATTAAGTATGAGGGGTTTTCGCAGTGCATTATATTAGATATCATTTTCGGGATTCAACTACGTTAAGTAAGTCAGTCATCTATGACCATTTTCATGAGAGGTAGTCGTAATTGACTAATTTCTCATTATTTTTGAATAGTCCACTTAGCACTCATTGCATCGAGTGATGCTCACAGGGGTGAAGAAGTGAGATTGAAACTAGTGAAATGAATCACATAGTGTCAATCATCACTTCCAGGGCTTGCACTTGGTAACCAGGACTTCCAGGGAGGTCACCCATCCCAGAACTCCTCTGGCTCAAGCGTGCTTAACTGTGGAGTTTTACCCACAATGAAGCCCACTTAGCTTGATACCCCATTTGCAAAACCTTAGCAACTATTGTGCCTCATGAACCATTCAAGTAGAGATCCCTTTACTCTTTGTATTTTAAGTATGAGGGGGTTTCTCAGTGCATTATATTAGATATCATTTTCGGGATTCAACTGCGTTAAGTAATTCATTCATCTATGACCATTTTCATGAGAGGTAGTCGTAACTGACTAATTTCTCATGATTTTTTAATATTCCACTTAGCACTCATTGCATCGGGTGATGCTCACAGGGGTGAAAAAGTGAGATTGAAACTAGTGAAATGATTCATATAGCGTCAATCATCACTTCTGGGGCTTGCACCCCGTAACTAGGACTTCTCGGGAGGTCACCCATCCCAGAACTCCTCTAGCTCAAGCGCGCTTAACTGTGGAGTTTTCCCCACAATCAAGCCCACTTAGCTTGCTACTCCATTTGCAAAACCTTAGCAACTATTGTGCCTCATGAACCATTCAAGTAGAGATCTCTTTACTCTTTGTATTTTAAGTATGAGGGGTTTTCACAGTGCATTATATTAGATATCATTTTTGGGATTCAACTACGTTAAGTCATTCATCTATGACCATTTTCATGAGAGGTAGTCGTAACTGACTAATTTCTCATGATTTTTTAATAGTCCACTTAGCACTCATTGCATCGGGTGATGCTCACAGGGGTGAAGAAGTGGGATTGAAACTAATGAAATGAATCACATAGCGTCAATCATCACTTCCGGGGCTTGCACCCAGTAACCAGGACTTCCCGGGAGGTCACCCATCCCAGAACTCCTCTGGCTCAAGCACACTTAACTGTGGAGTTTTCCCCACAATCAAGCCCACTTAGTTTGCTACCCCATTTGAAAAACCTTAGCAACTATTGTGCCTCATGAACCATTCAAGTAGAGATCCCTTTACTCTTTGTATTTTAATTATGAGGGGTTTTCGCAGTGCATTATATAAGATATCATTTTTGGGATTCAACTGCGTTAATTTAGTCAATCATCTATGACCATTTCCATGAGAGGTAGTCGTAACTAACTAATTTCTCATGATCTTATTTCTTAGTTTTTCATTTTATTCAAAATCACTAACCAACAATTCATCCACATTTCCTTTTTCATCTTCTTCATGTTCATTGCTATCATTTGTTAATGCCATAAACAATACTTCCTACATAGTCATATTCCTCATCAGAATCACTATCTTGATTAGAGAAAATATTCTATTTGTTCGAGACTTTATTCTTGAATAATATTTTCTTAGGTTCATCTTCATCAGAATCATCAATTTCTTGTTTAGAGAACAAATTATTCTTGTTTGGTCCTTTCTTCTTAAATATTCTTCTTTTGGTTTCATCTTCATCATCACTATCATCCTTGAAGGGGCAATTTGCAGCATAGTGTCCTATTTTTCCACATTTGAAACAAATGAGAGGGTATTAACCTTTGAGTTTTGATCTTTTATTTAGCTTCTTCACAAATTGTGCCAATTATATTTCAACATTAGAATAATCATTGCTAAAGCTACAATGTTTCCCTTTCCTTGATGTTTTTGAGGCCTTGAATGCAACTTATTTGTGATTTGAGTTTCTTATTCTCATTTCATATGCAATAAGGATTCCATGAAGCTCATCCATTTACAAGTTCCCCAAATATTTCAACTCTTCTATAGCACTGATTTTAGCATCAAAGTGGTCTGGGAGAGATCTTAGAAATTTCTGGACAATATTATTCTCCTCGACTTTTTCACCAAGCCCTTTGAGAGAATTGACAAACTTCATCTACTTGGTGGAAGTAGGCAACAAATTATTATTCTTCATCCATTTTTAGTCCTTAAAACTGGCTTATAAAGGTTTGGAGCTTAGCCTTCTTGACATCTTCATCTCCTTCATAGATGTTAATGGCTTGTCCCATATCTCTTTGGTTGTTTTAAAGCTCATAATTGTAGGGAATTTTGAATCTGATAGACTACTTGCAATAGCATTTAATGCCTTTGCATTTTCAATATATGCATTTTTTCCATTTGTATCTATTGGAAGAGGAGAGGGGATCTTGTATCCATCTGTGACAGGCTGCCAAACTTTGACTCTAAGAGACATCAATTATAATTCCATTCTAACTTTCTAGAAATTGAAATTTGTTCCATCAAATTGAGGGACTCTACCGGCATCCTTACTCGCCATTGTGATTCAAAAATCATTCTTCCAGTTGTTAGGTTGATCTTGAAGAACTTGGCTCTTAGCAATTGTTGGAAATATTGAGAGGGGTTTGAATCAATATTAATTTCAAATTGGTAATTTATGTTAGTTAAATTTTTTATCACAATTAAATGAAGACACAAAAATGTGAGCGAGAACAAAAATATTTTTATTAATAAGATGATGAGGACTCCAATCCTCTTTTACAATAAATCAGGCTCCAACCTGTACAAAAAATTCTTCAATTATTTTCAAGGCTCCAACCTTGATTAAGGACTCCAATCAACCTTCAAACCCAAGCTCCAACTTGGTCAAAAACTAGGACTCTAATCCATTCATGCTCAAACTTGGTCAAATAATTTTTTTTTACAAAATAATTACTTTATAATAGATCAAGAATGTCTTCAAATGCTTTGGAACTACCTTCAATGGTAGTTCAATGTTGTTTCTTCAAAAATGCACAATATATCAACTCCAAATAGTTTTCAAGGTCTCCTCAAGTGTCCTCCAAGATTCTCTTCAAAGCATGTTCCAAACAATGCTCAAAATTCTCTCAAATGATGCCAAAAACATCAAATATTCCCCAAAACAATCCTCAAAAGTATTCCCAATTAACTGCTTCTCAAGGGATCCCAAAATTACAAACCTTATGTCACAAGTCCAAACTGCTAAGACATGCAAAAATCCAATACATAATACCACCAAGATATGCCATTTTTTAGTCTTTTACCTTAGTTACAGGTCACAGAGATGGTGACGAGTCTGAGTTGCTAGAATTTTTCACACAAGACATTTCCTTAGGTCCTAGCTTTAATAGGTCCAATATATTGTTCTGAATTTGCATGCACGGGTCTGAAGTTATTGCTTTTTCCACATGTCTACCATAGGTTTTAAAGTCTTATGTCATCCACAGGTCCGAAGTATAGGTCTAAAGGTGTTATTATAGGTCTAAAATGCTTTGAAAATCTCCACAGGTTCAAAGTTACTTCTCCACCCAGATTTGATTTATATTCACTAGGTTAGCACAGGTCCAAGATATTGAAAATAGGTTGTTCTATCCACCAATTTGAGCTTTAAGATAAAGAGGTACGCAACAAGATGAGTAGCCTTTTCCCAAACAGAGAAATAGCCAAGAAAAAACAATTAAAAGTTTTCTTTGGTTTCCATCCTCCTAAGATTCTTTAGTTCACAAGTCGTGAACTAATTCGCTCATTTTCTGCTCTTGTGCTTGCCTTTACTGGATGGGATGGATAGAATTACGATTCCATCCTATTATTTATACATTTTTCACCCTTTTTCGAAGAGACATGCACTTTGGAAGAAGAGCTAACTAGCACATGTAGGCTCATGTTGGCTAGGATAAAAAATATAAGATTCCAACTTGTAAAATCATTTTTTATCAAACCATAAGTAGTTAGGAGGCAAGTAAATGCTCATTATAAAGAGATTAATATCATCTATGAGCCTATGTTTTCATATCCTTGAGTTGTTGTCTGGTTTGAAATCAATAACAAATTTTCTTCCACCATCAACTCCTTGATATCCCCAATCTGAAATTGATGAATAGAATCAATATCATATAATGCAATCATCAATATTTGCAGCACAATAGATTTGAGGGTTACTATGAAACTATTCGGGGTGATTTATGAGATTTGGATTACATTTTGTATTATTATCTCTTGAATGGTTTGTTACCGACTTGCATAATGGAGATGGATTACTTGGTTGTTATTTCACCTTAGATGTTTTCATCACATTTTTTCTTGGAGCATTAGATATCTTCAAACAACCTAGGAACATCCATCATAATGGTGACATGGACATTATCTGCTTGCTTCAATAGATGCCTTGAATTGGATAATAATTTTCTATTTCAAATGAATATATTTATCCCTACAAAAATTGAGGTGGATTCCATGCTTGCATAAAGGCATGGAGTTTAGTTGGGGATGCCTACGTTGAAAAAGTGTTAATATAGGTGGAGTGGACATGTTACCATCTAAATTAGCAACCTTGATAATGTCTTGATCAACTTTATAGGATGGTAGAAACAAAGAGGATATGTACCCACTTTCACCTCAAGACACTCCACATTTTACACTAGCTCCTAGGAAGCCATTGTTGAGAATTTGATAGGGCGTAGTTTCATTCAATTCTCTACTTGATAATTACTTGTGAACTTATTTCTCTTACTTAGATATTCTCGTCATTAGCTTATTAGGTCTTTCATCAAGTCAATTATCAAAACATAAAATACACAAGATTTTGGCTCCTTAAGCCAGGGCCAAAACCTCTCCCTCTTTGAGAGGAAAACCTGCAAGTAATTATTCTTACAAATATTCAATATACCAATGTCATGGCCATGACATAGACCCTTGAAAATTTTATGCCTCCAATCCCTTTTCACTACTCTTTCTTGGCTCCTTATTTTGTTCTTCTTTTCTGCACCATCCTGCACCAACAGTAGGGAGACTCAGTCCCTAGTCTAAGCTCTTCCTCAACCCTCTTCTAAAGTTTCCCTTTTGGTTTACTTTCAGTGTCCTTGATGCCCAAGACAGAAATATCCTTTTTTTTTAATCTTCTCTCTCTCTCTCTCTCTCTCTCTATATATATATATATATATATATATCTCCTTGGTCCCTTTCCAAACAGGATGACCCAAGACCGAAGCTTTACATCCTTTCCCATGCACTGATGGTACCCTTCTCACGCATTTTATAGTAGTGTCCTCTCCTCTTCTTCGCACTGTATGAATGCTACTTCTTCTTAATGCAGTTCAGATATATGATATAGAATTTGACTGAGATTACTAGACCCGAAAATAAATATTCTTTCTTCTTCGCTGAACTGCCAAACACGTAGACCTTCTCCCTCACTGAACTGTCTCCTTATATGCACCAAAATGCAGACCTTTTCTATGTTGAGGAAACCTCAGATATGCAAGACCTTTTTCAAAGATCATACTTTTTTTTCTTAGCGCAAACACAGAGTTATCCTTACTGATATTAAATTATCCTTTTCTCACACTAGAACACAGACATGTGATTTGAAGATGTGATGCATAACTAAGGCCACAGTATCTTTATATATAGATATTGTATCGCATCCCTAGGCTGACATTACTAGCTGAAGGTGATCCAACTATTCAAGGAGTATCTTCAACATACTTGAACCGACTTCTTTGGAACACCGTAACAGGGTCTTGGATCACACATTTTACATCAATTATTTGTCCTTTCTCAAGTGTAACATGACTTCACATACATGACTCTAAATTATATATTTATGACAATATGAAAAACCCATAAAGACATCAAGAATAATTCTTTGACCTATAATAAAAAATCCTTGCTCATGAAACCCATGAAGCAAGCATTAAAAAATACAATTTATTATCTTTGTCTTCCTCATTACATAAATTCATAATTATTTTGTCATTATGAAGACCAAACCTAGTTACACGTTTCCAACACTCCCTCTTAACTAGGGAGGTGTTCATAATGGTACATGGTCACTCTCGATATGAAGAATCTCATAAGAAGAATCTGATTGGTGATCCATCTGTTATAGCATCATATTAACCAAAATTGTCACGTAGCAAGGCCTTGACTAATAATTATATCTCCCCATAATATCAGAACACAATACTGGCAAGACTAATGACTTCTAATCATCATTATCATCTCTCAAGGTACCTACCCCACTCGGGTGTTCATTGAGTATGACCTCATAGAACTAGTCTTATCGGAATAGCTAATCCTCAAAGAATATCGGTCATTCGACTACTCTTATCGGAATTCTCTACCACATTCTCAAAGAGCATCGTATGTCATATGGTTTCCAAATCCAAAAATACTCCATTATTTCTTCCAATGAATACAAGAATGTGTTTCTATCTCTCCCTCTCACATAGGGAGGATTCATATACCATGTGTCTACATTCCTCTCCATGGCCTTCAATAAGACTTATGGTTGTTAGTCTTGTTCTAGTGCATGACGCATGAGATATAAAAACACAATTGCCACTCCCTCTTAACCAGGGATGTGCTGGAATCATGATTTCTGTTAGACCAAAACCCGCAGGCGTTATTCTCTGCTACAATCGCCGGAGTTAGGATCCACAAGGGGCGGTTATTCCATGTCCCGAAACACACGGGGAGCGCTGAACCCAATGTCCAACAATCTCCCCCCCAACACGAGCCAGGTGAGTTTCGAACTCGAGATCTGTCACTCTGATACCACTTGTTGGAATCACGATTGTCGTTAGACTAAAACTCGCAAGCGTTAGTCTCTACTACAATCGCCAAAGTTAGGATCCACGAGAGGCGGTTAGTCCATGTCGCGAAACACACGTGGAGCATTGAACCCAATATCCAACAGGATGACAAATCCATTCCTTAAAGGAATGTACTCATTCCTATACAAGGAATGTACCTAATATCCCTCTTCATCAGAGACCTGTAATAACTCCATGGAATTTCCAGCTGCACGAAGGAACTTTCTTCCTTCGATGTCATGTTGTGAAGTCTTCTTCTTTCGAGACTTCTTCAACAGGCACAAACCATCCATCACTTTCATAATTCCTTAAAAGAGTGATCCATCAGTCTCCTCATCTGGTCTAGCTTCATGTCATGCTGCTTTCCTTCAAACAATATTTCTTCCAAGGATCTTTCATCCTTTCATATGGTTGTCAACTGTGGAGGAAATATACTTCCCTTTGGAAGCCCTGCATAAGCTCATCCATATATTATCAATTATAAATATGAATACTTAAATAAAAATTACCTTAGTGATGATATTTCATCATGACATCTTCTTGTAGGCATCGACAACCTTTGTTTACAGATTGACACATCTCCTAAAGATATATATTTTCAAGGGTCTCTATCCTTTCCATACTTCTATCAGAGTCTACATATCTTTCCAGGAGATATCCTAGTAAATTATTCTTGGCTTCCTTGAATGTTGACTGCCTTTTGATCATGGTTGCATTTCTCACGATCTCTTCCTTTCTTTCTTTCTCCACACAATTTCATTTCATTCCCATGCACTTCCAATGTGCAGCTCCTTGAAGATATACAATCACCTCATATTTCATATGATGAAATATTATTTTGATTTCATCTGGTGTGTGCTTAAGGGTAAAATGCACATATGGTAGCTAGAGTAAGATCCCTTTAGGGCCTTCCCGTGACCCAAGGTAGATAGTCAGATGAGCTGCAACATTCACAAAGATAATACATGCATGTTTATACTAGTACTTGATTGACAAAGTGAAGTAGAGAAGGATTACCTCGATGTCTAGTGTCGATCTATTGGAAATCTCAATGTAGTGTGGTGGAAGTCCTCCTCACTGGCTCCAAGTCTAAATTCTGCAAGCAAACAATGGACTAGCGTAATCTCCATAGTGTTATCACAATAAACAATCAAAACAAGTATATAATCAAACAAGAAATCATGTAAATCTAAGCCACTTATAACATGTATATCTAAAAAATAAATCAATAGATGTAATAACAAGACACCAAGTGGTCAAAATAGAGGTGGTTTTATTACATCAAAGAAGGAAGATTACAACCATCAGTTTGGTCAAGCTTCCCTCAGTCCTTTGACTCCAAGCTTTCTCTCCTCAATATCCTAGTGTAACAGTGCTTAGGCAAATAGTTCTCAATGAACCAAGCCAACCATCAAACCTCACACTAACAAAAATTCACTCCTCACACAATCAACCTTTCGACCTTTGATAATGAGCCCTTACCTCCAATTTATAAGAGTTTGGGAGGATCAACCTTGCCATTCTTCTCCATTAGTTTGATTAGGGAAAAATCCATGATGTTTCCATGCTTTTATAGCTTTTTCCATTTTGGATTCTTAATTAGGTTTATAAATGTCCAATCAGAGGCCTGCACCGCAGGTTACCAGCTTTTTGGACTGACTCCTTGAGAAAAAACCAAAAATGGCAGTCAGTTACTACGAAATTTGTCCTTTATTCTTCATGAAACACGAGTAATGCTTCCCTTTAGGCAAGACAGTGTGTTAACCTAGGCCCTAATTCTCCCTACAAGAGGCTGGGGAGCAGTATAACTCGACCTAGAAGTCTCTAGGTGTGTTACCTTGGAAAAATAGGTCTTTGTCTAGGTTAAATTCTTCCTTCCATGTGTCCTCCTCTAAGATTATGAAGAGGTCATTTGTAGTATAAAATATGCCCCCTAAAGTTTGAGGTCAGAGACGAAGATGATGGTTGAAATGCTTTATAAATTTGTAGTAGAGCGAGAGGAGTTGGAGGACTGAGGAAAACCTAAAACAAACAACATATGTCAAAAATATAAATATATGTCTTGAGTCGGGCATTCCCATGCTCAGTAGTTGTATCAAAATTATTTCTCTAGGAAGAGATATGATCAGTATGTCCACCGATAAGCACAATGTGGAATCTTGTGTCATGACAGGATCAATCTGATAATTTGTCTCCGAAAACAATATAAGCAGCTTCGGAGAGGAAACAAAGTTGAATAATGTAAGCCTCTACCCAAGGTATTGGTCGCCGCTTCTCTATACTGCATATTTATACACGTGAATAAAGGAGTTGTAGTCGAACATGTGAGAAATCATCTCATTACTAGTCAATGATGAAAACTATTAATAGACGTGAGGATGGCCACCGATAAGGATGATGGTTTCCAAGATGCATAGTACTATCTAGCAAGTGTTAATAAATGGTGTTGATGTCAAACACTCGTAGAATCATTCGATTGGGAGCCAATGATGAAAACCCCCAATCAAACACAAGGTAACTTTCCACTTAGGTCTGCAAGTCCCAGGGTACTGATATGTTTTTGGATCAACTTCCTAGATAATATTTTGAAGTTGATAGGAAGAGATCTGTCAAAAGGCAAACAATGAGGTGTCCTACATAAGTTGACACGAAATGGGATAAAGGTTATTTTGTTTTGAAGATAGTCAAGAGAAATAGTTAACACGAAACGGGATAAAGGTTATTTTGTTTTGGCATATGATGGCTTGGTTGATATAGGAAGCAGTAGATAGCGTGATCTCTTGAACAATAGAAGGCACAATAAATAGGGTACCAGGTAGCTTAGACTCATGAACACCAAAGAGTGTTAGGATTCAACAATGCAGGAACATTGGGATATGAAGACTAAACTCATATAATGGTAGGGTTCGATGAGAAGCTAATGTGAGAGGGTTTTTTTAGGAGTGCCATGTTCAAGGTGTTGCTGCCAAATTGTCTTTCAAAGTATAAAGATTGAGACTCTACTTTGTCCAAATTTTTCCCCATCTGATTAGGTTTAACGAGTCCAAAAGGGTAAACTCGGTGATCTTTTCATGTTCAGGGAGTCTGAAAGAGATCGTAAAAGACAACTCCAAGGGGGTACCTTTGTCATGGTTGATGATCAGGTGTGACAAAGGGGTAATCGTATGCCCGACACAGTTCATTTTCTGTAAGTTAGTCCATTGAGTCCATATAAAGTGATAAACCTAATTTTAATGGACATATACCTTATTTTGTTATGAGTATGAGGAGATGAAGTAAACTAAATATTCTTCGTGAATTATTAACGATCCCAACGAAGAAAAATTCAGTGTCTTTTTCGGTTTTTAAAGAGCTAGAAAAATATGGAAAATAATGGCTCATAATCTTCTTCGTGGTAGTTTAACGAACTCGGAGAAGGAAACACGGGGTTTTTTTCAGTTTTATGAGCTAGAAAAAGTCCCTAAAAAGAAGGCTCGATCCTGACCAAGCGTGGTTAATTCTGCATATAAACGGTGACAATTCATCATAGCATCGATAACATTGATAAACTAACAATTGCATCAAAAAATAACTAAATTTTACTAATTTCAATAACTAGATGAGTGATTCATACCTCCAGAATCTCTATAAGAAGGATGGAGACCTTCATTTTCGTTGTTTGTGTTCGATGAAAGAGCTTTGGAGTGTGAAAAAGAGTGACACTTCCACGCTTGATTGTGGACTATCCGGGCAACTGTTTTCAATTCTGTCTATTCCAGGTAGGAGCTTAGGCCCTCATCTTGCTTTACATTAGTGTTTTCAAGTATTTTACTCGTCAAAAAATTATTTTTGGGAAAGCCCTAGAAATTATGGGAGACTAACGTGATCACCCAGATGTAGGGTCGTGTTAACCACACTGCCCGTTAAGGGACTGTGCATTAGCACACTCTGCTTGACACAGGGGGTCACGTTAGCTGGCTAAACAAAATTAAAACAATGGTTTTCTTATGTTTTCAATGATTTAGCCAATATCTTATCCATGAAAAAAATTGTATTTTGTAGGTACTAAGTTGTTACCATGAGTATCTGGCGTGAAAGAGAGCACGAGATAGAGGAACGGGAAATGGTTACCGATCCGACATGCTTATTAGTTCTCCAAATATGCGGATTACTGAAGTATGCTAGACTTGAGATGATGAAAGGGCAGGAGGACCTTCTGAGCTGGATCATTGAGTGGTGGGATGAACAACATCATGTATTCTGCATCGGGGGTCACGAGCTCTCGATAGAAAAAAGAGGATGTATATTTTTGTACTGGCATATCATGTAGAGGGCCAAGGCCCAACTTGACAAGATCTAGAGCTGATCCCTGAACCACCATGGGACTAATCCAAGCTCACTATATCAACAACACTACGCCAGTGAGTAACAAGATACCTATAGCGCAGATAGCCTCTAGACAGATGAGGTGATTGTTGTGGATGATTGTAAGCTTGGTAGGAGCCAAGAATCAGCATGTGGCCACCGAGGCCCAATTTCTACTAGCACTGGACTTTCTACAACCACAGATATTCGATTGGGTGTTTTCTGTCATATTAGAGAAGAGTTGACATCTTGCAAGAACGCGGTCCCAAGGAGAGTTTGGGTATGGTACGTTGATTGTATCATTTATACTAGAGAGAGTGCTTGTGATGAGGCCTCGAATGATCATGGACGTTGTTGGACTGATGGAGCCTAGATAAGGTCGATGGTCCACCCTAATTCCTCGGACTGGAGAGGGTCCACTCTGAAACTTCTTTGACGATGCATTCTTTGAGTGGCTTAACGGCCAAATCCCTAAGATTGAGGATTATCCCTATGCCGGGATGAACCTTACAGGAGTTCTAGAGTTGAGATTTCCACCTGGAACTCAATGGGGGAAAATAGGTAATATGAGAAACCAGTGCATAAGTATTTTTGTGTCTTTTGAATTTTTATGCAATTTTTTTGTTTAATGGGTGAATTTTTTTTTTGGCATGAAGTGTTTACTTGACATAGATGTGGCACCTGTACGACCAACTGGAGCCCCTCGCTATGCGCAGCGAGGAATGCAACTACTTGGGGTTGGATCAGAAGGAGAGGTCGCAGCAGCTGCCGAAGGGGGAGATGACACACAGAGTCTACACAAGGTTTCTAGGAACCTCGAAGGTTTGAGCATGGATGTGTCGCCTCTTCCCATGAGGGAGATCCCAGTGCATCTACAACGACACATAGTGGGTGTTCCTAAGAGATTTTTGGTGCCTCTGAGGAGGTTAGCTAGGGAATCTATCTGCTATCATGACCAGCAGGCTCAGCAAGAGTAGGAATAGATGTGTAGATGTCATAGTGAGGCTTACTAGAGACATTTTGTATAAAACACCCAAGTTTTGAAGATTTTTCTGATGTAACCGACTGGACACGACATATATATATATATATATATATATACATACATATTTTGGCGATTTTGATGTTGTATTTTTTAATTTCAATGTAATTTTTTTATGATGAAAAAAAGTGCACTTATGCATGACACTTTCTATAGTAAATGTGACAAATGCCAATCCAATACATAGTTTGCTAACAAATCAGCTAATGCATTAGATTCTCTAGGAACGTGTTCAAAATCAATGAATTCTAATTGACGTTCTAGAAGTTGTACCCTTAAGTAATAGCGTAGTAAGACAAGATGTCAGATGTGATAATGATTGCTCAAATGCATAACGATTTGCTGGGAATCTAACCAGACCACCAGATTGGAGATGTCATGAGACGCAACTTCAGTGAGGATTTGAATAACCTGTTACACCCCTGTATTTCATAGTATCACTAGGTGACTGATTATTTTCTCAGGTCTTTCATATTGAAAATAATATTCCATGGTTGTCATTTATTTCTAGAAAAAGAAGGGAAAATCCTGACTAGCTAGAACATCAAAGGGATCAGTCTACCTTTCAGTTCAGTGGAAAGGGAAAAATGTTATTGATAAGGTGTGATGGTGATCAAACTTCATTTCTGCCCTCATTCCATTTCATTCACCCTCTTTGCCCCTCATTTTCTCCATATTCCAAAGTTCTAAACTTTATTCCTTTCAAACCCCTTCTTTAACTATTAAAACTCAAATTTTATAGTTAAAAAGAGCAGCTCCGCCCACCCACTAAAATCAGTATCATATATCCATTAAGACTTACAACTTAACGCAGCTACGCCCCCCACAATCGGATGCTTGATACATACGTATATCACATAAACCACAAAGAAACCTTTAGGACTCCACCGATGTGATGCGATGACGGTGGGACCCAATTGCAATTGCAAATCGCAAAGTTTACAAGATAGGAGCGGGAGGTAAGTTTTAAAATCACCGAAGTGTGATATGTGATGACGGTGGGACCCAATCACAATCACAAATCACAAATTTTATAGGTTAGGCGCGGGAGGTAAGTTTTAAAATCGCCGAAGTGCAATATGCGATGACGGTGGGACCCAATCGCAATCGCAAATCGAAACGTTTACAGGATAGGCACAGGAGGTAAGTTTTAAAATAGCCAAAGTGCGATATGTGATGACGGTGGGACCTGATCACAATCACAAATCGCAAATTTTATAGGATAGGCGCAGGAGGAAGTGTTAAAATCACCGAAGTGCGATATGCGATGAAGATGCGACCCGATCGCAATCGAAAATCAGAAGTTTAAAAGGATAAGCGCCCAGGTAAGTGTTAAAACTGCCGAAGTACGATGTACGATGACGGTGGGACTCGATCACAATCGTTAATCGTAGGTTTTAGAAGATGAGTGCCAAGGTTGATGATAAAATTACTGAAGTGCGAAGTGCGATGTTGGTGTGGATGCGATGTGGTTCCAGGCTGAAATCTAAAGGTTTTCAGGTCCAGGTGAAGAGGTTTGTGCGCCATTTTATGAAGAAATAGGCTAAACACAACATGAAGGACTTATGGTATAATAAGCCCAGACAAGGAACGTAAGAAAAGGAGGTCAATTCAGGCAAAGGGCGTTCATACAGAACTGTTATGGTATACCATAAAAAGCAAAAAAGGCAGTAAACACATCAGCACCATCATCAATCAATGCAAGTGGCTAGCACTACACCAAATTTAATTACCCAACGTCGGTTTTCTGAAAATCAGGGCCAGATGTCAGAGCCACCATTCGTTTCCTCTTCGTGATCATCACAGCCACTTTCAAGCCTAATTTTTGATCTTACGAAGAGCCATTAAAGTTTTTAGATCCATGAAGGGCTACCAAAAATTAATTCTACAGACGGTGTTTTGTCAGAGATTTTTGCTTGGGCCTTGCATGGCCACACTTGTCTAATTCCAGTTTGTTTGTAATTAATGAAGTTTTCCAAAGTAGATTAGGGCAACTGACTCAAGTTTTAGTTAAATATTGCTTGAATTTCCATTATGGAAAATTGGACGCTGCTGAAACTTGCATTGTAAGAAGTATTGGAACACTGTAATTGCTTGAGTTGGGCATCAATAATAAGATACCGTTCACAGGATTCTTGAGCTATGTTAATGGTGATTTTCTTTCCTCTGTGTTAATTTTTTTCCTCTATCTTTTCATATTGTGCATCAATTTCTCTTATTGAAAAACAGAAAATTTAGATGAAGATTTGTTGAGAGAGCACCTTAATTCTATCTGTGTTTGTTATCTTAATGTTTTCCTCTGAAGTATAGTTAAATAATTCTTAACTGCTCTTTAGCTATTTCTGAACCCACTGATTTCTTTCATCTCATATTCACACTGCCAATAAGATCCAGTCTGCATAGTTAGCTTGCCCCGTGAATTCCCTTGAAAATTTGATGCAAAATTCAGCCTTTTATGACTCCATAGCCCAATGGATTAAGTCTCACAGCTCTATCTATCCAACCACACAATCAATAAAAACAAACAACCCTCATAATTTCTATGACTAGTCTAATACAACATTTAGAATTATCAAGCTAAATCATAAAAACAAAGAGAGCCCTCTTTGAGTATAGGAAGGCTAGGTCCTGGACTCCAAAGTGGTTTGATGTTGTCCTCTATCATTTTTTCTTGCCAATATTACAAATTACAGAGTGATAACATAATGGCGACCATACTGGGGAAACTTATTGAAAAAGCTTAGTGTTTCTTCAGAACTCGGAAACCCCAGTCAAAATTAGATTATTCGAGTATTTTCCATGATTGGTATCTGGTTGTTGATGGTGGAAAAACAAGCCAAACATAAGAAAGTTGAAATCATCCACCTGGTGAATCCAATTCAGATCGGTTCCATTCAAAGACTCCATTGGAGGAAGGACCTAAAACATGACCAGTCGGCCTAGAAAGAGAAAGTATTCAAGCCCAAGTTGGATTCGAGAAATTGTTGTTTTTATCTATAACTATGTTTTATCATGCTTTAATCTTGATCAAGAGTACACTGTTGGGGTTTACATTGATCATTATCAGATTGATGAGCCTCAAAAATCTAAGCCCCAAATATTATATCATGTACATACTCATACACTTGTGCGCATCCCAGATGCACTTGTGGAAAACCCAGTGAAACATGAGCCTCAGGCTACATCTCCTACTCTTGCTAAATTCCCAAATAGTTATAAGACTCTTGTTGTATTGCCTATATCTGTAAAATTCCCAGACAGAGATAAGCCTCTGATTTTTCCTCCTATCCTCCATGACCTCCCTGCAAATCTTATCAATAATCTACCTAGATTTGATGGAGAAAATGCAAAGATCATTGTTGAAAAGCACATTCAAAATATTGAGGATTTCCTTGATCTGTTTGAGGTGGGAGAAGATGATGTGTGTATCAGAATGTTTGCCCTATCATTGCAAGGTAAAGTTAAAAATTGGTTTAAATATCTTCCAGCTGCAAGCATTAGCAATTTTCATCAATTCACTCAAGTTTTCCTAGATAGATGGGTGGTCATGGGAAATGTTTTTCTCATCATAGAAGAGTATAACAACTTAAAAATATAGCCTAGGAAGACAGTACAACATTTTTCAGCCAGGTTCAATAAGGTATACTATTTAATGCCTTCTAAGATAAGGCCACCCCCAGGATTAGCTTTATGGCACTACCCAGATGCATTTGACCCAGAGATGGCATTCCAGTTAAGAGAAAGGGACCCCGCAACCCTTGAAGAAATGAAAAATATGGTCGTTGATGTGGAAGCGAACCTGCTGAACAGAGAGTGATTTATATCTTCAAAGATAAAGCCAGATATGTTGACAAACACAGTCAACGAAATGATGCATATGATTAGCAGGAAAGAGAAACTTGATGTTCAAATACCTCATGTTCCATTAGTTCTGAAAAAGACAAACATCAATGTACCCAAGAAGTTTGCAGCCCATCCTGGACACCCTAAAACAGAAAATGATTGTTTCATGTACTCTATCCACAACACAGCCAAAGATGAAGTCCAAAATCAGAAGGAGGAAGGGAAATCCTCAGCAATAATGCTCATGATAGATGACCTTGCATATAGAGGTATCCATCTCGAATATGATTATCAAGAGGAAGACTATAAGGTTGAGGTTGAGGCTGATTATTCGAATGCAAAGAGGAGGAACGCAAAGATGACAATCAAACTCTGCATGTTGAGCAAGGTTGCAAAGAGGAAAATGTAGGAAGTTGTCAAGTAAATATAAAATGACTTCCTCTATCTTTTGCCTCACTCTTAAGAGAGAATTACAATTAGGTTGCAAATAGGCAGGAGGAGAAACGCTCTAATGAATCAGTCAAGGAAGAGATGGATGATACAAACCTTGTTTTAGATCTGGAAGTTCTCCCCCCGAGTCATCTTGAAATAACAAGATTTGAAATAGAGGAGGATTCAACACATCTTCAGTCTCCACCCTTATGCTTTAACTCATTTTAGATTATGAAAGGGAATCTGGATCACATTCTAGTTGATAATCACATGAGAAGAGAACTCTCTCACAAATTAGATGAGGAAATCAGGGATGATAAAATATATGTTTTAGATCCAGGGTTTCAACCCTTGAGTTCTTTTGAATTTCAAGTAGAAGATGAAATCACAGAGTCTGAAACAGATGATGGATTGATCCAGTTTGATCTTATACCTTTCTGCTTTAATGCATTTCAGATTATAAAAGGGAATTGGGATCACATTCTGGTTGATAGTTATAAGAGAAAACATGAGGTCTCAGAAGACCAAAACTACCATCTAAAGCACCACCTGACCCAATAGAAGACGCGTTGGATGGTTTATGCATTCAAAGTCCATCTTCTTGTGTTCATAATGCTCTCAAAAGTTTCTATGATATGGATATGATCATACAGTCTTCCCCATTATCCGATCCAGTAGAAGTATTGACACAACATTCATCAGGTAGCATGCAAACATGTTCTAAGTTGATTGAAGACCTGGAGAGCACATCTATAGTACCAGGATATGAAGCTAAGTTGGCTGAGTCAGAATACCCAGAAATAAATCAAGAGTATCTTGATCCAGTGGCTGTCTATATGGAGGAATTTTTCTTTACAAACACTGCACATATTTTTGGCATGACAGTTATTTTTCAAGTGTACCAAGAACCATGTAAATCAGATCATGTCAGGAATTTCTATCAAATACTATTATCAAGTTTGTTGCTGAATATGGTGAAGAGTGGTGGAAGAAAGGAGTTATTTAGGCAGTTTCTTGACTGGGTACACTGGCATTATTGTATTATATAGAAGGGCAGTAATTTCAGTAGATTAGGGTAGGTAGGTGTGAAAATAAGCTCAGTACTCTGAGCATTTTTTCCAGTTGTAGTTTTAGATTTCTTTCTAATTTTCAGTGCAAGTATGTTCCAGACTTCAGGTCGCAGAGAGTGTTGATTTTGAATTGAGCCTTCTCAGCCACAGAGGTTCTTGTAGCAAATTAAGTTGCAGACTTTGGATCAGCCTAATGGACCAGGCCACTATTCTACGGTGTTCTTGACACCTACGGAAAGAGATTCCATCCCCAGCTGGAGCCACTATCAGACCCCTGTATTTCACAGTATCACTAGGTGACTGATTATTTTCTCAAGTCTTTCAAACTGAAAATAATATTCTATGGTTGTCATTTATTTCCAGAAAAAGAAGGGAAAAATCCTAACTGGATAGAACATCAAAGGGATCACTCTGCCTTTTAGTTCAGTGGAAAGAGAAAAATGTTGTTGATAAGGTCTGATGGTGATCAAAATTCATTTCTACCCTCATTCCATTTCATTCACCCTCTTTGCCCCTCATTTTCTCCATATTCCAAAGTTCTACACTTTATTTCTTTCAAACCCCTTCTTTAACTATTAAAATTCAAATTTTATAGTTAAAAAGAGTAGATCCACCCACCCACTAAAATTTGTATCATATATCCCTTAAGACTTACAATGTACCACAGCTCCGCCCCCCAAAGCCGACCACTTGATACATACATATATATCACATAAACCGCAAAGAAACCTGTAGGACTTCACCGATGCGATGCAATGACAGTGGGACCTGATCGCAATCGAAAATCGCAAATTTTACAGAATAGGTGTAGGAGGTAAGTTTTAAAATTGTTGAAGTGCGATATGCATTGAAGGTGGGACCCAATTGCAATCACAAATCACAAATTTTACAGGATAGGCACGAGAGGTAAGTTTTAAAATCACCGAAGTGCGATATGCGATGATGGTGGGACCCGATCGCAATCGCAAATTGCGATGTTTACAAGATAGGCACGGGAGGTAAGCTTTGAAATTGCCTAAGTGTGATATGCAATGACAGTGGGACCCGTCGCAATCACGAATTGCAAATTTTATAGGATAGGCATGGGAGGAAGTGTTAAAATCACCGAAGTGCGATATACGATGACGGTGGGACCCGATTGCGATCGCAAGTTTCAAAGGATAAGCACCCAGGTAAGTGTTAAAACCACTGACGTGCGATGTGCGATGACGATGGGACCCAATCGCAATCACAAATCATAGATTTTAGAAGATGAGTGCCAAGGTTGACGATAAAATCGCCGAAGTTCAAAGTGTGATGTTGGCGTCGATGCGATGTGGTTCCAAGCTGAAATCTAAAGGTTTTCAAGTCCAGGCGGATGAGTTTTGTGCGCCATTTTATGAAGGAATAGGCTAAACACATCATGAAGTAATTGTGGTAGAATAAGCCCCGACAAGGAGCGTAAGAAAAGGAGGTCGAGTCGGGAAAAGGGCATTCATACAGAACTGTTATGGTATGCCAGCAGAAGCGGAAAATGCAATAAACACATCAGTACCATCATCAATCAATGAAAGTGGCTAGCACTGCACCAAATTTAATTACACAACACCAGTTTTCTGAAAATCAGGTCCAGATGTTAGAGCCACCATTCATTGCCTCTTCGTGATCATCACAACCACCTTCAAGCCTACTTTTTGATCTTACGAAGAGCCATTGAAGTTTTTAGATCCATGAAGAGCTACCCAAAATTAATTCTACAGGCGGTGTTTTGTCAGAGAATTTTATTTGGGTCTTGCATGGCCACACTTGTCTAATTTCAGTTTTTTTGTAATTAATGAAGTTTTCCAAAGTAGATTAGGGCAACCGACTCAAGTTTTAGTTAAATACAGCTTGAATTTCCATTATGGAAAATTGGACCCTGTTGAAACTTACATTATAAGAAGTATTGGAACAATGTAACTGTTTGAGCTAGGCATAAATAATAAGATAAGGTTGTTGGGCCTCATATATGCCCATTTTTTCATCATGAAATATCACTGTTTATACCCTAAAACCCTAGGTTTTTAGCCCATTCTGCACCCTAATTCCATCACTCGTCGCCAAATACTCTCTATTGTTGATTATCATCAGTTTTATTCACTTCTCTATGATTAAAGATGATTATGTCATGTTTCACTTGTTGAAGTACATTTATCACAGGGTTCCATCACTGAAATCCCTCACAAGCTAGTTCAGTATGGGAATGTCTAATTTAGGGCTTTGGCACTTTCGACGCACTTTAGAGGAAAACCAAGGGAGGTTATGGTCCAAAATAATGTTTTAATACCTTCCCATGCATTTTATTTCACCCAGGTCGCACATGTGGGTCCCTAGGAGTTGAGTAACAAATCTGCTCAAAATGTGCAAAGTTTCCAAACTGCCATGTTTGACCTCAATGTGTGTGTAGCTAGAGGTGCATCTATAAAATATAATCAAATGGGTTTGTTAAAAATATAACCAATTATGTATATCCAAAACGGTTTCTCCAGATTCGAATATTTCTAAAAGTTATACGCGGGTCTTAGAGGCAGTTTTGTAAAAAAACACTGTTTTTTCAGAGTTCTAGAACATTGCAAAAAAATCCAAACAGGAACTTTGGACACGATTTCCGAGGCATTGGATTCGAATGAGACAAATTAAAGAGAGGTTTTTGTTGGAAAAATAACAAATTAGTGTCCCTCCGAACAATTTTCCAAAATTCCTCATGGTTAGGAAGATATACTAATGTATTTTATGTCAGTTTGTTAAAATTTTTCAATTTTCCAGAATTGAGGAAAATGAATAATTCGCCTTATGAATCTTATAAATGGCCAGCCATGGTTTGTGTTGTAAGCTTGGGAAGTTTTTGAAGGAGGAGGATGAAAAGGTGTGAACATGAGACAAAATATTGAAGGAATGTATGTAAGTGAACTTATGATTTGAATCTTAATACAATTTGACTTTGCCGTGAATTCTTTGTAAATGTTATGGTTTTCTTTTAAATATTTAGACATTGATTTAGTTTAGACTTGCCCCAGGGATGGCAAGGATCCACCATCTCCTTAAAGCAAGTTTTGTAAACATCATAGGATAGAGGTAGCGTGTTTGATTTAGATCTAGGTGCATGGATTTTATTTTGAAAGCAATTGTTAATTAGATCTCATAATTTTTATTATGTAATGAAGACTGTAATTCGTTTGTTTTCTTAAAATTAAATAGACATATCATTTTCAACTCGTTGTAAGCTAACGAATGGCGTTGATCAATGATTTTATTGCATGAATAGCCCCTTCATTATAGGTTTACGATTGAAATATTTAAAGGTGCTTCTTAATTGGATAAACAAGAGATCGATAACTCTATTTGTTTTAAATATGAATTGAAATCTATTTACCTTATTGATTTTCTTGTAACATTGTGTTTTGGAAACCAATTATTTGAAAGCAATGCAATGAGACAATTAAATCATTGTTTGAAGTTGTAGTTTAGTTTGAAATTCATTATGATTGTAGTTAGTTATTGGTAGAACCATTCGCCAATGTGCTCATGTTTGAATGATTTCTTGAGTTTGATTAAAGAAGTTTAAGGATAAGATAGTTTCTTATTTTGTAGTCTCTTAGATCTAAAGCATGTCAATTAAAATCTTGGTTTACTTGGTTTCTTTTGAAGCAACTGCAAAGTGGTGACAGAGGTTAGTTTGAATGCTTATTTGATTTGTTTTATGCATCCCGAGAATTAGATTAGTTGAAGTATTTTTTTTTCATGGCCTTAGTTTAAGATCAATTGAATGAGAGTGAATTTTATTGGGATTAAGATTTAGCATAAGTTTGGTATCATTTTAAGTTAATCTTGATTAATTTAAGATTCTTGTATTTAGATTCAATAGATGTTAGTATTTAGATTGAGATTTTCATTTAGATTAAAATCATTTCAATGGTAATTTGTATTGCTTGGTTTATGATTAATTAGAGTTACTTTCATTTGCACAGTGATTAGAATTTCTTATTTTTTTAAGCATGTTTTCCTCCATTGATTAGCTTCAATTAGAAATAAAAATTTTGTACTTAAACAACAAGTTGATTCCTACTGTAGTCTAGGTTAGATGCTCTAATCTTGTGTTCCCTGCACTAGTATCTCGAAGCTTATGAGCCTTGGATTGATAATTTAATGTTGGAAATTATAGCAATATATTTCCCCAACATTTTTGGCGTCATTGCCAGGGAGGTGTTAAAGGGATCAGAGCTTAGTTTCCTTCACAAGTTTTTTTGTGTGTGTGATCTTAGTTGCAGGGCAACCAGAGGATGGAGAGTGTATGGTAAGACGTGAGTGAAGAGCTGCGCATCCACTATTGTGGGGTTGCTCCAAAGTTTGGTTGCTCAATCAAGCAATTTTGGTGAGTTTTTATTGCAATTAGCAGTCTTTAATTCATTTAGATTAAAAATTCAAGTTCTTTAAAGATAAACCATTTTTGGGGTGTTGTAAGAACCCCCTCTTTTGTAATAATCCATGTTGCGAGAAGGATAAATTCAAGAATGACCAAGAGCTTGAAGAATGTCCATCGAGGTGCTTTCTCAAATCCTAGCAGTAGCTGGGGTATCTTCTTCTTAGGAAGAGTTCATCCTGACTGCATTCAGGAAATTATCTATCTCTCCACAGCCAGAACATGATTTGGAAATCTCCCTTGACCCCTCTTTCCTATACACCAAGGAGATTGATGAGCCATGTACCAAATATTATGGGGAGCATCCAGCTGAACTTGAGATCGAGGAAAATTCACCATGCCCACCATTCTAGAGACCAATTATCTAAGTTTGTCTGGCATGACCAAGGAGGGCATTCAGAGCAGTCCAAAAGAAGAAATGAGCCAATACCACCAGGATTACATCGAGGATTGGTTCCATATCATAATCCAACCAAAGTACCACTCTCATCTTCAAATACTCTTGGTATCATATCAATCGAAGCAATTGGTTTCTCATACTCTGGTATGTGTTCAAGTTTATTCTTTCAAACTGAGAGTGAGTATATTTATCATATTGTTACGAACATGGCTACATTGGAAGTACTTATACACTTGAAGGAGACCTTCCTCTCTTTAGATTAGGGTAGGGTAGAAATGAATAAAATTTTTGTTATAACATCATTCTTGAAATTTCAATTCCTAAGGCATAACCATTGAAATTTTTGTCATTATGCACTCTTGTGGTAACACTTGTCGGAAGCAACTCACTCTTAATGCCTCATATTTTATAAAGTGACTCTGATTATTGGCCGAGATTATTCATTGGGTCAATTAGGGAAATTTTTATTGTTATATTTTCTATTCATAAGTTTAACATACTATCATCCAAGAAACCTTTTCAAGTTTCTCTTTGAAGGTATTGATGAAAAGCCTCCTATGGTGGACCACTCCTATAAAACCATCATGAGCTCTCGTAAGAACCCTATCATGACCTATCAAAGGAATATTTCGGTCATTATCTGAGTTATTTTCTTTTATTGAGTGTTTAGGGTAGAAGGATCAACTAATAAAGATTAGTAATTAAAAACTTTTCACGCCATCCTGCGCCCTTAAGGAGTAGATCTGTCTCCCCACTTATTAAGTAACATCGAAGGTTAATTATAATCAAAGTCTAAAAAAATATTTAGGGGAGGATAGGAGGTCTCGTAATGTGCCAACCTACCACAATCATGAGACCTAACATGCATGACATTACTGCTCCTGGTCACCAAGCCAGAGTAATGGCTTTCAGCCCTAAAAGCTGGAAGACAGGAGGTCTCATCACGAGCCAGCCTATTCATCCATGTTGCTTCTTATGAGTGGCACTGCCATCATCTGGTTACCAAGCCAGGACAGTGGCCTTTATCTAAAATTAAAATAAGCTAACTCTGAATCTATATCTAGTAAGTGGGACACAGACATTTCGTTAGGTTAAAAGGCATCCCTGTCGCGGCTATAAATGCCTGCTGGCAGTAGGGTCATGCCTGTGGTATCAAAGATAATTTTCCACTATGATTTACTTGGTTGTTTTTGTCTTTCCCTGAACTCATTATCATATCTCTCTGAGAATGGCTTTAATATCCTTCAGTAGTGTGCTTTGGAGTTCTATCTTTCAGAAATAATTTGTTTTTTATGGATGTGAGACCCTTAGTGCAGGTGATTCATTTTGCTTGAATAAGAGAAGCTTTAACTATATGCTTGGGTAGCAGTAAGACAATCATCCTCGAAAGGTATGATTTTGTAATATTTATTTTTCCCTACTTTTGATCCATTTTAAGGCCTTGGTTTTTAAATTAAGTCACTTTTACTTGTAATAATGAGGCTATTGAATGTGAAGACATGTTTCTTTGGATTGCTCTTGAGATGCTTTGTGAAAATTATTATGGTTAATCGTTTTAGGATGACATTACAACAACATTGTTAAGAATTCCTTTAGTAGCCCTAGCATTAGTTACTCTTTTGGAATAATAAAACTTAGTCTTAACGTCATTGAAGCCCTGGTCACTACTTTTCTTATATTATTGATGCAAACGAAGATGACATCTGATGAAACTTACTTACATGCTCTCACAATTAGCCCTATGGTTCAAGTCAATGAAGCATGACTTTAATATAGAAACCCTAGCCCTTCAGTCTTGGTATTTGTCAGATGTTTTTCTTGCATGAGGACATGCAAGATGATAAGCATGGGGGGGAGAGATGTTAGGTAAAAATGATGAGAATTGTCAAGTTTGATTCATATTTTCTCCCTATGCTTACTCATGGTTCTCACTATCATTTTTCACTATCATTGGGCTAGTATCTTAAACTTGGAGCATGATCAGGTAATTGTTCATTATTTAACCTATTTCCTTTATTTCGATAAGATTTGCATGAAAAGAAGATTATTGATGATGGTGCTTGTGTTATTTCAGGAAGCTATATGAAAAATACACATGCATCGACATTTTTCAAGATAATGCAGATATTGAGACCTTTTTCCTTCGTCAACATATCATATCGACAGTCACATCATCTTGAGCCATTCCATCATTTACTTCATCTTGCAGCACCAAGGACATCAACAACAAGGGTAGAACTTGAGGTAGAGGTGGCTTAAGATTCTTTAATTGATTAGAGATTTAAGAAAGGTTTGATGATTAACCACCACATATTCTGTATATTTGGTTTGCCATATACCCTCCATTTGCATGCTACTCTAGGTCATAATCATATTGGTTCATGTAAACAAAGAAGTAACCATAGTGCCTTCCCCTCCTACATTCATGCATATTGTCAATCTAATAGAGGGTGAATTCATGGTTGCCTTTCATGAAGGAAGCATTCATAAGCACTGGCCTCGCAAAAATAGAGCATGCAACCACATGTCTTCCCATCTCCATCACCACCTCATCTCATCTATCATTTCCATTGTCACCTATCATCCTATTCATCATTTTCCTCCTACCATACCTATTGTTTTTCCTCAATTTTTAGTGCTCTTAAAATGAAATATATGGCAATAAAATCTTCATGTAGTGTTGCTTCACAAGACCTAACCCTACATAAAAGCCATGATGCCATAAAAACATAGATATGAGCAAAGTCTTTGTTTGCATGAGGACATGCAAAACCTCAGGCATGGGGGCATGTTGGGCCTCGTATATGCCCATGTTTTCATCATGAAATATCATTGTTTATACCCTAAAACCCTAGGTTTTTAGCCCATTTCGTACCCTAATTTCATCACTCGCCGCCAAATACTCTCTATGGTTGATTATCATCAGTTTTATTCACTTCTCTATGATTAAAGAATATTATGTCATGTTTTACTGAAGACGGTTTTGTTGAAGTACATTTGTCATAGGGTTCCATTGCTGAAATCCCTCACAAGCTAGTTAAGTATGGGAATGCCTAATTTAGGGCTTTGGCACTTTTGGCCAGGTCGCACATGTGGGTCCCTAGGAGTTGATTAACAAATATGCTCAAAATGTGCAAAGTTTCCAAACTGCCATGTTTGACCTCGTTGTGTGTGCAGCTGGAGGTGCATCTATAAAATATAATAAAATGGGTTTGTTAAAAATATAACCAATTATGTATATCCAAAACGGTTTCACCAGAATCTAATTTTTCTAAAATTTATACGCGGGTCGTGGAGGCAGTTTTGTAAAAAATCACTGTTTTTTCAGAGTTCTAAAACATTGCAAAAAAAGCCAAACAACCAAATTTGGGCACGATTTTCGAGGATTTGGATTCGAATGAGACAAATCCAAGAGATTTTTTTGTTGGGAACATAAAAAATTAGTCTCCCTCCGAACAGTTTTCCAAAATTCCTCATGTTTAGGAAGATATACTAATGTCTTTTAGGTCAATTTGTTAAAATTGTTCAATTTTCCAGAATTGAGGAAAATGAATAATTCGCCTTGTGAATCTTATAAATGGCTCAGCCATGGTTTGTATTGTAAGCTTGGGAATTTTGAAGGAGGAGGATGAAAAGGTGTGAACATGAGACAAAATATTGAAGGAATGTATGTAACTAAACTTATGATTTGAATCTTAATATAATTTAACTTTGCCATGAATTCTTTGTAAATGTTATGGGTTTTTTTTTTTTTATTTAGACATTGATTTAGTTTAGACTTGCTCCAGGAATGGCAAGGATCAACGATTGCCTTGAAGCAAGTTTTGTAAACATCACAGGATAGAGGTAGCGTGTTTGATTTAGATCTAGGTGCATGGATTTTATTTTGAAAGCAATTGTTAATTTGATCTCATAATTTTTATTATGTACTTGAGACTGTAATTCATTTTTTTTCTTAAAATTAAATAGACATATCATTTTCAACTCATTGCAAGCTAATGAATGGCATTGATTAATGATTTTATTGCATGAATAGCCCCTTTGTTATAGGTTTACGATTGAAATATTTAAAGGTGCTTCTTAATTGGATAAACAAGAGATCGATAACTCTATTTGTTTTAAATATGAATTGAAATCTATTTACCTTATTGGTTTTCTTGTAACATTGTTTTTTGGCAACCAAGTATTCGAAAGCAATGCAATGAGACCATTAAATCATTGTTTGAAGTTGTAGTTTAGTTTGAAATTCATTATAATTGTAGTTAGTTATTGGTAGAACCATTCGCCAATGTGCTCATGTTTGAATGATTTCTTGAGTTTGATTAAAGAATTTTAAGGATAGGATAGTTTCTTATTTTGTAGTCTCTTAGACCTGAAGCATGTCAATTAAAATCTTGGTTTAATTAGTTTCTTTTGAAGAAATTGCAAAGTGGTGACAGGGGTTAGTTTGAATGCTTATTTGATTTTTTTTATGCATCCCAAGAATTAGATTAGTTGAAGTCTTGTTTGTTCATTGCCTTAGTTTAAGATCATTTGAATGAGAGTGAATTTTATTGGGATTAAAATCATTTCAATGGTAGTTTGTATTGCTTCGTTTATGATTAATTAGAGTTAGTTTCATTTTCACAGTGATTAGAATTTCTTATTTGTTTAATCATGTTTTCCTCAATTGATTAGTTTCATTAGAAATAACAATTTTGTACTTAAACAACAAGTTGATTCCTACTGTAGTCTAGGTTAGATGCTTTGATCCTGTGTTCCCTGTGCTTGTACCTCGAAGATTACGAGCCTTGGATTGATAATTTAATGTTGGAAATTATAACAATATATTTCCCCAACAACCGTTCACAGGATTCTTGAGCTATGTTAATGGTGATTTTATTTCTTCTGTGTTAATGTTTTTCCTCCGTCTTTTCATGTTGTGCATCAATTTCTCTGATTTCAAAACAGAAAATTTAGATTAAGATTTGCAGAGAGAGCACCTTAATTCTGTATGTATTTGTTGTCTTAATTTTTTCCTTTGAAGTATAGTTAAATAATTCTTAACTTCTCTTTACCTATTTCTGAACCCACTTCTTTATTTCATTTCATATTCACACTACCAGTAAGATCCAGTCTGCATAGTTAGCTTGCCCTGTGAATGACCTTGAAAATTTGATGCAAAATTCCGCCTTTTATGACTCCATAGCCCATTGGATTAAGTCTCGCAGCTCTATTTTTCCAACCACACGATCAATCAAAACAAGCAACCCTCATAATTTCTATAACTAGCCTAATATTAGCATTTATAATTATCAAGCTAAATCATAAAAACAGTGAGAGCCCTCTCTAAGTCTAGGAAGGCTAGGTCCTGGACTCCAAAGTGGTTTGATGTTGTTCTCTGTTGTTCGTTCTTGCCAATCTTACAAATTACAGAGTGATAACATAACCGACATATACTCATCAATATTGTTGGTGGCATCGCCAAGGAAGATTCCCCCAAAACCAATTAGTTATGACTCAAGTGTATAGAGGACCCAAGCAGCTGATACAATGTGCCGTGTGTGAAGACTGACACCATCTGCATATCCAACATATGGTAAGGATGACGAAGACATCTTTGTAAAATAAGAGTGTCAATATGAGAAAAATACTCAAAAACCCAAAATATTCTAGACACACCAAAAAAGACAAAACTTATATACATAAAATTACAAAGCAAATGCTCAGTAAAATACTAGGTGAAATACTTCTTCAGATAGAGCCTGTTGCGGGGCTCAGCGAGAGGGAGTTCATTACAATCCTGAAGTTCATAGGCCCCTTTAGAAAGAACCTTGTTGATGAAATATGGGTCGAGCCATAATGGTTGAAGCGTTCTTGCCCCCAAGATTTTGTGTTTCTTATCATAGAGTAGAACGAGATCACCCTCTTGGAAAGAACGAGGCTTGACAGATTTGTCGTATTGAGATTTAACTCGGAAATTGTGGGCATCGAGGGCCAGTGTGGCATCTCGATGAGTTTCGTCCAACTGATTGAGTGAGAGCAAGTGCTCTTCTTCGACAGTAGTATCAGGTAGGAGTTCAAATGCCAATTTAAGTGATGGAATCTCACACTCGAGTGGAAGAACTGCTTCCAGACCATATGCTAACTGAAATGGCGTGAAGCCTGTAGCAGTATTCATTGGCGTTCGGTATGCCCATAATGCGGAGTATAGCTTTCAATGCCATGTGGTTTTATGGTTTCCGACTAACCGACGAATCATGGTCTTGAGGATGCCATCTACGGCTTCGACTTGAACGTTAGTTTGTGGATAGTAGGACTAAGAATGATCTTTTTGAAAACCTAGCAGGGAAGTTAACTCCATCATCATTTGGTTCTGAAAATGATAACCATGATCTGTGACAATCGAGGAGGGTACACTGAACCGATAGATAGCCTGATTGAACAGGAAAAGAGCAGTGGTTTCTCCATCATCTCAGAAAGTGGGAACGGCTTCAGTCCATTTCGTGAAATAGTCTACCACAACTACAATGTAGTTGTGTCCATTAGCGGAAGTGGGATTACATATTACGAAATATATTCCCCATTTGGCGAAAGGACCGACAGAAATGACTGGATGTAGAGGGGCAGGATGGGTGCGCATTTTCTTAATAAAAAATTTACACGGATGGCACTTCTGGACTACATTAACACAATCTTTAAACAAAATGGGCCAGTAGTATCCTACACGCAATATTTTCTAGGCAGTATCTATGCTTGAAATATGACCACCACACGCCCCGGCGTGGAAATAATTTAAAACGTGTTCTGCCTCAGTAAGGGTGAGACAATATCGAAGAACTGTATCGACACCATGACGATATAGAGTATCTTTGAGCACAAGATATTGTTTCACTTGATGATGAATGTGACGATGGTCATTTGTCATCAGATTTGGGCAGGACCATTGAGTTTTGAGGTAGACAAGAATGTCCCTGTACCAAGAATCAGTAGAGTCAACTACATAGATGGATTCATCAGGAAATGGATCATGAGCTACTTATTTTGGGTCAACTCTGGGAAGATCCAATAGTAATTCGATGAAGACTAGAGATTTCTTAGCTTTGGCAACAGCAAAAACCAAGTCAAATTGTTGAAGGATTAAAATCCATTGGGAATATTTTCCTCCAATGATCTGGCAAGACAAGATGTGTCTCATGGGATTCTCCAAAGCAATTAGGGTAGTCTGCCGCAGTAGTATGTAATGTCGAAGATGGCTAATAGCAAAGAGAACCACTAAAGATAGGTTCTACACATGTGAATATCGTAATTCAAGTCCAGCAAGAAATTTCGATAGATAATAGATCACATGCTCACTATCATCATCATGAACTTGAACCAAAACCATTCCCAAGGAGGATGGTCAAGCTGCTAGGTAGAGGAGAAAGTCGCGTGAATAGTTAGGGGCACTAAGAAGTGGGGCGGAAACGAGTGACCGTTTCAGGGCGTCAAACGACGGTTGAGCTTGATCATCTCACAGATACGATACCCCTTTGTTGAGTAAGCGCATAAAGCCTTTCATCATCTCGGCATAGTTTACGATGAAGCGACATAAGAATTTTTCCTTCCCTTGCAAACATTGGAGCTGTAAGATGGATTTGCAAGTAATTCAATAATTTCCCTTACCTTATTGGGATCAACCCTAATACGGTGCTTGGAGACAATGAATCCAAGAAGTCATCCAGACTCGATAAAAAATACGCATTTATGTGGATTCAAATAGATGTTGCAAAACCTACACTTAGTTAAGATTTCTCTAATATGAGCAAGGTGTTGAGCTCGTTTCCTAGAATGAGCAGGAAGATCATCCAAGTAATCTTGAACAATGTGTCGGATATCATAAAATTCATAGTCCATGGCCCTTTGAAATGTGGTTCCAACATTCTTGAGACCAAATAGGAGCTTTCGATACACAAATGTTCCCCAAGGACAAATGAAGGCAATTTTGTGCTGGTCATCCATTTTAATCGCGATCTGGTTATACCCCCAAAATCCATCCATAAAAGAGAAAGATTTTCATCCAATGCAATCGTCGATAATCTGATCTATAAATGAACTAGGATAATTGTCTTTTGGACATGCGGCGTTCAAATCACGATAATCAACACAAACTCAAATGGTGCCTTATTTCTTATCTACGGGAACTAGATTGGATACCCATTTTGTTAAAGGAACAAGATAGATGAAACTAGCGTGTAAGATTTTTTCGACTTTTGTCTTGATAGTTGATGCTTTACAAGCCTGGACAGGTTAGAGCCTCTGCGGGACAAGCTTTCCATTGTCATAAATTTTAATTTCATGTTCAACTAAAGAGGGATTTATGTCAGGAATTTCATCGTAAGAACAAGAAAAAACATCGCGAAACTCCTTAAAAATGGATGTGAAGCATGCAATTTCCTCTAGAATGCAGTCTACTCCAATCTGTATATTTTCCACAATATCTGTTTTGACTGAGATATCTATGAGCATAGCCTTAGAAATATTTCCCATGTTGTCTTCCGCATCAATATTTTGAACAATCTTATACGTGGATGGAACAATATCAGGTGGGTCAAAAGGCGAGATTTTCATAGTGGCTGCGTCTACATCAGACATCGAAGCGCGGTGGTGAAACTCACCCCAAGGCGTTCTTCTAGAGACATGATCTCTCGGATAGCTTCGTCCAAAGGTAGGACTTCGTCGAGGATATACTTGGAAGGAACTGTGTTGGGCGGGATGGAGGTACCATTGATCAAGACCAAAGCAGTGGAGGGTTCAAATGTTGATTGGATGGCTTGATAAGCCAACTCAGCTGGTGAAAGTGGCCTCTGATCTCCATAGGAATCAATTTCTGAAGGTGTCGGTAGGATCCAGGGGTCGATAGAGCCATTTGAGGTGGTGGATATCATTGAAACCATTTGTGGAACCTTAGACGGAAGGAGAGGAAAGCAACCCATAAGGGAAGATGCCTTCAGAAGAACAATACTGATGTTGGCATAAGAATCAGGGACTCCTCCCACTAGGGGTATGGTGCTACTAGGTAATGTGGAATAATCTAGGGTGCAGAAGGATATCTGGTCCACTATAACTATCTTGCCATCCAAAATAAAAGGATGAGTCAAAAAACCAAAGAGACAATGGCAGTCATTGCATAAGACCAACTACAGCCCAAAAGGAGATTATAGTCGAGATGACGATTTACGACTTTGATGTCCATAGTTATCATTTTCCCACTAAGAGTAATGGGGTAGCTAGCAAGGTAGCCTTTTGGGAGGAAGGAGTGGTCGTTGAACGCTTTGAGGGAATTCGACGGTGGAGACAGAGTAGGAGAACCCAATGCAAGCCAGCATGCAACTGACATTACACAGGTTGAAGCACCTTCATCTATGACAGTGTGATGGATTGGCCTTCCTTTCGAAACAACTTGAACTTGAAAAGTGAGTTGATGGGAAAGGCGAGGTTTAAATTTTTCCATGTCAAATATGGCTAGCATAGAATCTTGGGGGTCAATTCCACCAATGGCAAGAAGCAGAGCTTTCCTTTGCGCTGGGCAGGTTTGCAACACTTCGAGTTCAAACATAGCTGACAGTGTTTGCGCCAAGTCTTCTACAGTGCTGTAGTTCTAGGAAACACGTGCAGAGATGTTATGAGTCATGCGTCAAAGGGTCCCTTTGGGGGGAGGAATGACAGGGTTAGCAGCAGGCCTTTCGATATGAAGAGCGTTAGGTGGCGGTGGATTTGAACTCGAAGTAGGTTCATGAGCATCAGTGACTAGATTTCCATAGGTTTTGGCTCGAGTTTGGAGTTCAACAGTCTCCATACCATAAATGATGGATGATCCTTCCCCAGAAGGATGAGAACCACCATTGCCCCCTTGCAGGGGTTGTGGTGGGTTTGCAACAAGATGTTGTTGTTGCTATGGATTAGGGAAATGGTTGTGTAGGACAACAGGGGCCCTCCCAGTATCCTTTTGCATGATAAAATCTATGCATTCCTGAAGTCAATGACATTTATATGTCAAGTGTTCCTCCGCACAAATTTTGCAAGGGAATCTGGTAGTTTTGTCTTTCCCTTTGTCAGTTTTAGCATCATTTCTCTGATTTGGATTATTCTTAGTGTTGCTCTGCTCTTCAAAAGGAGTGGTATTTTTATTATTCTTATTATTCTTACCGCTAGGTTTTTGTGTAGACTGCACAGATTTTACCTCAGTGGTGGGAAGAGCAACTGATTGGGTAGCGGCGATGGAAGCCAAAGATGGCTGGGAAGTGTGCTCGCAAAGCTGTTTTACAACAACACTGGAAGTTTTCCTATTGTTTCCTCATTCCTGCACATGCATTAATGAACAAGACCCAAACCAATATACAAAAAAAACACTTACACTGTCCTGCAAACCATATGACAAAGCAATATTCTAAATTCAAATGTAAATACATTCAACATTTATGAACAAAACCCAATCAAACATATATACAAAATACTTACATGTCTTGCAAAAACACATATTGGATACGATATTTAAATTAAAATTCAAACATTAATCATACATACCTTGTTGTAGTAGACTTACCCTTGATTTTTGATGTGTTGTCCTTACTGCAGTCATCCTTGAATGCATATTTTTTCTTGCCCTCTAGAAGCTCAATATTCAATCTCTTGTATCTATGTAATTTCGGATCTCCAAGGTCTGAAATTGCGCCTTATGGTAGCCCTCTGAGTCCTCTTTCCAACCCCACAGGTATGACCAATATTGGATTATTCAAGAAATAGTTATGCTCAATCTCCTACGATGACCTAATCATAGACTAGTTCAGTAGAGAGAACTTGTACAAAGTGCCACGTGTCATTGTTTCAACCTTTGATCCTAAAAACAATATCCAAAAAACTGCAATTCATCCTCTTTTTGTCAATTTTTATGAAATTTGAATCCAATGCTCAGAGAGAAAGTTATGATGATTTTCCCAAGGTCACATGTTTGACATGAAATTCGGGAGCCTGCAAAAACCCTAACTTCCTCAGATAATATCTCTGAAAATATAGAGAACCAATATCTAAAATTCGGTCATGCGCTTCATCAGTATTTCAGATCAAATGGGTTTTTTTTCATCATCTGAAGCTTCGCAAAAAAAAATTTATAGCGATAATTCCATGATGACCTGTTTTAAGTAGTAAAATCCTTGCATCAAGAGGATATGAGGGTCACAATTTATATACATACTTAGGTTGAGAAGGTCTTCAACAAGTGAACGTTGGAGGGATTTTAGGAGTTTAAAAAATTATTAATTATTGACTATTCAATGACCATAACCAATGATTAGTGGCATAGCACAACCCCATGGGGTTTTATCCCATTAACTGGGATTACTAACTTCAAACATGAATATCTCTCAAACCGTGAAGAATTATGTGGCATCATATATCAACGGAAACATATCGACAAGTAGAAACCATCCAAAATATCCTTAACTCGGAATAGAGTAAGTTGTCAAGTCAAAATTCCCATGCAAGATCGGGGTAGCCCCTCGTGCTGCTTGGGTTGACATCAATGAAAACCACTGATCAACACACTTAACAAAAAGCTATTTCTTCATAAAAAGGGAGAAATTGTGGTTAATAAATTGAAGCAAAAGAAAGGAATGATGTGATGACCAAGTTGGTGACTTGGATACCTTTCACCCTTAGAGAACTTACCATGTCTGTAGAAAATCCTTTGCAGCTCTATTGTGTTCTTTGTGCCTTGTAGCTATTAATTAATCATTGTCCAACATCCTAGTAGCAAAATGTTTATCTTGCAACCCTTTGTTAATTTCATGTAGCAAATTTGTCCTTGTAGCAAATACATTTTTCTTGGAGCAAATATGTTCTTCCTATAGAAAATCTCTTGTGCCCATAGAAGCTCTATTTCACATGTAGCAGCTAATATCTGCATGCCAAGAGGTGGTGGGGCTGCCTTTTATTTTTTATTTTCTTTTTTTTATTTTTTTTATTTTTTTTCATTGCATGCAAAATAAACCAATGTTTTTTTTGTTAACTAAGTTGGCCCTCAGTTACCCCTTGGCACTTCTTGTCCTCCATCACAAATAAATGATGACCACCTACTTTCTCAAGTCCTCTTCACTTTTTTCTTGTTCCTCTCCCACATGTGTGTGCTTCTTGGTGGAAAATTGAAGCTAACTGCTATGATAACGCTGAGGTTGCTCTGCTAATGATTTTTCCTATAAAAAACCTTTCCTTCTCACACTTTAAATATTTTCTTAAGGTAGAATAGATTCGAAGGGTGAGGTTAGAGATTTGCATACCTAAGCCTCACATCCTGGTCGAGTTGTTGCAGGATGATACATGTTGGAGCTAGAGCTGGAGTTGCATCATTGTTATTGTATTTTTGCTTGATTCTTTGTTGTGTCTTCTTTCCTTTTGAGGTGTTTTAACTTGACTTGTTTGTTGTGTATGTGCATGTACCTTGCTGAGTCTTCACGTGTATGTTTTTTGGTGGAGGATCCTCCTTGTAGTGCCATTATTGCCTTCAGATTCATCTCACAAGTCTTCTTCGTCTCCATGATTGGTCAAAACCATCTTCATGGCCTTTCTGGTGCTTACACAGGGCTTGCTACAAGAAGTTACTTTTTCATGTAGCAGTCTCTTTCTCTTCATGTTTTAGGCTTCTAGATTTGTATGATTGATGGGGGAGAGTGTGAGGTGGTCTTAGGGTGATGGTAGGATTATTATAGGTTGGTGAGAAAGGGGTGTGGCCTTGGAAAATCGAAGTGAAGGAACTTTGTGTCTTTCAGAAATTTACAGAGGTGACATAAGGTAAGGTTATAAATAAAAACCCTTATGCTTGAGATGGAGGAGTGATGAGAAGGTGGCAGGCTATGATGGGAAGACTCTCATTTATTTTTTTACACCTCAAGGCCCTTTTTTATTGTTTTTGTGTCCTTTATCAACCTGCATGTAGCTCACAATAACTTCCTATAGCGGTTACAAGACTTCCAATAGCATTTCAATACAACCCCCTTGTAGCAGAATTGTTTTATCCATAACTCTCAAATGGTAGACTAGATTGACCTGAATTTTTTTGAGCATGTTACCATCATCCTTATGAACCTCCCCATAAAAAATCATAGTCATTGGATGCATAAATATCGAGATAAATAAAAATGATTGTAGGTGATGGAGGTCGATTTCTCAAAAAGTGTGCAATGGAATTTGTTGAAATTGCTTAAGCATGTTACCATAATCCATATGCATCTTCCCATGAAACAAATTGGAAAATGGATGCACGGTTTTCAATATATAATAAAAACAATTTTCTGCTCAAAAACAAGACTTCTTGTAGCAAAAACATGATTTCTTGTAGCATTTTAGGAAAATGAGGAAAATGAATGAGAAAAGCTTGGAAATGATAGGTGGATGTCGGAAATGGATGAGGGTGATGGAGTTGCATGACCTTGGTCATTTTGGCACATCTGAGCAAAGGAGGAGAAAGTCCAAGTTTGCCTTCCTTTGACTAGATTTTTTACCAACTTTTTCTTTTGGTGCCAACTTGTTTTTGTTGCTTGCAAAGGTTGGATAGCACCTGCATTCATCATAGAGAGATACATGGAGCAAATAATTTTTTCTTTTCATTTTTTCATTTTTTTTCTTTTCTTAGGCGTATTAACTGCCTCAATGAGGTTTTCAACTAGTAAGTCTACCTAAGCGCCTCAAAGGAGGTTTTCACCTAGGATCTTTTCCTTTTCTCTTATTTTTCTCTTTTTTCCATCTTGTTGACCGCCTCATGGAGGTTTTTAATCAATGAGCCAATCTCAGTTGCCTCAAAAGAGGTTTTCACCTGAGATTTTTTTTTTCTCTTTTTCCATTTTTTTATTATTTTTTCTCTATCCTACTCTACTTGAAAAAAAAAATCTCTTTCAAGTATAGGAATATTTCCAATGGATCCATGTGCACATCAAGATGACAGATAAACTCATGTGTAGGCTTGAAACGTATGCTTTGACATGTACCTGAATATGAGAGACTAACAACTTTGACTGAGGTGATATCAAGTATTGTTGAAGAAGAGTGCTTTGTTGCAACTTAATGATTTTCTGGAACCATATTTCAATATATTTTTTATGCCCCCGGTCCACTTGCACATTTGGATCTCTTTTTCTGTCTTCTTCTACCATGACATTCAAATCTTCCTCTTTTTGTTGATTTTTGTCTTGAACACATGGAGGATCTGATGGTAAACATGACGGAACTTTCTCAATATTTGATTCTGATGTATGTTCTTCATCAAGTGCAACCCATGATTCTTTGGTCTTCTTATTTGAATCTTCTTCTTTTTTTAGTGTTGTCCTTCAATGACATCGAGATAAGTTTGTATTTGTGGTTGCTAGAATTTTTACTGTGTTTTTCAGTTTCTCTGTAAAATCATTTTCATAAATAAAGAAGAGCTCCCAAATTGATTTTCCCCAAGATTTGTAGGGGGTTTTTCCAGGGTCACATTGACCAAAAACCACTGTGTTATTTTATGTGTATGGCTGTCATATTTTACTGTGTTTTATTTCTGCATTTTCTAACAGTTGTGAAATCTCCAAATTTGTGTTTTCAGAAATTTCTATCATTTCCAGATTTTAGTATTTATATCATGCTTGGAATTAAAACTATATGCATGGAGTGATAAGGAAAACTGATAACCGGAGTAGGGGTTGAAATTTCTACATGGTATCAGAGCTTGGTTGGCTGAAAAGTGTAGTTTGAGACAGCAAAGTGAAAATCACAGCAAGCTGATTTTTACACAGAAAACAGAACCTTTACCACAGATTTGAAAATTTCAATTTGTTAGGACAACAAACATGTATTTGGGTTTGAGGGTAGAAGATAGGTTGGATGGGCAAAGAAACTACAGTGCATGGAGGGAGAGAATCCAGAGCATCTTTGAGGAAGCAGAAGCCTAGGACATTATGGTACATACCACACATCACCCAGTAGCAGTACCTGCTGACCCTATACAGTTGGCAGAGTTTAACAAAAAGAATGCTAAGGAAAAAATATTGATTCTGGATGGAGTTAAAGATCATGTCATTCCTCATGTGAGAGGAAAGACTTATGCACATGATATGTGGACAACCTTGACCAATCTTTACCAAAGCCCAAATGAAAACAAAAAAATGATCCTAAGGGAGAAACTAAAGGCCATTAAAATGGATAAGACTGGTAGTGCTACAACATACCTCACAAATATCACTTTAGTGAGAGATGAGTTGGCAGCCATAGGAGAGACCATTACACCTACTGAGTTGGTTAGGATTGCTTTGAATGGTCTTCCCAAGACTTGGGAGAGTTTTGTGGATGACATTGTTGCATGTGAGAACCTTCCCGGATGGGAGAGGTTGTGGGATGATTGCATTCAGAATGAGATCAAAAAGAACCATCTTGGGGCAGCCAAACAGGTGGAGGAGGATAACAATGTGGCATTGGTAGCAAGAGGCAAGAAGGTAAAACCAAAGAAGCAAGCTTCCACTAGTGGAGGCAAAGGAAAAGGTAAAGGTAAGCAACAGAACAAAGAGAAGGACTATTCCAAATTCAAATGTTGGAATTGTCAAAAGTTGGGACACTATGCAGTTGTGTGCCAGAGAATAAGAACAAGAAGGGGAAAGAGAAAACCATGGCAGCTTCTGCAGAGATAGATTACTTCTCATAGAGCTTTGATCGGGAGTTTGGGTTCATAGCTTGTGAGGTCACTAGTGCAGGATCACCTGCCATACAGGTTCAGAGGGAGTGTGCACTCTCCACTACTAGCAGAGCATCTTCTAGCATTTGGTATGTTGACAGTGGGGCTTCTCGTCATATGATAGGAGTGAGGGAGTACTTCTCAGATATTTCAGAGAGTGATACTGATATGGAGGTAGTACTTGGAGATGACAACATTGTTAGAGCAGTCGGTGTGGGGACATTGACATTTGATAGAGAACCCAAACCTCCCTTGAAAGTGACAGATGTTCTATATGTGCCTGGAATGAAGACGAACCTAATATTCGTCTCAGCACTTGAGGACAAAGGCTATGAAGTGTTGTTCAAGAGAGGACAGGTGATTATATATCCCAGGGGAACTCTAGCTTCTTCAGCTAGAGTGATTGGTGTGCACCATGCTAAGGTGTACAAGTTCTCATTCTAGCCCCTGATGGCATTGAGTAGCACCACCCAAGACGGGACCAAAAAAAAATCTAACAATTTAGAGTTGTGTGAGATTTGGCATCACGGGATGGGGCACATGTATCATGGGGCCTTGAAGACATTGCGGGAGATCACCATTGTTGTGCTAGATTTCAGTTCTAATCACCTTGATGTATGCAAAGGATGTGTTATGGGGAAGTTTTCCAAATCCCCTTTTCCCAGCAGTGACAATAGAGTGACAGGGATCCTTGACTTGATTCATACTCATGTGAGTGGTCGAATGTATCATGTATCCTTGAGTGGCTACAAGTATTATGTTTATTCATTGATGACCACTCCAGGAATACCTGGATTTATTTCTTGAAGACCAAGAGTGAGGTTTTCAAGTGGTTTCAAGAGTTCAAAGCTCTTGTGGAGACCCAGATAAGTAGGACAATCAAGGTCCTCATGTCAGACAATGGAGGGGAGTATACCTTGGTGATTTGGTTGATTTTTGTGCTAAGGCAGGCATCAGGAGGATTTCACGATTCCTTACAACCCCCAGCGGAACGGGGTTGCTGAGAGGAAGAACAGATCCATTGTAGGGGCTGCCAAAGCCATGCTTCATGATCAGGGGTTACCTTTATTTTTATGGGCAGAGGCCCACAACACTATTATTAACTTGCAGAAAAGGAGTCCACATCGTGCCTTGCGGAATGTGACTCTGGAGGAGGGTTTTTCTAGGAAGAAGCCTGATGTTGGTCACTTTCGTATCTTTGGGTGCATTACATATTCCTATGTCCCCAAGGAGAAGAGGACCAAGCTAGAGCCCACTACACACAAGGGCATATTTTTGGGTTATAGTGAGACCTCAAAATATTATCGGATTAATATTCCTGCGAAGAGGAAAGTGGTTGTCAGGCACGATGTAAAGTTCAAGGAGGAGAGGGATTTCAGGAGGTCACAGGAGTTGCATTATTTGGAGTCACCAGACCCTCAGGAGCGGTTGAGCCAGTAAAAGGGATTCGAAGGATAGGGATCATGAGCTACATCAATTACAGTGTCGGTTCCATCAGTGAGCAGTGGCTCTCAGAGTCAGGTGGGTGGTTCTTCAGATAGCATGCAAAGAAATCCGCAAAGAAGTTCACAGGGTAGTCACTGATGGATAGTTTGCACGGTACTTCAGCATCTATAGGCACAGGTTCAGGCATGAGGTCATTTGGCAGGCCTTCAAGAGTTCAGGCTTCTGATGATGATGAGGATTCTTTCACTCTGATGGGTGAAGTATGCTTAGGGAAGAGGAAGCCCAAGTGGCTTCAAGACACCTTGTGCGAGGCCACATCAGTTGTTGAGCCAAAGAGACAAGTTAGAGAGAGTAAACCACCTGAGTGGTTCTGTAGTTACATCGCATTGGTAACTAGCATTGTTTACTCTGAGCCTTCTAGCTATGAGGAGGCAGCCAACCAGTAGGTTTGGAGAGAGGCCATGATGGAGGAGTATTCTTCTATTATGAAGAACGATGTTTAGGAGGTAGTGCCGAGGCCTGAAGGTAAATTAGTTATTACTTCCAGATGGCTCTACAAGATAAAGCATGCTGCAGATGGCAGCATTGAGAAGTTCAAGGCTCGGTTTATGGCAAGAGGGTTCTCACAGGTAGAGGGAGTTGACTATGAGGATACCTTCGTTCTCGTAGCTCGCTATATCGATAGCAATAGAGATGGGTTCGAAGATCCACCAGATGGATGTGAAGACCGCATTTCTCAATGGATTCATTCAGGAGGAGGTTCACATTGAGTAGTTGTAGGGCTTTGAGATGCATGGGAAGGATTCCCATGTATGCAGATTGAAAAAGGCAATCTATGGCCTGAAGCAAGCTCCTAGAGCTTCGTACTCGAGGATTGATACATACTTGCAGTAGTTGGGTTTCACAAAGAGTGAGGTTGATCCAAACCTATACTTCATTGTGGTAGGCGAGGAGCCTCTCATTCTGGTGTTGTATGTTTATGACTTGGTCATCACTAGTGTAGAGAGACTCATTGAGAGCTGCAAGAGAGATCTTGCTTCAGAGTTTGAGATGAAGGATATCGGCTTGATGCATTATTTTCTAGGATTGGAGGTGTGGCAGGAAGAGGGGAATTTCTTCCTAGGACAGGGGAAGTACATTGTGGACATTCTTAGAAGATTTCACATGGAGGACTGCAAACCCATGTCTACACCTATGATCACTAACTGGAAGAAGCTTCATGTTTCTGATTCCTAGTTGGTGGATCCTACTCTATACATACAGCTCATTGGTTCATTGATGTATTTTGTCAACACAATGATTCAGTTCATGTGTGAGCCTAGGAGAGTGCACTGGGTGGGTGTAAAACACATTCTTCGTTACTTGCAGGGAACAATGGATTTTGGTCTAGACTATAGACAGGGAGATGGAGTGAGACTGGCAAGGTACACTGATGCAGATTGGGCAAGTTGTGCTTCTGATAGGAAGAGTACTTTAGGGTGTTGTTTTGGGTTTGGTTCGACAGTTGTGTCATGGTTCAACCGAAAACAACAGTCAATTGCATTGAGCTCAGCTGAGGCAGAGTATATGGCTTCTAGTTTGGCTAGTTGTGAGGCCATATGGCTTCACAAGATGTTGTTTGGTCTATTTGGTCAGGCATTGAGACCTTCAGTGATTTACTATGATAATCAGAGTTTCATAAAACTCATGGAGAATCCAGTTTTTCATGATAGGTCAGATCATATCGAGGTCAAATATCACTTCATTAGAGACTATGTCCAAAAGGGAGTTGTCAAGCTTGAGCATATTTCCACAAATGAGCATGTAGCGGACATTTTCATCAAAGCCTTACCACGGAGCAAGCATGTCTACTTTAGAGACAAGATGGGAGTGGTGAGGAATACTTTTCTCGATAAGAGGGAGTATTAAAATTTGTGCACCAAAGGACAAGAGGTTCCCTAAGGCTTTGATCTTTGGCCTAGGAAAAAGTGTCCAAATTTATTTTTACTTTTCTCCTAAAGTAACTTTATAAGTGGTAAAGTCAATCTAATTTTAAAGTGACTTTATGAGTGATAAAGTTACATTCTAATTTTAAAGTGACTTTATTAAAGTCAATGAAAAATTAGAAAGTGAAAAAGTGACGAAATAAAAGGCTAAGTGGGTGTTTATTTAAGTGGGTGAGTTAAAAAATAGAAAGTGAGAATTAAATGCACATTTATTCTCATCCCTAGATGTAAATGAATCTCAGCCATTAGATCTTAGGGTTACCCAAAAGGTCACTTGGGGTAAAAGGAGAGCAGAAGAGGAAAAGATCAATTCAGTCTTTCATAAGCTATTGAGAGAAGAGAAGAGAGAGCAAGGAGAAAAAAATTTAGCAGTGAGAAGTTGAAGGAGGGCAACAAGGAGACATTGCAGAAAATTCATACAACTGAAGGTTGCATAGTTTTCGAGGCAGAAAATCCGTACAACATTTATTGGCATGCTTTTCAAGGCAAATTTCGTACAACAACAATGGGCACGAATTTTGAGGACCGTACAACACAATTTTCGAGGGTAAATAACAACAGCTGGCATCACACATTTCGAGGCTGAGTTAGGCACAGATTTCGAGGCTGAAAGGATTACTATGAATTTCGTACAGTTCATACAGCAGTACGAAACTTCTGGGCATAGTTTTCGAGGAGACCGTACAACATTTAATGTTGCTATCTATTGCTGTAAAATTTATGTTTTGACTGTTTGCTGATTGGAACATTTTTCTAAGGCCAAGTTCAAGCACGAAAATCGAGATAATTTTGTATTTGTGGTTGCTGGAATTTTTACTGTGTTTTTTAGTTTCTCTGTAAAATCATTTTCAGAAATAAAGAAGAGCTCTCAACTTGGTTTTCCCCAAGATTTCTAGGGGGTTTTTCGAGGGTCACATTGACCAAAAATCAGTGTGTTATTTTCTGTGTGTGGCTGTCATATTTTACTGTGTTTTATTTTTTCATTTTCCAGCAGTTGTGAAATCTCCAAATTTGCGTTTTCATAAATTTCTGTCATTTCCAGATTTTAGTATTTATATCATGCTTGGAATTAAAAATATATGCATGGAGTGATAATGAAAACTGATAACCAGAGTGGGGGTTGAAATTTCTACATTGTGGTTGTGGTGGAGGTGGATGGTAGGGATAGCATGGAGTTGGGTATGGAGGATATTGAGGAAAAAATTGATGATATTGTGCATTTCTCCCATAAGGTTCTTGCCAACCTTGTTGCCAAGATTGGTTTTGGGGTTGGGATGGCCAAGGTTTCCAAGGAGGGAGTGTGTTCCAATTACTTTGAGAGGGTTGTGCATAAGCTTGAAATTGTGAATTAGGTTCTTGAACCCTACCAGGTTGACTAGGTTGTCATTGTCTTCTTGGAGCTACATAACATAGCTACTTTGGTGATTGACATGCTCCATTGTGTTCTTGGTACAATTCCTTCAACCTTGGTAATGATGGAAAATATTTAGTAGTATGTGATTCTGCAAGAATAACACAAATATCAACAACTTCTTTTTGCTCATTTTGCATTCTTAATATTTCTACTTGTTCACTTAGATTGCTAAGAATTTCTATTTTAAACTCATCAAACAAATTTCGAAGTTTAGCTTGATTTTTTATCTTGATGTTGATTTACTTGGTCTTTCCCTTCCTCTTGATATGCGCTAACATGTTTCACAAATTTCTTCAAATGATAATTGATATAAATATCCTCTACTCATGATATCAAAGAGATCAATCAAATCATCCCTAATTGTTCTAAGTAAGAGGGTTTTTAGTGTGTCAAATCCTAAATGATGTAATTTTTACCTCTTAACATTATACATGAATCTCTCTATTATATCCTCAAGGCTCTCATCTTATTTTTTATTCATTCTAAATATTTCTTCCTTAAGATCATGATTTTTATATTATTCTAGAAATATCTTTTGCATATCATTCCATGATCTTATTGAATTAGTACTTAAACTCATGAAACATTTAAGAGCTCTATCCTTCAATGTTACAGGAAACAATCTTAATTTTTGAGTGTGTGATAAGCAGCCATAAGATCTACAAAGTATTTCAAATTCAAAGAGAAAGGGTCCTGGATCCTCTGACCTCGTACCATGGGATTTGGGAAGGAAAGATGGAGGGATGTTCTCAATATGCACACTAACATCAATATCTTGAATGGGAAATCCAAGAGGATCTTCTTCATTATCATCATCTACATCCAATTCTTCTACCTTTTCTGCCACATCTTCTTCTTCTACCTATAAAGTGGATGGTGATGTGGTTCTTACTGCACCACGTGATCAAATGGGGGGGTTGGTGTTGGATAAATATTTTTAAATATTTTTTGAATAATAATGCTATTGCAATGCAATTTTTTGTTTTTGAAATGAAATATGCCTAATGCAATTTTTTTGTTTTTACAGAAAGAAAAGAAATGAATCAACTAGAGAAGAAAACAAGGCATACTTTGACACCTCCCCGAAAACGGCACCAAAAAGTGATGAGCCTCATTATTGCAACAAGAATGATTCAACTCCCAAGGCTACCGACTTTAGTTATCAACTCGGGGTTTGTACAAATTTAAGAGGTCTCGGCACTATATGTGAAACATACAATGTGTCATTCTTTATCTGATGTAATGAAGTGAATGTCATGAAATCAAAGCCTAAACTAATTGTAGAAATAGAAGTGTTGCTTTGAAAAGAAATTAATCTTGGGCAAGAACAACAATTTGTAATTGAAATCCTAAAAGCATGAATTTAAATAAATAGGGATAATCTACTTTGTCAACATGCATGTCAAAGTGGTGTTTATTCTTCCTCAATCATGGATTTAGATCCTAGGGGTCATGATTCAAGCCTAAGAGACAAAAACCAAGCTTTGGGAGAAAATCTGGTCGAGTTTACACATGCTATAAGAGTGTTACAGGAAGTCGTGGTTTTTCTATAGGAAGTTTTGCTTTTCTACAGGAAGTCATGTTTAGGAGATAACTTACCGAATAACTAATTAAATCAAATGAATGGGATGGGATAAATTTTGTTAGAAAGTAGGATTTTTTAGGTCTCCATTCCAAGTGGAATCACTCCAAAATACCCATGTTCACACGTGCTAAAAAATAACAGAAAATTACTACTCTAAAATCTGAAAATTCAAGAAATAATGAGCTAGTTAATCTCTCAAATGCCGAACTTAATCAAGTGAAAATGAAATGGGGTGAATTTTTTTATCAACTTTAATATTATTATGACCTAATCCAAGTGGAATCAATTCAAATTAATCTCATTAACCCATTCGAAAAAACAACAACTATTTTGCTACAAGGCATTTCCATAAATCTTATATTCGTGAACTAGTAACCAATTCCAAGTAGCTTAATGATGAAGATGACCCTCCAAAGTTATTCTAAGGATGAATAATTCTTATAAATCCGTAAAAAACCTACAAAAGAACTCACTTCAATTATTTAACTCAATCCTACACCAAGAAAAGAAACAATACTAAATACAGAAATATGCAAAACAAAAATAAGAGATGCATGTAAGTAAGAAGTGAAAAGAACATCTAGTAATTGTGAAAGACGGCTCTGAGGCTCCTGGGATGGCCAAACCTAAGGAAAATCAGAGTCCTATGGAAGAAACCAAGCCTTATAAGCTAAAAATGGCACCAAACTTCATTATTGAATCAATCCAAGTACATCCTTGCAAGAAATGAGAATGGAGTTGTTAAACAACAATTTTTCTCCACAAGAAGACTACGAAATACATGCCCCTAGATGCCAATTCGAATTGGTGCTTATACAAAATGATGAGGAAGCATTCTCCTTGAAAGGAGGAAATTTTCCCCTCCAAAATCCCTCAAACAGTGGATCTAGTTCCCAACACTGGAATTTGCAGTAAATGACAGGGAACACATTCCTAGATTTTCTCAATCATTGGAGCTCGAGAATTTATCAATAATTTCATGAAATTTTGTCCATTTATTCTCTAAACTTGATCTTACTATAGTAGGGAGCAAGTGCCTATATTATCTCCTCCAAATATTCATAATATACCAAATATTGCCACAATATTCTTCAAAAATAAATAATATTAGGCATAAATATGAAATTATCTCTAAACCTTCCTAAGAACATATCAAAGCTAAAAAAAATTATCAAATGTAGAATGAGAGATTTAATATAGCATTTATGTGCCTAAGAAAGGTTATATGAGCCTTAATTTATGTCTAATTTAGAGGCCCATCACCCTTACCAAGGAACCTTGTAGGTATGGCCTAACAAAAGTTTAGATGCTTACCTCAAAGCAACAAAGGAGAGTGTGAAGAAAAATACCATGGACATCAAGCATCCAAGTTGTAAAGATACCATTTAATGGATCAATCAAGTAGTCTTACAGTACTCCTTGAATAAACACAACAATGTCTTTCAAAATAAAAGAGACAACCAAGTGTTAGGAATTTGTAATCAGTAAGATTGGCAAAGTCCAATCATAGAAACAACATCGTTTCAACCAACTTTGGGATTCTAGGATCTAGCCCTCCTGAATCCGGAGAGGGATCTCTCCAATAAGTGCAAAGATGGATTTTTCTTTGAAGTTTGGGGTAATAATATTAGGCTAGTTATGAAGGCCAAGGGTTTGTTTTGTTTTTGGATGATTGAGCATGAATACTATTTGAGGTGGAAAGTCCTGAATGCAAAGATTTTCAAAGGTGAGAAGTTGCAAGCAATCAGAGTAAACTTAGGCCAAAAAGATAGATAATTGCAGGTTTTAGTCCATTGGGCTATGGAGTCATAATAGGGTTTAATTGAAACAACAAGAGGCAAGAGTGGTCCATGGGGCAAGTCATCTATGTCTAAATATCTCTTTAAAGTTTGATTTATGGAATGAAATGATACAATCAAGAAAGGAAATTAAACAGATGCAGAACAAAGAGTAGCCCAAGATCTGATAAGTACTTTTAAACTAGTCAGCCTTTGACAAAAACTTAAGAAGAACATAAAAGAAAACTAGGATCTGGTAAGTACTTTTAAACTAGCCAGCCTTTGATACACTTTCAATAGAAAACATCTTAAAACAAAGGGAAACTTGAAGGCAACTGTTGGAGTAGAAACTAGCGGGTCGGGCTCACCACAAATCCTCTCCTAGTTCTTCTTTACTTGGTTAATTTCAATACCAACACAAAGGTAACACAGAATGGCTTAAGATTTGGTAAGTACTTCTAAACTAGCCAGCTTTTAACATATTCCAAGGGAAATATTTAGACAGCCTTTGGAAATAAAACTAGGACCAGGGCACACCATATCTTCCATAGTTCATCTCTACTTAACTAATACTGAACATAACATTCAAGAAAAATATTCAGCTAAGGTAATAAGATGAGGGAAAGCCAGCATTCCTATGCTTAAACTGAATTAAATCATTCCTAAATAACACATATTGGAAGAAAACATATATATAAAGATTTCCAGTCAGAGAAGGTTACTGTTGTACAGTAGATCCTAACTCTATGCATGTTGTTCTTTATAAGAGAATATCAAACACAATGTAAACAGAAAGAAAATAACAAGTTACAATTAGAGAAACATCACCGTCAACATAGACCAGGATCCCATAAATCAGCTTGTATTGATGCTCCAAACCAGTTACAGCTTTAAGTCCGATGATTTATTTCAGCAATCATCTACTTATCTTAGTCTAACTTATCTATTACAAGCAGAGCTCCAAGAGCCAGTGAACACTATTTACAATCAGAATTTTAAGCTCAAATGTATTTCAAAGTTCTAAAACCAACAGATTCTCATCCTTTACATAAGTATTTATAGAAGGATGAGGAGGTGAGATCTGATAAAAGATCTCTCAAGGAAATTAATACAGATTCAAGACTTCTCGGCCTTTTGAGGGGCTCGATGAAGAAGTTTACAGGTGGATTGTTGTATTAACTATTTTACAATTATGAATAAAAATCGGTGGCAGCTTTTATTTGACTTCGAGGCTCTGCGTAATGTTTGGAGTAACTCTGCAGATATTTCTGCATTTATTTCCTTGCAGAAGTAACTCCCTGGCTGCGTTGAGGCAAAATATTAGATTTCGAATAATAACTTTGGCCTCTGTTTTGAATGTTTTAAGGCACAGGTGGCATTTATGGTAGCTGAGGAATCAATTCGCCTGAAATGTGGCGGTGGAGGCCTTTCTGTCTGTTAAACACTTATGATGTTCCTTTAATTGTGTTTTAATTCAATGGATTAGGCTTTTGATAATCAATCTTAGACGAAATCCATCAAACTATGGAACTAATCTTCAATCTTTTGTTCTGCTGCGCTCTGTTCTTCAACACTGATACTCTTTAATTGTGTTTTTAATAAAACAGTGTCTTGTCGAAGTGCAGGGCTGTGCTGGGCTTTTAAAGGCATCAATGCCCATGGAGCATTGATAAAACATCGAATCCAAACCTTGCGAATAGTCTCCATGATAAATCAAAGGCACGGAAAACGTCTTCTCCGGCCTTCAGCATTTTTTTTGAATAAATGGAAAAACCATTAATCCCTGCAATCATACACAAAATGTTAGAAAATCCTACGTTTTAAGGTTTAACTGCTTTCAGAAGGCGGGGAAGGAGCGTAGTCGTTGGATGAAAGCATCCAACGGTGGAGATTTATTAAGAGGAGGTTAAAGAAGAGCGGGGAAAATGAACAAGTCGGAGTGATTTTGGACCGTTCAATCTGGACACGTGGACGGTCCGGATTCAATCAGAGGATCGCAATCGGGGCTAGCGAGCAAGTGCACTGATTGAAAAATGTGATGCGAGTTTGCGCGGACCGTTGATCTGAGGATCAGATCAACGGTGGAAAATGAATCGGGGTATGGCTGATTGGCAGGAGCAAACAAGTATATGCGATGTAAAAAATTGCAATGCGATTCAAAACTCTAATGCGATGGAGCGTTGGCCGCTTGATCGGCCAGCAAGATTGGCAAAGTCCGATCACAAAAACAACATCGTTTCAACCAACTTTGGGATTCTAGGATCTAGCCCTCCTGAATCCGGAGAGGGATCTCTCCAATAAGTGCAAAGATGGATTTGTCTTTGAAGTTTGGGGTAATAATATTAGGCTAGTTATGAAGGCCAAGGGTTTGTTTTGTTTTTGGATGATTGAGCATGAATACTATTTGAGGTGGAAAGTCCTGAATGCAAAGAGTTTAAAAGGTGAGAAGTTGCAAGCAATCAGAGTAAACTTTGGCCAAAAAGATAGATAATTGCAGGTTTTAGTCCATTGGGCTATGGAGTCATAATAGGGTTTAATTGGAACAGCAAGAGGCAAGAGTGGTCCATGGGGCAAGTCATCTATGTCTAAAGATCTCTTTGAAGTTTGATTTATGGAATGAAATGATACAATCAAGAAAGGAAATTAAACAGATGCAGAACAAAGAGTAGCCCAGAATCTGATAAGTACTTTTAAACTAGTCAGCCTTTGACAAACACTTAAGAAGAAAATAAAAGAAAACTAGGATCTGGTAAGCACTTTTAAACTAGCCAGCCTTTCATAAAATTTCAATAGAAAACATCTTAAAACAAAGGGAAACTTGAAGGCAATTGTTGGAGTAGAAACTAGCGGGTCGGGCTCACCACAAATCCTCTCCTAGCTCTGCTTTACTTGGTTACTTTCAAGACCAACACAAAGGTAACACAGAATGGCCTAAGATCTGGTAAGTACTTCTAAACTAGCTAGCTTTTAACACATTCCAAGGGAAATATTCAAACAGCCTTTGGAAATAAAACTAGGACCAGGGCACACCATATCTTCCATAGTTCATCTCTACTTAACTAATACTGAACATAACATTCAAGAAAAATATTCAGCTAAGGCAATAAGACGAGGGAACGCCATCATTCCTATGCTTAAACTGAATTAAATCATTCCTAAATAACACAGATTGGAAGAAAACATATATATAAATATTTCCAGTCAAATAAGGTTACTGCTTTACAGTAGATCCTAACTCTCTGCATGATGTTCTTTATAAGAGAATATGAAACACAATGTAAACAAAAACAAAATAACAAGTTACAATTAGAGAAACTTCACCGTCAACATAGACCAGGATCCCATAAATCAGCTTGTATTGATGCTCCAAACCAGTTACAACTTTAAGTCCAATTCTTTAGTTCATCAATCATCTACTCATCTCAACGTAACTTATCTATTACAAGCAAAGCTCAAAGAGCCAGTGAACACTATTTACAGTCAGAAGTTTAGGCTCAAATGTATTTCAAAGTTCTGCAACCAACAGATTCTCATCTTCTACAGAAGTATTTATAGAAGGATGAGGAGGTGAGATCTGATAAAAGATCTCTCAAGGAAATTAATACAGATTCAATACTTCTCGACCTTTTGAGGGGCTCGATGAAGAAGTTTACAGGTGGATTTCTATATTAACTGTTTTACAATTATGAATAAAACTCGGTGGGAGCTTTTATTTGACTTCGAGGCTCTGCGTAATGTTTGGAGTAACTCTGCAAATATTCCTGCATTTATTTCCTTGCAGAAGTAATTGCCTGGCTGCGTTGAGGCGAAATATCAGATTTCGAATAATAACTTTGGCCTCTGTTTTGAATGTTTTAAGGCACAGGTGGCATTTATAGTAGCTGAGGAATCAATTTGCCTCAAATGTGGCGGTGGAGGCCTTTCTGTCTGTTAAACACTTATGATGTTCCTTTAATTGTGTTTTAATTCAATGGATTAGGCTTTTGATAATCAATCTTAGCCGAAATCCATCAAACTGTGGTATTAATCTTCAATCTTCTATTCTGTTGCACTCTGTTCTTCAACACTGATACTCTTTAACTGTGTTTTTAATAAAACAGTGTCTTGTCGATGTGCAGGGCCGTGCTAGGATTTTAAAGGCATCAATTCCCATGGAGCATTGATAAAAAATCGAATCCAAACCTTGCGAATAGTCTCCATGATAAATCAAAAGCACGGAAAACGTATTTTCCGGCCTTCAGCTTTTCTTTCGAATAAATGGAAAAACCATTAATCCCTGCAATCATACACAAAATATTAGAAAATCCTGTGTTTTAAGGTTTAACTGCTTTCAGAAGGCGGGGAAGGAGCGTAGCCGTTGGATGAAAGCATCCAACAGTGGAGATTTATTAAGAGGAGGTTAAAGAAGAGCGGGGAAAATGAACAAGTCGGAGTGATTTTGGACCATCCGATCTAGACACGTGGACAGTCCGGATTCAATCGGAGGATCGCAATCGGGGGATCGCAATCGGGGGTGGCGAGTAAGTGCACCGATTGAAAAATGCGATGCAATTTTGCACGGACTGTTGATCTGAGGATCAGGTCAACGGTGGAAAACGAATCGGGGTATGGCTGATCGGCGGGAGCAAACAAGTATATGCGATGTAAAAAATTGCGATGCGATTCAAAACTCCGATGCGATGGAACGCTAGCCACTTGATCGGCTTTCGATCAACAACGAGGATTTCTTTTAGAACGAACTGGCAGAAAAACCCTTATAATATATGAAAACTCAAAAATTTGAAATAAAACAAAGGTTTTATGCTTTGGGGGGCGGAATATATGTATAAGGTGGATAGGCGCCCGACTGTGGGGCCTTGAGTTATATGGAACGTGATGGGCCCGGGGCATATATATTCAAAGGAGCCAATCGCAATCGGAGCCTCGGGCTTGGTCTTTTTAATCTACCCATTGTATTTCCCCAATGCGATTGCGCGATCGGGTCTTTTTAATCTACCCATTTATATTCAACATGTGATTCTAACTTTTTGGAACAAAACTTTGGATAAATGGGTTTTTTGGTTTTAAAAAGGAAAAAACCACTGGGGAAAAATATTACAAAGTTTTAAGCGTCGGAGGCGGGCCCACGGGATATTTATATAAAGGCTAATCGCATCGGAGTTTATATGTGACACGAAACTTATGCACCATTGAAAGTTTCTGATGCGATAAGTGCTCGGGACCATAACTTTTGGTTTTTCACAATGAAAGCATGAGATCTGGAGTTTATAATAAAGGGAGCTAATCGCATCGGGGTTTTTATAATGCAAAGGCTTAATCGCATCGGAACTTTCGAAACATGGAAAAGACTTGCGCGCTTAGATTTTTTGCGATGCGATAAGCGCCGAGAAGGTTTAGCGCTTAGTTCCGGGGTGTGGGCATGTGGGGGAAGTGGCTTTGAAACTTAACCCAAGGGGGCTTAAGCCTTTATGCAAAAACATGTATTTTTCATGAAATGTTTCAAGGTTTTCAATGGATTAAGGGGTTTCGGTATGGTTAAAGAGTGAGTCTTTAACCTTGTAAAAGTTATTTTCATGAAGGGAAGAAGAGAAATCATGAAAAAAAAAGAGTTTTATGAAGAAAAAGGGAAGAAAATGAGGCTATTTTTGAGTGGGAGAAGAGGGAAAATGATGGTTTTTTTAGCAGTTTCTTCTCATGAATTCAGCAGAATTTCTGAGTATAAAATGGGAACAAAAATGAAGATTTTGGATAGAGGCATGAGGCCTTCCAGAGTCTTCAAGAACCAACAATTTTTAGCAATGAAATTTGTTCCTTGAAGACTCAAAAAGTCTTAGCCACCTTTTGCTATAACAAATATTATAGGTGGCTAACAGTGGCTCCACTTGGGGATGATGCCTTCTTGAAGGCATCAAGAACTTCAGACTAGCATTCTCTAGGAGGCTAACCTGTGCCTGATCCATTGGGATGCCCTTCATTTGCTGGGATGATCTTCTCTGTAAACATATTAGCAGCCATGGAAAAAATGGACCTTCATCAATACAAACTTTCTACCTACCCAATCCTACTGATCTAGCATTTTTTCTTCATTAGAGTGCACTTGGATTGGAAAACTCATTTCACAACATTTTATTCTTTTGAAAGCAGGAAATCTAATCTATTTCTACTCCTTATTTCTCCATGGACTTAGATTAAAAAATTGAGCCCATATGATTCTCTACCTATTCTATCAATCTGTTAGGATTAAACAGTCTAACAGATTTTATTCTCTAATTTCCACAACAGAAATTTAAAAGCATTCAAGTCAGGATTAAACAGTCTAACTTGATGCTAGTCTATGGCACAAAAACATGCTGCACACAGACATTTATTTTGCAGAAAATTAAATCAAAATGGAAGGCTTAAGATCTGAAAGTTTCTCATCATGGCCTTCTCTTTTTACAGCTCTATTTTGGCTCTTGTTTGAGTTGTATATTCCTTTTTCTCTGGTTCAGATTTTGAGCTGATTAGAACTAGATTTTCAGATCTCTTGACTCAGAATTTGAAGCAGATTTGAGTCATTTTCTTTTTTAAACCTTAGGTTTAGATTTTGATCTTGTTTGAACCTTTAATTTCTATCCTAAACTATCTACTGATAAGCCAAGATTAAACAGTTTGGCAAATCGAATTCACTATCCTATCAGCAGAAAATTTAAAGCTAATTAGTCAATATTAGGTTGTTTAAATAACTAGAAGTGTGTTTTGTAGGAGTGGAATTTAAGCTTGCACACTTTCAGAATTTTTTTCTCTTTTTTGGTACGGGGCTATACCTTTCTTGTTTTCACACTCTGCCCTATTTTCTCTTTTCTATTGTTTTTGTAATTTTGACTTTTCTAACTTTGAATGCAATGGTGGATGAAATATTTATAATGGAAAAAAGATAAAAGGCTTTAAAACACATCATGGATCAAGAGAAGTAATGTTTAAGCATCCTGCCATTGACAGGACCCCCAAACAATTCTGCTCCATTCAACTCTTGCAAGAAAAATGCATTGTTACTAGCAGCTGAATGAATAGAGTAAAGGCCAAGCCATAAGTTGTCAAATTTTCCATGCTTGCCCTTGTCTTCCCTTCTTGAATCCCATTTTAAAACTTTGTCCCCAATCTTGAAATTGCTGCCCTTTGTTCTTCTATCAAAAAGCTTTTTAATGCTATCTTGTTTTTGCAATGCTTTGTTATAAACCTCCTCTCTCGTTTGTTGAAGATGAATGGTCTAGTTTATTCTTCTGATCATGTCATTTTCTTCAGTTTGCAACTCTTGAATCAACTTCATCACTGGTACACCAAGAATTTTTGGAAAAATTGCATCAGTACCATACACAAGCTGGAAAGGTGACATACCAATAGATTTCTTCAAAGTCAATCTATCAGCCCAAAGTGCATGAACCATCTTTGTGTGCCAAGACTTTTTGTTATCCTCCAACAGTTTCTTGATTATGTTCACTAAAATTTTATTTGAGGATTCTGCAAGTCCATTACCTTGAGGGTAATAGGCCGTGGAATGCCCCGATGTTATGTGATATCTATGACAGAACTCAACCATATTCTTTGATCCAAATGCTGCTGCATTATCAGTGATGATCTTGGTAGGATAGCCAAATTTGGAGAGAATATTAGTCTCCATAAATTTTATGATAACTGAATCATTGGCCTGCCTACAAGGTATGGCTTCTATCCACTTAGTGAAATCATCTGTGGCAGTGAGAATCCATCTATGCTGGGCAGAAGATGGGGGATGGATTTCTCCTATGAAGTCAAGTCCCCACTTTTGAAAAGGGGCTTCAACAGTGATTGGATGCAGAGGCAGGGGTAACAGTTTTCTTTTTTCTTCAAACAGTTGACATTTATGGCAGGATATGATCATCTTATGTACATCATGGAAAAGAGTAGGCCAATAGAAACCAGACCTCAAAATTTTGTTGGCTGTTGTCTTCCAGTACAAATGACCTCCACACTCTCCTTCATGGAACTAGTATTTAACCTTCTCTGCATCAAACTCAGGCAAACATTTAAGAAATACACCACTTGCATTTTTCCAATAAAGACATCTATCTACAATGCAATAGTTTACAGCTTTTAACTTTAGGAACCTTGCCTTTGTTTTTGTCAAACCAGGAGGTGTATTAAATTTAAGCAAAACATAAATAATATCAGCATACCAAGTAGAATTCATAAAATGATCTTCAACTATAGGAGTTGAAAATTCTTCTTGGTCATCCAAAGCATTAATCATATTAATATCAAGAACTTCAAAATTTGATTCAGCCATTAATCTAGCTAGACCTTGGCCTTTGATGAGTTTAGTGGGTTTTATCTCTAAATCATACTCAAGGATAACCGCAATCCACTTACCTCTCTTACCATCTGGGTCCTGTGTTAGAATGTTTTTAACAAGTGAATTTGGGACAAAGGCAATGATGTGTGAGTGAAGGATGTACACCCTAAAGTCTTTCAAAGCTTTAACCAAAGCAAAAGCTTGCTTCTCCATAATGTTATATTTCAGAGGGGCATCCCTCAATACCTTGCTAAAGAATGCAATGGGCTGCTCTTGTCCTTGTGGATTTTTCTGCAAAAGGACAGCAGCTATGGTATGTTCTAATGCAAATGAAAAAATATAAAAATATTTTGAAAAATCAGGACTTATAAGAACTGGTGTTTTGGTTAATGCTTGTTTCACCAGTTCAAAGGACTTCTTTGCTTCCAAGGTCCATTTTACCCCTTGCTCCTTCTTTAACATGTTTGTGATATTACTAAGGAGCTCAGCCAAGTTGGGGATGAACATTCTCAAAAATTTAATCTTCCCGATGAAATACTGCAACTCTTTGATGTTTCGAGGATGAGAGATTTGCAATATCGCCTCGATCCTCTTTGGATCTATCTTTATACCCTCTTCTGAAATAATGTGTCCAAGAAGTTTACCTTCTTGGAGATTAAAAAGTGTTTTCTTAGGGTTTAAAGATATCCCAAACTTTCTGCATTTCTCGGAAACCTTTCTTAAATGTTCTAAGTGCTCTTCATCTGTTTTCGAAAACACGGTAACATCATCAAGATAGATAATGATGAAGAAGCCCAGTTCCTCCGAGAATGCGATGTCCATGGCTCTTTGAAAATTTTCTCCAGCATTCATTAGACCAAAAGGCATCTTCACATACATGAAGGTGCCCCATGGTGTAGTAAAGGTTGTCTTTAATTGATCAGCAAGGTGAACTAAAATCTTATTTTACCCTGAATAGCCATCAAGCAAAGAAATTATTTTAGACCCTACCACCCTTTGTAAAATATGATCCATCTTGGGTAAAGGGTAGTTGTATTTTAATGAAGCTTTTTTTAAGTCTCTAAAGTCTATACAAAGCCTGATCTCTCCAGTTTTCTTCCTAACAGACACCAGATTAGACACCCACTCAGAATATCTAATAGGGACAATAATACCAGCATCATATATTTTCATGATTTCCTTCTGAACCAATGGTAACTGAACAGGGTTTATTTTGTGCAGTTTCTGTTTGAACGGTTTTTGGTTTTCTTTGAGGGGAATTTTGTGTTGTATTATTTCAATGTCATAGGATTTAATATCTTCGTAACTCCATGCAAAAACATCAGAAAACTCTTTAAACAGCTCAATGTATTTTAGTTTAATGTGAGCTGGTAAAGTCTTGGACAGTTTAATCATTTTCGGCTTAAGTTTGCTGCCAATATTACACTCTTCCACTTCAATCTCTACAGGTTTCAGTTTTGGTTTATTCGCCACATCGTTAAAATCGAACAACTCTTCCAAAGGGGCCAGACCCTTAGGCAAACTTTCATCTTTAGAGTGCAGAGTTTATAACTCCTCTGTTTCTAACTCTGTATTCAATTATGTTTTGTTTATAAGTTTGCTTGTTAGAAAATTAATATTGACAAGCTCAGGAGACGGCTCTTCTTCGCCAAGAAATTTTTCTTCACCACAGTCTGTATCATAGTTCGATTCCGAACTATGTAGTTCGAATTCATTTCTGAATTACATGAAGTCTTCTACTTGTTTATCTCCGTCAAACACCTGCCAATATTTTTCGTTATCAAGAACGGCTGGTCTAAATTTTATCTGAGTTGTACAATCTTTGGTTTCATATGGAGTTAAGCATGTTCTAGCTGCGTAGGCTAAGCTGTGGGCTGCAATATTTCTTTTTCTTGGGACAAAAATTAATTCAGACTCCTCGAATGTTTTTAAAAGGCCCATGACATCATTTCGATAGGCCCTAAGTCTGGGATGATGAGCGTTATACTCCCCATTGACTTGCCTTACGATTAATTCAGAATCTTCGTGAAATTTAATTCTCTTGGCTCCTAACTTTTTCAACAAATGTAAGCCTAAAAGCAGGGATTCGTATTTGGCTATGTTGTTTGAACACTGAAAGTTTAATTTACAGGAAACACATTCTGTGTGGTTGTTTTCAGTGTTGCAAATCTAGACATCTGCACCAGCGTTAGTTCTAGTGCAGGACACATCAAAGTACATACTCCATAGAGGACTATTTTTGGTTTCGTCTATTTGGTGAATGTCCTGTTCAACTATTGTGCTCTCTGATATTTCATGATTAGCGGCACTCAATTGAATTTGTTTTGACTCTTCAGGTTTTTCGTTAAGTAGAGGACCGTTTTCTTGAGTGTCAAGGTTTAAAAGCAAAGGACGCATGACTTGTAATTCAAGACCCATGTTTGGTTTGCTGTTGTTTAAAGTTTCAGAAAAATTTCGTGACAGCTCCGTGGTTTTTACCTCCTCCTCTCTATCGGCCATTAACTCCATTAAAGTTACTTGTTCATCTAATGTTTCTTCACTAAAGAGGATAAATGAATCAAGGCCTGTGTTTACAGAGTATAAAGGGGAGTTTTTTGGTCTGTCTTGACTTGTAACTGTGTATTACATGTGAGACTCCCTGTAAAGTCTTCTATTCTGATTGAAAACAGGGATAGTCACGTAGGTCATGTCCATTTGCATAGTCCCTTGTAACTTAGCCCCCCATGATCTTGATAACAACATTCCATACTTGGGGGGAACATCAGCCACGACAATATCCATGACTAAGCATTTGGCTGGAATATGGGCTAAGTTAACACAAAGATATTTGATTAAACCTCAACATTTTACTCTGCTGGAATCAAAGGAGTACAGGTCTTTATATGGTCTGGTGATTTCTAAACCAAGGCTCTCCATTACAGCTTTTGGCATTAAATTATGAGAAGCCCCGGAATCGTGCATAGTGTTGTGAAAATTTTTATCATGAATGTTTAAACTCACATAAAAGGGAGGAACAGGTCCCTCTTGATATCTACCTTCAATCTTTGGACCGAAAATGAGCTCTCGCTGGTCATCATTAAGATTGACTGTATCATTGTTGTCTTCTATATTTAAAGCCTTCAAAATTTGGGTTCTATACATGTTGGGCAGCTAACTCAGTCAAGGGAACATAGATTTTGATCTTTGAAATTTCCTGCTCCAGGCTTAAAGGAATCTGACTCTTTAAAGTGCTGGTTTCAGCCTTATTAGCTGTCATTCTATCAGCAATGTCAGCTTGCTGATTTGTCCTATTTACACTTGACAAAATAGTTTTAACAGGAGTACTAGCTGAGACGTTAGTACTACTAATGTCTGCACTTTGTTTTTCATTGTTTTGAGTGCCTTTCTCTTTATCATTATCAGAATTTATAGCCACTGTCTTGTCCTTTTTTTTGACAACTTTAGGCTTGGTTGTAGTGTTGTTTTATGAAGATTTGTCAGAGGTTTTGGTGTTGGAATTTTTCTGACTGGTTTTTCTTCTAAGGTCATATTCTCTTTGAGACTCGATGATGACATTTTCCATGTCTTGATAATAATTTTCATCATCATCTCTTTTGTCATCATAAGGTGTGTATAGACCTTGTTTTCTATCATAATGAATCTAAAAGTCATCATTATCTACCCCCAGCATGTTGATATCTTCTTCCTCTATTATCTCATCTGTTTCCTCGACCTCACTTACATAATTTTGATGAAAGGGAGGAGTGATCAGCTAATTATATTCCCTAGGTCTGTTTGGAGGTTGGTTTCTTCTAAAATTCTGGTTTTGGTTCTGGTTTCTATTTTGAGGAGCAGTTTGGTTTTGGTTTGCTTGTGCTCTCTTAATTATGCTCATCTCTTTCATCATTTCTTCCATCATTCTCTCCATCTTTGAGTTGGAAGTGGAAGGTGTGGATTCCTCTCTAAAAGATACTCTCTTTTTAGTTTTCATTCTTGATCTCTTCTCCATTAAGTTGACTTCCACAGAAAGAGCACCCTTTTGCATATCTTCAAGAGTTGCAAAATCTCTCTCTCTCAGCTGATAGGTCATGTCAGAGTCAAACCCTTCAGGAAACTTGTTTAAATTTGAGCCCTGTGGAGGTTTTAGTTCTAGGGAAAGTGCATTATACACACTATTGAATCTAGTGCAGTAAGCTTGCACACTTTCCCCAGTGTTTCTATGGAGGTTCTTGTAATCAGAAAGGACTTGAAGAGGGTTTTTCTTTACTTCCCATTTGTTTAAGAATGTTTGATGGAAGGATTAGAGATCATTAATACTATGGGGGGCTAGGCCTTTGAACCATTTTCTTGCTTCTCCCCCTAAGCTCTGAGCAAATAACCTAAGCTTGACAGAATCATCATCAATTTCGTTTCTGTCAAAGTAGTCATTCATCTTATCCACATGTTGTGATGTAGTTGTAGCATTGCTAGCATCATATAATGGAATTTTGGACTGATAGTCCTATGGAAGATTGACTATTGGTGCAGGAAGGACTAGGGGAGCATACCATGCTACCATGATATGTGGTGGGGGTGGATTCACAAGGAGTGGAGTAACAACAGAAAAAGTGGGTTGAAGTGGAGTGGCTTGAACAGTGGATGTAGAGTGAGCAGAAGTCGATGGACAAGGAATAGACTGCTGAACTGATCTTGGACGAGAGACACCTAAGTTGTGAAGGAAATGTAAATCAGGAGGTGTTGTTTCTCTTCTACCAAGAGGTTCACTTGTTTCGGGAGTTGATAGTGAAGACTCAGAATCTAACTGATGTAAATCACCAAGAGATCTAGTTTTAAATGGATTTACTAAGTCAACTTGAGATTGTTGTAGAGCTGAAATATTTTCAGGAACTGAATTAGCTCTCAAGGGTGATCTGAAAACAGTTGATAATTTAATCTTAGGGGACCTCCTAAGGATACTTTCTAGATTATCAACTATCTCAAGTAGATCAGGGTCAGGATAGGCTCTAGTGTGAATCTTTTTAGGAGCCACTATGCTGTGTTTTTCAGACCCAAATAAAACAGGAAAAGTTCAACCAGGTATGACAATCTTTAAAAGGTTAACTAATCTGTTTACACAATTTTAATCCTACAGTCTTCTGACTGAGTTTGAAAGATATTATAATGATAAGGGTTCTTCCCAGTGGAGTCTTAAGGTCTGTTTAGGATTGTGGAGTCGCCAGGTGGAAGTTTTTAGCTCCTTTCAGAGGTAAAAGGTTTTATGGTCCACCACCATGTTTATTGAATACCAGTCTGAAATATTTAGGTTTTTCTGAGTTATTTTTCAGTTGTATGGTTTTTAAGAACATCCTAACTCTGTTTCAAAACTTAGCTATGGTTATGAGACAAAGACAGTGTACTCTTATGCCTAAGCCAGCTGAATTTTCAAGGTTAGATAAAATTTTATGAGAATCCTAGGGTTTGCCTAGTTTGTCACTGATTCAAAAAAGTTTTACCATGATTACCATTGTTTGGTAGTGCTTGAAAAGGTTTTTTCTTACTCTCAAAATTTTATAAAAACAAAAATGATTCTGGGTTTGATTCCCCATCAGAGTCGCCAGAAATGTTATGAATCTGTAATCAGTAAGATTGGCAAAGTCCAATCACAGAAACAACATTGTTTCAACCATCTTTGGGATTCTAGGATCTAGCCCTCCTGAATCTGGAGAGGGATCTCTCCAATAAGTGCAAAGATGGATTTGTCTTTGAAGTTTAGGGTAATAATATTAGGCTAGTTATGAAGGCCAAGGGTTTGTTTTATTTTTGGATGATTGAGCATGAATATTGTTTGAGGTGGAAAGTCCTAAATGCAAAGAGTTTCAAAGGTGAGAAGTTGCAAGAAATCAGAGTAAACTTCGACCAAAAAGATAGATAATTGCAGGTTTTAGTCCATTGGGCTATGGAGTCATAATAGGGTTTAATTGGAACAGCAAGAGGCAAGAGTGGTCCATGGGGCAAGTCATCTATGTCTAAAGATCTCTTTGAATTTTGATTTATGGAATGAAATGATACAATCAAGAAATGAAATTAAACAGATGCAGAACAAAGAGTAGCCCAAGATCTGATAAGTACTTTTCAACTAGTTAGCCTTTGACAAACACTTAAGAAGAACATAAAAGAAAACTAGGATCTGGTAAGTACTTTTAAACTAGCCAGCCTTTGATACACTTTCAATAGAAAACATCTTAAAACAAAGGGAAACTTGAAGGCAACTGTTGGAGTAGAAAATAGCGGGTCGGGCTCACCACAAATCCTCTCCTAGCTCTGCTTTACTTGGTTACTTTCAAGACCAACACAAAGGTAACACAGAATGGCCTAAGATCTAGTAATTACTTCTAAACTAGCCAGCTTTTAACACATTACAAGGGAAATATTCAGACAGCCTTTGGAAATAAAACGAGGACCAGGGCACACCATATCTTCCATAGTTCATCTCTACTTAACTAATACTAAACATAACATTCAAGAAAAATATTCAGCTAAGGCAATAAGACGAGGGAACGCCAGCATTCCTATGCTTAAACTGAATTAAATCATTCCTAAATAACACAGATTGGAAGAAAACATATATATAAATATTTCCAGTCAGAGAAGGTTACTGTTGTACAGTAGATCCTAACTCTATGCATGTTGTTCTTTGTAAGAGAATATGAAACACAATGTAAATAGAAACAAAATAGCAAGTTACAATTAGAGAAACATCACCGTCAACATAGACGAGGATCCCATAAATCAGCTTGTATTGATGCTCCAAACCAGTTACAGCTTTAAGTCCAATTCTTTAGTTCAGCGATCATCTACTCATCTCAGCCTAACTTATCTATTACAAGTAGAGCTCCAAGAGCCAGTGAACACTATTTACAGTCAGAAGTTTAAGCTCAAAAGTATTTCAAAGTTCTGCAACCAACAGATTCTCATCTTCTACAGAAGTATTTATAGAAGGATCAGGAGGTGAGATCTGATAAAAGATCTCTCAAGGCAATTAATACATATTCAAGACTTCTCGGCCTTTTGAGGGGCTCGATGAAGAAGTTTACAGGTGGATTTCTATATTAACTGTTTTACAATTATGAATAAAACTCGGTGGGAGCTTTTATTTGACTTCGAGGCTCTGCGTAATGTTTGGAGTAACTCTGCGGATATTTCTTCATTTATTTCCTTGTAGAAGTAACTCCCTGGCTGCGTTCAGGCGAAATATCAGATTTCGAATAATAACTTTGGCCTCTGTTTTGAATGTTTTAAGGCACAGGTGGCATTTATGGTAGCTGAGGAATCAATTCGCCTCAAATGTGGCAGTGGAGGCCTTTCTGTCTGTTAAACACTTATGATGTTTCTTTAATTGTGTTTTAATTCAATGGATTAGGCTTTTGATAATCAATCTTAGCCAAAATCCATCAAACTGTGGAATTAATCTTCAATCTTCTCTTCTGTTGCGCTCTGTTCTTCAACACTGATACTCTTTAACTGTGTTTTTAATAAAACAGTGTCTTGTCGATGTGCAGGGCCGCGCTAGGCTTTTAAAGGCATCAATACCCATGGAACATTGATAAAACATCGAATCCAAACCTTGCGAATAGTCTCCATGATAAATCAAAGGCACGGAAAATGTCTTCTCCGGCCTTCAGCATTTCTTTCGAATAAATGGAAAAACCATTAATACCTGCAATCATACACAAAATATTAGAAAATCCTGCGTTTTAAGGTTTAACTGCTTTCAGAAGGCAGGTAAGTAGCATAGCCGTTGGATGAAAGCGTCCAACGGTGGAGATTTATTAAGAGGAGGTTAAAGAAGAGCGGGGAAAATGAACAAGTCGGAGTGATTTTGGACCGTCCGATCTGGACACGTGGATGGTCCGGATTCAATCGGAGGATCTCAATCGGGGGTGGCGAGCAATTGCACCGATTGAAAAATGCAATGTGAGTTTGCGCGGACCGTTGATCTGAGGATCAGATCAACGGTGGAAAACGAATCAGGGTATGGCGGATAGGCGGGAGCAAACAAGTATATGCGATGTAAAAAATTGCGATGCGATTCAAAACTCCGATGTGATGGAGCGTTGGTTGCTTGATCGGCCAGCAAGATTGGCAAAGTCCGATCACAGAAACAACATCGTTTCAACCAACTTTGGGATTCTACGATCTAGCCCTCCTGAATCCGGAGAGGGATCTCTCCAATAAGTGCAAAGATGGATTTGTCTTTGAATTTTGGGGTAATAATATTAGGCTAGTTATGAAGGCCAAGGGTTTGTTTTGTTTTTGGATGATTGAGCATGAATATTTTTTGAGGTGGAAAGTCCTGAATGCAAAGAGTTTCAAAGGTGAGAAGTTGCAAGCAATCAGAGTAATCCTCGGCCAAAAAGATAGATAATTGCAGGTTTTAGTCCATTGGGCTATGGAGTCATAATAGGGTTTAATTGGAACAACAAGAGACAAGAGTGGTCCATGGGGCAAGTCATCTATGTCTAAAGATCTCTTTGAAGTTTGATTTATGGAATGAAATGATACAATCAAGAAAGGAAATTAAACATATGTAGAACAAAGAGTAGCCCAGGATCTGATAAGTACTTTTAAACTAGTCAGCCTTTGACAAACACTTAAGAAGAACATAAAAGCAAACTAGGATCTGGTAAGTACTTTTAAACTAGGCAGCCTTTGATAAACTTTCAATAGAAAACATCTTAAAACAAAGGGAAACTTGAAGGCAAATGTTGGAGTAGAAACTAGCGGGTCGGGCTCACCACAAATCCTCTCCTAGCTCTTCTTTACTTGGTTACTTTCAAGACCAACACAAAGGTAACACAGAATGGCCTAAGATCTGGTAAGTACTTCTAAACTAGCCAGATTTTAACACATTCCAAGGGAAATATTCAGACAGCCTTTGGAAATAAAACTAGGACCAGGGCACACCATATCTTCCATAGTTCATCTCTACTTAACTAATACTGAACATAACATTCAAGAAAAATATCCAGCTAAGGCAATAAGACGAGGGAACGCCAGCATTCCTATGCTTAAACTGAATTATATCATTCCTAAATAACACAGATTGGAAGAAAACATATATATAAATATTTCCATTCAGAGAAGGTTACTGCTGTACAGTAGATCCTAACTCTATGCATGTTGTTCTTTATAAGAGAATATGAAACACAATGTAAACAAAAACAAAATAACAAGTTACAATTAGAGAAACATCACCGTCAACATAGACCAGGATCCCATAAATCAGCTTGTATTGATGCTCCAAACCAGTTACAGCTTTAAGTCCAATGCTTTAGTTCAACAATCATCTACTCATCTCAGCCTAACTTATCTATTACAAGGAGAGCTCCAAGAGCCAGTGAACACTATTTACAGTCAGAAGTTTAAGCTCAAATGTATTTCAAAGTTCTGAAACCAACAGATTCTCATCTTCTATAGAAGTATTTATAGAAGGATGAGGAGGTGAGATCTGATAAAAGATCTCTCAAGGCAATTAATACAGATTCAAGACTTCTCGACCTTTTGAGGGGCTCGATGAAGAAGTTTACAGGTGGATTACTGTATTAACCGTTTTACAATTATGAATAAAACTCGGTGGGAGCTTTTATTTGACTTCGAGGCTTTGCGTAATGTTTGGAGTAACTCTGCAGATATTTCTGCATTTATTTCCTTGCAGAAGTGACTCACTGGCTGCGTTGAGGCGAAATATCAGATTTCGAATAATAACTTTGGCCTTTGTTTCGAATGTTTTAAGGCACAGGTGGCATTTATGGTAGCTGAGGAATCAATTCACCTCAAATGTGGCAGTGGAGGCCTTTCTGTCTGTTAAACACTTATGATGTTCCTTTAATTGTGTTTTAATTCAATGGATTAGGCTTTTGATAATCAATCGTAGTCGAAATCCATCAAACTGTAGAATTAATCTTCAATATTTTGTTCTGTTGCGCTCTGTTCTTCAACACTGATACTCTTTAACTGTGTTTTTAATAAAACAGTGTCTTGTCGATGTGCAGGGCCGCGCTAGGCTTTTAAAGGCATCAATTCCCATGGAGCATTGATAAAACATCGAATCCAAACCTTGCGAATAGTCTCCATGATAAATCAAAGGCACGGAAAACGTCTTCTTCGGCCTTCAGCATTTCTTTCGAATAAATGGAAAAACCATTAATCCCTGCAATCATACACAAAATATTAGAAAATCCTGCATTTTAAGGTTTAACTACTTTCATAAGGCGGGGAAGGAGCGTAGCTGTTGGATGAAAGCATCCAACGGTGGAGATTTATTAAGAGGAGGTTAAAGAAGAGCAGGGAAAATGAACAAGTCGGAGTGATTTTGGACCGTCCGATCTGGACACGTGGACGGTCTGGATTCAATCGGAGCATCGCAATCGGGGGTGGCGAACAAGTGCACCGATTGAAAAATGCGATGTGAGTTTGCGCGGACCGTTGATCTGAGGATCAGATCAACAGTGGAAAATGAATCGGGGTATGGCCAATCGGCGGGAGCAAACAAGTATATGTGATGTAAAAAATTGCGATGCGATTCAAAACTCCGATGTGATGGAGCGCTGGCCGCTTGATCGGCCAGCAAGATTGGCAAAGTCTGATCACAGAAACAACATCGTTTCAACCAACTTTGGGATTCTACGATCTAGCCCTCCTGAATCCGGAGAGGGATCTCTCCAATAAGTGCAAAGATGGATTTGTCTTTGAAGTTTGGGGTAATAATATTAGGCTAGTTATGAAGGCCAAGGGTTTGTTTCGTTTTTGGATGATTGAGCATGAATATTGTTTGAGGTGGAAAGTCCTGAATGCAAAGAGTTTCAAAGGTGAGAAGTTGCAAGCAATCAGAGTAAACTTCGGCCAAAAAGATAGATAATTGTAGGTTTTAGTCCATTGGGCTATGGAGTCATAATAGGGTTTAATTGGAACAGTAAGAGACAAGAGTGGTCCATGGGGCAAGTCATCTATGTCTAAAGATATCTTTGAAGTTTGATTTATGGAATTAAATGATACAATCAAGAAAGGAAATTAAACAGATGCAGAACAAAGAGTAGCCCAGGATCTGATAAGTACTTTTAAACCTGTCAGCCTTTGACAAACACTTAAGAAGAACATAAAAGAAAACTAGGATCTGGTAAGTACTTTTAAACTAGCCAGCCTTTGATAAACTTTGAATAGAAAACATCTTAAAACAAAAGGAAACTTGAAGGCAACTGTTGGAGTAGAAACTAGCGGGTCGGGCTCACCACAAATCCTCTCCTAGCTCTGCTTTACTTGGTTACTTTCAAGACCAACACAAAGGTAACACAGAATGGCCTAAGATCTGGTAAGTACTTCTAAACTAGCTACCTTAACACATTCTGCGAAACATTTCAGACAGCGACTGAAATAAACTAGGACTGTGGCACACCATATCTTCCATAGTTCATCTCTACTTAACTAATACTGAACATAGCATTCAAGAAAAATATCCAGCTAAGGCAATAAGACGAGGGAACACCAGCATTCCTATGCTTAAACTGAATTAAATCATTCCTAAATAACACAGATTGGAAGAAAACATATATATAAATATTTCCAGTCAGAGAAGGTTACTGCTGTACAGTAGATCCTAAATCTATGCATGTTGTTCTTTATAAGAGAATATGAAACACAATGTAAACAAAAACAAAATAACAAGTTACAATTAGAGAAACATCACCGTCAACATAGACCAGGATCCCATAAATCAGCTTGTATTGATTCTCCAAACCAGTTACAGCTTTAAGTCCAATTATTTAGTTCAGCAATCATCTACTCATCTCAGCCTAACTTATCTATTACAAGCAGAGCTCTAAGAGCCAGTGAACACTATTTACAGTCAGAAGTTTAAGCTCAAATGTATTTCAAAGTTCTACAACCAACAGATTCTCATCTTCTATAGAAGTATTTATAGAAGGATGAGGAGGTGAGATCTGATAAAAGATCTCTCAAGGCAATTAATACAGATTCAAGACTTCTCGGCCTTTTGAGGGGCTCGATGAAGAATTTTACAGGTGGATTGATGTATTAATTGTTTTACAATTATGAATAAAACTCGGTGGGAGCTTTTATTTGACTTCGAGGCTCTGTGTAATGTTTGGAGTAACTCTGCAGATATTTCTGCATTTATTTCCTTGCAGAAGTAACCCCCTGGCTGCGTTGAGGCGAAATATCAGATTTCGAATAATAACTTTGGCCTATGTTTTGAATGTTTTAAGGCACATGTGGCATTTATGGTAGTTAAGGAATCAATTCGCTTCAAATGTGGCAGTGGAGGCCTTTCTGTTTAGCGCTTGGTTCCGGGGTGTGGGCATGTGGGGGAAGTGGTTTTGAAACTTAGCCCAAGGGGGCTTAAGCCTTTATGCAAAAACATGTATTTTTCATGAAATTTTTCAAGGTTTTCAATGGATTAGGGGGTTTCGGTATGGTTAAAGAGTGAGTCTTTAACCTTGTAAAAGTGATTTTCATGAAGGGAAGAATAGAAATCATGAAAACAAAGGAGTTTTATGAAGAAAAAGGGAAGCAAATGAAGGCTAGTGTTGAGTGGGAGAAGGGGGAAAATGATGGTTTTTTAGCAGTTTCTTCTCATGAATTCAGCAGAATGTCTAAGTATAAAATGGGAACCGAAATGAAGATTTTGGACAGAGGCATGAGGCCTTCTAGAGTATTCAAGAGCCAACAATTTTTAGCAATGAAATTTGTTCCTTGAAGGCTCAAAAATTCTTAGCCACCTTTTGCTATAACAAATATTATAGGTGGCTAACACCAAGAAAGCAAAGGATCTAAAGGAAAACATCAATGCTTCATAAAAGATAAGTTTATTAGCATAGAAAGATCTCCAATTCACAAACACAACCCTACTACTTTAAAGGAGAAATTAGGCATGTATTTATAGAATACACCTCCAACATCTCTCCCTGACACCCTAAAATGAGCTAAGGAAAAAACAAAAATAATTCACTTGTCATCTACAAAATCCTTGGAGAATAAGTCAAGACCTTTGAAAATGAATTTTTCTTTGCTTTGAAGCCCTTAGAATAGGTTGGTGTCCACATTAGGTTACTAACATTAATTTCACAGTTCATGAGGTAGTTCATGTTGCCCAATGCACATGACACCCTCTCCAAGGAAAAATAAGGTCCATTGCACTCATTAAGGCTTCCTCTATGCATGCCATGTTGAATTTTGTGGAACACCTCCAAAATGTTACTTTAAGGTGTATTTCATTATTAAATGGGGTCAACTTCCCTCCATGATAAGCGTGGGGGTTTATTAATGACATGGAAAGTTGTTCAAGTGACTTAAGGGTGGAATTATGTCAATAATTTTGGTCCATAGTCTAATAATTCCAAACTTTTTGACATAATTCCACCCTTAAGTCACTCGAACAACTTTCCACGCCATCAATTAATCACCACACCTATCATGGAGAGAAATTGGACCCATTTAATAATGAAATGTAGGAATTTACAGGGTAAGTTCCTTAGATAAAAAACCAAAGTTCATCGCTCACAAAAATATCACAAATCAGTACGCCAGTATTATCACGTGGTTAAAACCCTCGAAGAGGGAAACAATCCATGGCCTGAGCCAATGCAGCCACTTCAGGCAATTTATTAATATAAAAAGAAAAGTTACATATATTTCTCTCATAAACAGTTACCAGACAAATGACCCTCCATTCTCTTTAAATGGAGATCATGGACCAATCGACTGTTAAGCCATAGATCAAGTGTCGTTAATACCGAGGAGAGAGTGAACCGTCGGATCACTACAAATCGTGACCGTTGGATTATAAGTTACAAATGTACATAGTAAAGAAACACACTTTACTAACTCTACACTAGACTAAGTTATTCTTAATTATTTCCTATGTGTCGGAATATCCTAACATCCCCCCTTAAGAACAACTTGGGATGGGATTGAAGGATTTACAAAGGTGACACAAAAGGAGCCTATTTCCTATGTGTCGAAATATCCTAACATCCCCCCTTAAGAACAAATTGGGATAGAATTGAAGGATTTACAAAGGTGACACAATAGGAGACGGAAGGAGGCATTAGAGCCTATCCCCCCTTAATGATAAATTTCCTGAACTCCAAGCATGGATCGAAGTTTGGTAAACTTCACTTATGTGAGAGCCTTTGTAAAGATATCGGCTACTTGATCATTGGTTGGATAATACTGCAATTCAAGAACACGATCATGAATTAGCTTTCTGATGAAGTGTATGTGGAGTTCAATGTGTTTCATACGCTGATGCTAAACTAGATCTTTACATAGCTGAATGGCACTCTGATTATCACACCAAAATGTAGTTGGATGCTGATGATGAAGACCAAATTCAGACAGGATCTGACGAAGCCACATGAATTCCTTGTTAGCTTCAACTACACCACGATACTCTGCTTCTGCTGAAGAAAGAGAGATGGAACTTTGTTTCTTACAAGACCAAGTAATAGGTCCTGAACCAAGAGTGAATACATATCCTGCAGTAGACTTTCGATCATCAGAGTCGCCAGCCCAATCAGAATCACTGAAACCAATCAACAATGGAGATGCTCCTGCACTGTAATGAATCCCGAACTGAAATGTACCTCGAATATATCGAAGTATTCTTTTAGCTTATTTCCAATTACTTTCATGAGGTTGGTGCATAAACCACGCGACAAGACCAACGACAAAGGAAAGGTCAGGACAGGTATGGGTTAGATACAAAATTTTACCAACAAGTTGACGGTATAAGGTAGCATCTAATTCAGGGGTAGTACAAGTGACTGAAAGCTTGACTCTAGACTGAAAGGAAGAAGGGGTTGGCTTAAAATATTCCATGTGAAAGTGGTGTAGAAGATCACAGGCATACTTGGACTGAGAGAGGGTAATACCTTCTTCGGATTGCAAGACTTGAAGACCAAGGAAATAATGCAAGTGTCCTCAATGTGTCATTTCAAACTTATTTTTGAGGCTAGACTTCACATAATTTATATGGTTGGGATCACTACCAGTAAGGATAAGATCATCAACATAAAGAACAAGGATGGTGAAGGACTTACCCACTTTCTTCGTGTAGACAGTGTTGTCAGAATGACACCTAGAAAAGCCATTATCTAATAGAAAACTATCCATTCTGGCATACTAAGCCCAAGGAGCTTGTTTGAGACCATAGAGAGACTTCCTAAGGCAACAAACAACATTGGAGTCGTTTTGGATAAAGCCAGGGGGTTTTTCCATGATTTCTTCATGCAAATCTCCATGTAGGAAGGCGGATTTGACATCCATCCGATGAACTTCCCATTTAAAGGAGGTAGCAAGGGAAAGAACAAGGCATATAGAATTCATTTTGGCAACAGGGAGGAGGTTTCATTATAGCCAATGCCTTCAACTTGTGAAAATCCTTTAGCGACAAGACGAGCTTTATGTCTATCCACTTTTCCATCTGGTCCAAACTTGGTTTTGTAAACCCATTTGCATCTCACAATTTTCCTTCCTTTTGGAAGAGGAACAACATACCAAGTATTGTTCGCCAATAAGGAACGATATTCTTCATTCATAGCTTCATCCCAATCGAGATGACCGGAGGCTTCTTCAAATGTTTCTGGATCGGGATTTTCTGGAACTTGAGCCAATAAGGAAGAGGCTCTTTCGAACTGAGAACGTGTACGTCGTCGATTGGCAAGGTCACCTACAAGAGAACCTGCTGCATCCCGAGTAGAGCGGACCCATATTGGAAGATGTGGAGTAAAAGTAATAACTTCTAGAGGTGGAGGAGGATTTTCATCCTCGTTGTCAGCATCTGAACTAGAAGGAATGCTATTAAAAATAGAAGAGAGAGAGAGAGAGAGGTGGCACATATGTCGAATCAGGTTTGCAGGCCAAAGGTGGCACACCCACCGAACTAGGCTCGCAAGCTGATATATTTTCATCAAATTTTACATCTCTTCTAATGATTATATTTTTGGATTTTGGTTGAAGAAGTCTATATCCTTTGACATCTTCAAAATATCCAACAAAAATGCATTTTTCACTCTTAGGTTCTAAGGCTTTATGTTTCGCATCTGGAATATGGGCCCAAGCATCACTTCCAAAAACATGAAAGTGATTTACCTCTGGTTTGATTGAGCTCCAAGCTTCTTCTAGAGTTATATTCCTTAAAACCTTAGTAGGAGTGCGATTTACTATGTAATTTTCACAGTTAATTGCTTCTGCCCAAAAATTGAGACTAAGTCCTTTAGATTGAAGCATACAATTAGCCATTTATTTTAAGTGAGATTCTTCCTTTCAGCTACACCATTTTTTTGTAGAGTATATGGAATGGTATGTTGCAATTGAATGCCATGCTCAGTGCAAAAGTTGATAAATTTGTTGTTAACATATTCTCCTCCATTTCCTGATCTTAACTTAAGAATTGGATGTCCAGATTTTTTCTCAACAAAGGCCTTAAAGGCCAAGAACATGTTAAAAACTTCACTCTTGAGTTTTAAGAAGTATACCCAAGTGCATCTCAAAAATTCATCAATGAAAGTTAAGAAGTACTTGCAACCAGAGAAAGAAACAACAGGAACCGGACCACATAAATCACTGTGCACAAGCTGAAAAGGGGCTGAAGCGTGCCAAGAGGCACGTTTGTCAAAACTATCCCGATGATGTTTTACGAGTACACATCCGGAGCAAACACCATCTCAGAAAGATACCACAGGAAGACCTGTCACCATATTTTCTTTACATAGAGTTTGAAGGGAGCGATAGTTTAAGTGACCAAATCGCTCATGCCAAAGTTTTCTCACTTCATCATTATGATCAACAAAAACAGAGGGAAGACATGATGACCCAAATTTTGTCAAACCTATACAACCTTGTGGAATCATTAGAAATGCCAGTAGCTAAAATATGTCTAGGATCTTTGAGGACCTTGATTACAACATCATGAGGTGAGGATTCTACTATTTTCCCTTCACCTGAATGAGTAATCTGATAAACAGATAGAAGGTTACATGACAAGGTAGGAAAACATAGTACATCATTAAACTGACCATTATCTAGATGAATGGTTCTAGATCCTACAACACTAAGAGATCTATCATCACCAACATAAATATGTTTGGTGTTACAATCATTTAAAGAAGAAAACATGGCTTTATTTTTGGCCATGTGGTAAGAAGCTCCAGAATTAATGAGCCACTCATGACAATGAGAAGAAGAAGATACATTTAATGCATAACCAGATCTTGATTCTTGACAACCATAAGCAGAAAGTGCCATTCCTGAAGATGAAGGTGAAGAGTGCTCCAAATTGATGTTGTGCTTCTTCATTGCTGTTTCTAAGGTTTCCATCTTCGTAAAACATTTGGACCCTATATGGCCATCACGATTACAAAAGTTGCAATGTCGATTTGTCTTCTTCCCTTTATTTTTATTTGTCTTATCATTTTGGTGAGTTGCTTTTTTAGTTTGCGGCTGAAATTGCTTAGGACCCTTGTTTGGTTTAGAACCATACTTTTTAGGATACTGCTTCTTGGGATTCTTTTGATATGATTGATGTTGGACTGCTAAGGCTTTCTTAGAAGTGTTTCCAGAAGTGATAAGACCAAGGTGTAAGAGTTTTTCTTGTTCTCTTATCAAAGAATCACAAAAGACATCAAAAGAGTGGTTCTTGTAGGTGGTTCCTGAGGAAATGATGGCTTCTCTAGTGGAATGGAAGGTGGAAAAAAATACAGAGTATGTAGGGCCAAGCTTAGAAATAATGCAATAGATGAGGCTACCATCTTCCTTTTTGACCTTACAACCTTCTAAAATAAGTCTAAGGGTCTTGAATTTGGACAAAAATCTTCAATCGAGGAGAAATTATTGGGGTCCAAAGTAAGCAACTCATTTTCAAGCTGGTGGACCCTGATTTGATTTTGAATGCCAAAGAAATTATTTAACTTTTCCAGGGCTTCATGAGGGGTGTCAATGTCAAGGATATGAAATCGAAGATCTTGAACAATGGACATTCCTATCAACCCTCGTGCTTGATCTTGTTTATTTTCCCATTTAGCGACTTTATTATCATCGGAAGGTTTAGTTTCTTGTCCTGTGGCTATTCTATAAAGCCCTTTACTTCTAAGTATATCTACCATGTGAGTTAGCCATTGGAAATAATTGGTGTTGTTAAGAATAATCGGGCATGATCTTTCCATTTTTTTTTAAAACTGAAGCTGAAAAAAGCTGAAACTAACTGCTCCAATGGAAATATCTCGAAAAACTAGGTTGATTCAAAAAAATGGCTCGAAAAATGGCTTCCGGATAAAGAAGTTATGCCTTTTTGAAAAAACGGATTTGTAGATGTCGAATAGTTACGGGAACGGTTTGAAATTTGATAATGAAATTCAACTTTAAAAAAAAAATCCCGCCCCTTTAACAAAAATTTTTTTACAAAAGAAGCTTGAGAAAGAGACTTGAACCCAAGACCTCTATTCTCATAAACTAACTTCTCACCAAGTGAGATAGTAAAAGGATTCTGTAATTGTTTGAAAGGAGTAAGAGGGTTTTTTTAATTTTTTTTTATTTTTAATTTTTAATTTTTTTTAGTCTTTGGTGTGCGTGTTTTTTTCCTACACAAAAAACACAAAATTCTGAGCAAAAACAAAAAAAACAAAATGCAACCCTTACGGCAGAATGTTAGATTTTCGATTAGCCTTACAAGAAATTATCTATTTTTTCACTATTTCTGATTTCCCGAGATCACACAAAGACGCGGGGAAAGAGCATACGTAGTAAAAAAAATCCCTTCCTCTTGTTTCTAATTTTCCGAGATTGCACACAGCGTAGAGCAAAAAGCATACACAGATAAGAGGGTATAGATCCAGAAAATAAATAAAACCTAAAAACCGAAATAAACAGAGGGAACCGAAATAAGCAGAACTATTAACAAATATAACTACAAAATAGATACTTTATGCCTTCAAATCTAAACCGACATAACTTGGGCAACCAGAAACCTTTTCGCATGAAATGAAAGGCTACTGTAACAGTTGGTCCGGACACAATAGAGCAGTTATCCAGGCCCAAAAATGTTCATAAATAGTATATCTAAAAAACGACAGTCGCATGCAGTCAAACCGACTTCGGATTTGGATCAACAACGGATGCGGCCCTCAAAATAGCTCTAATACCATGTAGGAATTTCCAGGGTAAGTTCCTTAGATAAAAATCTAAAGGTCACTGCTCAAAAATAGATCACACATCAGTACACCAGTATTATCACATGGTTAAAACCCTCGAAGAGGGAAACAATCCACGGCCTGAGCCAACGCGGCCACTTCAGGTAATTTATTAATATAAAAAGAAAATTTCCATATGTTTCTCTCATAAACGATTACCAGACAAATGACCCTCCATGCTTGTTAAGTAGATATCATGGACGAATCAGGTGTTAAGCCACGGATCAAGTGTCGTTAATACCGAGGAGAGAGTGAAACGTCAGGTCACTACAAATCATGACTGTCGGATTATAAGTTACAAATGTACATAGTAAAGAAACACATTATACCTAACTCTACACTAGACTAAGTTATTCTTAACTATTTCCTATGTGTCGGAATATCCTAACATGAAATAAATATTGAAATAACATTTTAGAGGTTTTCAACCAAATTCAAAATGGCATGCATCAAGGAGGCATTAATGAGTGCAATTAGCCTTATTTTTCCTTGTAAAGGGTGTCAAGTGCATTGGGAAACATAAATTACCTCATGAACTATGAAACTACATTGAGAACTGTGAAACTGAGTGAACACATGTAGAATCCTCTCCAAGAGACCATGACCAAATTTTTTTATGTACATAAAGAAAAGTGGTCCAAATGGAGAACAAATAGGTGTGCTAAACATGGATATGAAAATTGTTACAAAGTGCAATCACCTTTTACATGGAAAATATAATAAGTGAGTAACAAGGGACTATTGTAAATCATGTGTCCAAATAGATCCATCACAAGACCTTCATAAGCCTACCCAAGAAATTAAATTCCCAACCAGATAGGGAATTACACCTATTAAGGGGTAGTTAATACATAAATAACACAAACCCAGAGGCAATGAAAATGGGGGCTAGAAGGACTAGCCATGACTGCCTACCTAAGGGGATCTATGATACCAACTAGCAATCACTTGTACATAAATCATCCCATTATGTCCAATACATTACAAAAATGTCATAATATAGACACGATTTGGGCTTACAATGGTGTTTTCATCAAGTGAAAAAATGTACAGGACACCAAGATGTAACAAGACCCATTGAAGCACATGGTTCAGGGAGGTCATTAGATTCTTAGAGTCTTGTAGAAGAAATTCTAGACACATCTCATGAAGTATCCTTGCATCGAAGCCTTGCTTTTGTTTCACACATGTGATCTTACTTTTGTTTGTAGTAGGTTTCTTGTAATTATTTAAGCCCACACTTGTATTATTGGCTTTCCTTAACTCTCATATGCATAGAGGGGGATGCTAATGAGAAATTTTTAATGCTTCTCGCATAACACTCTTGAATCTCACAAGGTTAAGCGAGATAGTCAGGATTATTACCCTGGCTTTATAGCATTAATAATTATACACCCATATTTTAAGACCTAAATCTTTAAATATGAATTCCATATATATATATATATATCAATTAAAATATACAAATAAAATAACAATACAAGTTAAAAAGGAAAATCTTGCTTAAAATGTAAATGTATAGCAATAAATCAATAACAACTCAATGTTACAATAAGCCAAATTTTGAAAGGAAACACTATATGTATGTATGTATGTGTGTGTGTGTGTACATATGTATGTATGTATGTATTTATATCAAGAACAATCTAAGTTACAACAGAAAATTTGTGTTTCCAAACAACTATAAGAGTTAGGATCAAAGAGGATCCTTAGAAACTAAAGATATAAAAAGACTTATACAATGGAAACCAGGTACTCAAAGAAAGGAATAAATACAAAAATATGCATTGGATCACTTCAAGTAACCATCAAATATCATTAAATTATGCAAGAATCAAATTAATCAGTATTGAATAAATCATAACTTCCGAATAAAATGAATATAAACTTGAATCAACCTTGAAGAACATTACAGAGAATGAAAATCTATATTTCTTTGCTACCTTTTAAAGATGCCCCCTACTATCAACAAGAGATTTTAGTTCCAGAAAGCTCATAAAGGGAAAATGGATAAAATGATAATTATATTTCAAAACTTAAGCATACCTTCACACAGAATTCTCCATTTTCCATTCATAATTCTTCTCCATTTTATCTTTATGGAGAAGAGTTTGGTAGTTAAATTATCTCTTAACTATAATTTTTTTTTGTAATCTCATAAGAGAATATAAATATATTTTAAAGGAAAAGGGAGTTACATATTTATTTTATAAATAATAACTATAACCAGGTGGGGTCTAATAGACTCTCTTTTTTTTTTTTTTTTTTTTTTACAGAAACGGATAGAGTGTTATATTAAATTCTGGCCTAAATGCCTCAAAACTGGTTACAAAATGCTTGGCAATGCCCAGTTGTCTCCCTGTCCAGGACCAAAGGAGTTTTCCCTTTTCTACACCAGAGATTTTTACGAATTATTCTTTGATCCAACATATCTATCTTCCCCAATTTAAAAGTGCAGACAAACTGCTCCAAAATTAAACAGTAGAACATATTAATAAACAGTTAAGGGATGGGATCCCATCCATCTTCTCCATCTCTGAGAAGAGTTTCGAGAGGGAGAAGAACTGCTTTATTGGCTTCGAGGTCCGCTTCTTTATTGTTCTCCCTTTTGACATGATAGAATTTAAAGTTCCGGAAAGATTTCGATAGGATTCGTATTCTGCTTATCAGTCTGGACAATCTTAAGTCTGAAGGGGAATTATTATCTACAATGGAGTTTATGATAGACTGCGAGTCTCCTATTACAACTGCAACGTTGATACCGAGGACCTTAAGAAGCTTGAGACCTTGGAAAAGGGCCAGGGCTTCCGCTTGGATGCTGGTATTATAGCCCACTCCCCAGGCATATCTATGATCGATACTTCCAGCAGCGTTTTTAACAACACCTCCTGCTCCTGATCTGCCCGGATTTCCTTTTGCAGCTCCGTCAAAGAAAAGAATGTTCTGCGCCTGCTTTGTGCAAAAGGCCAAGAAATCTGTAGCATTAAGATGAATTTTCCAATCTTTTAGAGCCACGGGAGGTCTGGTTATTTTAGAGAATTGGAGATCTAGAGTAGCGCTCCATGCAGCGTCTTGATCACTCAGATCCGCACCATCAAGATATTTTCCAAGACAGTCCTTTAACAGGCTTTTAACTTTGACCCAGAAAATCTTATAGTCACTCTTCTTATCCCTGAAAATCCTTTGGTTTCGTTCTAACCAAGTTTGCCAACAAATTAGTTTAGGGAGAGTGCACCAGACGGCTCAAATGTGGGCATTCCAAGTAGTGCCTCCTGGATAAGAACGCATCCAATTCGAAAACAATTCAGGAATGCGACTAGGAAGAATGAAGTCTGAATTCCAATGACCTGTGGATTCTTTCCAAATACCTGCAACGAATTTACAGTTGAGCATAATGTGTGCAGCATTTTCTGCGTTTTCTCCACACAACGTGCACCGGGAGGGGCCATGAAAGCCTCTTTTCTGCAGTCGATCCTTAGTCAAGATGCGCTGGTGACAGAGGAGCCAGCAGAAGGAGTCGATTTTAGGGATTGAGGTCTGGAACCAAATCCCTTTCCAAGGATTCGAATCAGGTGGGACGTGAGGGTGGGAAGAGAGCTGTCGATACCCCTGCGAGACAGAATAACGCCCTGGAGAAGTCCCCCAGCCACGGGAATCCAGTTTCCTATTGTTCAAAGGAGCCTTGCCTTTTAATGATGCCAAGAAGTCTGCATACTCCTTGGACAAATTCTGAGGCACCTCAATCATTTTCCAACTATGCCAGACACCATTCTCCCAATTAGAAGTATCCCAAAGCGTATTGAAGCCTGCTCTGGACATCCACTCTTTCAGCAAGACCAGAGATCGATCTTCAGCCAAGGGATCGCAGCCCATGATGTGATCCTCCCAAATCCTAATGCGCGTGTTGATTGATTAAGGAGATGGATTTTGCACAAAGCTTATGGATCATCGAGCCAGAGGATGATTTAGGATTGTCCAGGCACCGTTTCCTCTGCCCCCGGAAGTATTTTTTCCATAATGCAAGTTGGGCCCAACCCGGGTTTGGGGCGATTATCCTCCAAAGCATCTTTGCGCCCAACGCAATGTTTTGCTTGTCAAAATTATTGAAGCTCAAACCACCTTCCAATCTGGGCATGGATATTGTGTCCCAGCTGATTAATGGGATTTTCTTTTCATTAGCTTTCCCGCCTTTCCAGAAGAAATTTTTTATATGAGCCTCCATTTTCTTCATAATGCCCACTGGAGCCATCATAACAGCAAATTGGTAAATGAGGAGGCTGCTTAAAACTGCTTTTATAAGCACTGTCTTGCCAGCCAGGTTAAGCCAGCTGAATCCCCAGGAATTTATCTTGGATTTTAACTTTTCTAGCAGGGGTAACCAATCTCTGTTAACTGCGCCTTTTTGAAAGATAGGAAGACCCAAATACTTGAAAGAAGACCATGTCGAAGAGGCAGCAAAATATAAGCAACAGGAAATGGCCTGGAGCGTGCTGACAGGGATATTCCAACAGTAAATATTGCATTTTATTTTATTGAGGCTGCTTCCTGAGACTTCACAGTAATCATCAATCACATCTTTGAATATTTTAGCAGAAGATATTGTAGCAGCACCCAGCAAAAGGGAATCATCCGCAAACAATGCATGGTTAATGTTTTTGACTCCCCTCGCAATGCTCAACCCCATAATCTCATGATCCTGTTGTTTTTTATTCAAAAGGAAACTGAGGACTGATGCAGGTCTAATAGAATCTTTTAATACTTATCAAATGTATATATTTTCACCCTATAAGCTCCCATTCATAATTTCATTACTTTGAAAAACTAGAGAGAGGGAGAAAAAAAGCTTGGCATACATACTTTGTTTGGGGTGATTTTTAATGTTTATCAACAAAGAAAGCAACTACAACAAAACCACATTCAGTACTAACATTTCTAAAGTTCTGTGTGTCAATATTTATACCTCTTGAGCGAATAGTTGAGAAACCAACATGCAAAGCAGTTCCAATTCCGTTAAGACAAGAGTATAACTACCAAAACTAATGAATGAAGAATGAATGATGGATTTGGATTCACAAGACAAGTAACCAACTTCAATGCAAACCAAATACAAAGCTAGCGCAATAAATGGCACTTTTGATCAATATTAATGCATGGGCATACGTAGTGGCCACATCAAATCATGATACCATTGAATATGTTCATCAACCTATATCAACCTCATACCATGTCCATGAACTATCACCTCAAAATTGTAGCATGCCATTTCTATTCAATGTAATATGTGCATATGGAGTGGTGGGTAGCTTGTATATCCCTTATAGCTACAAAACTCTCATACATATATATTGTTAGAAAATGTAACTAGGTTCGATCTTCATAATGATCTTTGTACATATATCATTATTTTATGTAAAAAAAATAATTTTTGTTATTTTTATTTTCTCAGATAAGCATGTTCTTCATGCTTCTAAGATTTTTTGATTCAAAGAGTCAAAGTTCTATTTGGACCTATTGCAAAGAAAAAGGAAAAATAATTTTTAAATATGTAATTTGGGTCAAAAACCCCCTCTAGATTGCAAGTCGGCACTACCCCAATGGACATGTTGATTCACATCCCTTTGGATAGTATAAATAGAATGAGAGTTGAGCTCATTTGGACACACAATTCACATGATTTGATATGAAATTTCACAGAAGGAAGGAGGATTGAAATCAGAAAGAATGGTTTCTTCATGAGCTTGAGTTTGTGGAAGTTTTACCTTGATGTATTTCTTGTTAAATATATTTTTTTATGATGAATATGTTGTTGGCCTCTTGATGTTGATGAATTCAAGATGAAGAAGGAAGGTTCGACTTGGCATCTAGAAGGGTCATGAACCTTGGATATCTCACTTTGATCAAATTCTATAAGAAGAGAATTTTCTAGGTTTTCCCCTTGGAAGGGTTTTTCCCTAGCTTGGAGCCTATATCTTATGTTCTTTGTTCTCTTGTAATCTTCATGTTTATATTTGATAATTGTTTGATGAAAGAAACATAATAAAAATTAATGAGAAGCCAACTAAATTCAAGTAGTTATCAAAGTAAGAGAAATCTAATATAATTTGCAAGCCTCGCGATTTCTCAACATATATCACCACCTTTTATCAATGCTTGTAGACTAAACCCTATATAATATATGTAACCATAACATTAACGCCCTAGTGCATAACTTTTACACTAGGCCTTTGTTTCTTATGATCACCATCATAAAACTTTTAAACCATAGTTGCAAAACAATGTCATATGCATTTTCATTTGTTTTGAAGTGAAAAAATAAACCTCCTTTACGCAAAATGTTTCTTGATCAAGTATGATACCATAATATTATCACAAACAATATGAAATATATACATGGACTACAAGAAAGATATACTATTAGTGAGAGCATAGTGACCGTCATTGTTTCATTTCGTAATATCACATATATATATGCATATAAGAATGGTTTTCATCATAGGCAAAGAAAAACACATATGATGCACAAATGAAGCTAATCATCATTCCATACCATGAAAATATTTTTCATGCCTTGGCTAATTTTTTTGTAAGAGAGCGAACCTATTTAAGTTCTTATTATTTCACACAATAGTAGGACTTTGCAATTCTTTGCAAGTCTTCCAAAATCATAGGGGTATATGTGTCAACAAAAGGAAATAATCCTTTTGTTAGTATCTTGATCATCTTGTTTTATAGATGTGAGGAGAGTACCACACTAGTAGCTTTCTCTTTGTACTTTCTATCTCTTGGATTGGAGGTGCTAGAGTTTCTAAGAGCAGTTGGACCATATTAAATACTAAGATTAGGATTCTGTCCCTTAAAGACAACGGAATTAGGGTTTTGTAAAATAAACCTTAGATTGTGTGTGTTGAGGATGAGGAGAAGAAAAAGATATCTTGTGTAGAAAGACTTGCTAATGTGATGCTTGCTTGATAGAGCTATCTGGTGTTAGCTAGGGTTTTCTTGGTTTTCCCTATTTAGGTTTTAGAGAGCTTGGAGGGTTATCACAACTTGTGGTAAGTTAAAAGTACGTGGTTGAACTTCGTCTACTACATGTGTGTGTATAAGTTTTTTTTTTAATCTATTCAAAATTGCCTTATTTACTTTTAGTGATATATATATATATATATATATATATATATATATATATATATATATCCAAAATTGCCTTAGGGATTTTCACCTATCGTTATCTTCGTGGTTTGATAATTTGCAACACTAGTATGTCTTGCTAATTTTATCTAAGTTAAGGTTAAAGTTGTTAAGGACATTAACTTTGATATTTGAGATATTACTGCGGATTTAATGATTTTATAAAGTACATTTCATATCTAGTTTATGTTTGATAAGATTTCTCAAGAGGATTGAAACTTGTTGGTGCACATTTAGTATATTTTATCTTAGATTTACTTGTTGATTGGGATTGATAATAATGAAATATTATATGTTATTTTTTGTTGTAAATTATATTTCAAATCATCCCTAAAGCTGAAAATTCGTAGGGTTAATATCTTAGAAACTTCCTTGTGAGATGAAACTTCCAAAATTGCATTAATTTCCTTAGAACTAGAAATTTCTACATGGTATCAAAGTTATTTTCATTGATATCACTCTTTGGTGAAAGAGGGAGTTGGTATTTCAATTTTGGTGTACCTAAGAGAGGTCCTCAACCTTGCTAATATTGTGGAATGTGAAACCCTAAGCCATTTTAGAGAAGTGCTTGAATGCTAGAAGGGTTTTGTCTATTTTATCTCTTGTTGATTTTTTCACTCGAGGATTATTTCAAGATGTGTAAGATAACTCTCAATCTTAGATAGTGTGATCAGTTAGATTGAGCTTACGATTTTGTTTCAAGGTAGTTTGGATTACAGATACTTATGGAGGAACTTTGGAAGCATGTTATGCAAGTGGTTTTGTAGCATAAGTTTTCATAGTTTTTTACTTTTAATTGGATAGGTCAAAAAATATATATATTTGAATGAGACATCAAAGTAAATGATAATTTACAATGAAGAGTGTCCTTCTATTTATAGGCATTGTTGTGATCAGTCATGTAAAGTAATGTGTTTACAAATGTACCTTTTAATAATACATTAAATTCCTAAGTTCTTGTGTGTGTGTGTGTGTGTGTGTACGGGTGCGCACACGCACATACGTGTGTGTGTGTGTGTGTGTGTGTGTGTGTGTATTAAAAGTTGAGAATCTAAATAAGGGGTCTCGTAGTTCCACCATCCAAGCACAAGTGCCTCATGAATGGCTAAAGGACCCAAGTAATTTAGCATTGTATTCCTCATTCTTTGATGTGAATGTGCTTATAATATGAGGCACCAACGCTTGCAATCCATTATTAGGTGAGTTCAACACCAACATTTTTCTCATCTAGTTGGCTATTCCTTATGTGGATTGATTTATATGTATATATCTTGTTACATTTTATTAACAATCCATAGTACATAAACTTGTGAAGTACCAACACTATCTAGGCATAATTAGCCTTCAAAAACACTCTTGCATGTAGGCAATTTTACTAATGAATTCTCAATGAAAAATACAAAACAAAATTAAAGAAATTGCAATTTTAAATTGCTTGAGACTAGTTGCTCTGAAATAAATAATGTAAAAATGCAAGTCAAAACAATCTTTTGTAATCAAAGATCACTTGCTACAATTGGCACTTCGTTCCTAATCATATGATTTGATTTTGTTAAGTTTTTACTCATAATCAATTATAAATGATGCAATAAAAACTAAATATAATCAAAAGCAAGCTTAATCACTCCTCCCAAGGATTATGTACTTGAACATTGATCATGCTACTGAAACCATATTGTCACCAAGTTACCTCTTTACATCTCTTAGGCACTTCTTCTTTCCATGAATCATTGCTCGTGTTGTTAACAATATTTGATCAAAGGAAACACACCAATTATGAAATTGAATTGCATAAAGTAAAATAAAGCAAGACACCACCACAATCCATTTGAAGTGAGTTCAATCTCCCAAGAACAAGGCAGAAAATTAACTATAACATCATAAAGTAAATCTAAGCATAGTATATTTAAACCTAGATAATGACAATCTATCTGAAAGGAAATATTAAGAAATTTCATTCTATTCCATCATAAGTTCGACATATGTTGCAAGAGTCCTCCCTTTGAAATGGAGAAGACACGCTTATTTATCCATAAAGTTTCTATAAAACTAAAATAACCAATAATAAATTCAAATTCGCAAATATTTCATGTGGTTACAATCATTTGCTAATAATTAGCAAGTAAATATATCTTCACATAAATATCTCGAGGACATTTGATAACAGTTATTATCAAGGGCTCCAAGATTCCTTCCATATCCAAGACAATTCATTAATGATCCCAAATCCCCATCAAAATCTTCAATAGTTGAAAATGATTGAATTTAAAGCTAAGTGAAAAAAAAAATTGCATTATTGAAAGCTCTAAATTTTTCTGAGCATCAACAAACTAACCCATTTTTCAAAGATAAATGAAAGTGTGTTATTTTTCTAATATTTAGTCATAAATTCACTTAAAATGGAAAAATAAAAGCATTGAAAAAAATTCAACACAATCCCACATACAAACATAAAAAATGAAGTAAAACAGAGTTACAAAAAAAGGGGATTAAAAATCAAGGGAAAGGTTGTGAAAAGATGGTGAAAAGTGTAAAAAGATGGTAATTTTCATTACTAGACACCTCCATTTATTGGTGACTAATGCCTTAACCATTTGATTAATCTTGGCTCCAAATAAGAAAATGTTATTCATTTCCCCTGTTAGGGTCCTATAATAATAGGGTTCATAATTTTTTAATTGACTCTGATAATCTTGTAAATATGTACATACCTTGCTTTCTGCAAGTTGTTTTCCCATATTTTGAAAATAATTAAAAAAATGAAAGAGGGTAAAGGTCCTAAAAGAAAAATCAAAGGGCTTAGAAAAAAGAATAGACCCCAAAAGAAAAAGAGATAAAAATAAGACCTAAAAGTGAGCAAGTCAAAATGCCACTACTATTTACTTTTACTGCAAGAATAATGATTATGTGCAGATTGTCAATTAATGCCATAATCCATGATCAGTTAAATAGTTTAATCTTAACTTTTCATGCTTTGGATTTCATGTTTTTAGATAGAGAATAAAGATATGTCAAACAGTTTAAACTTGACATATCAGTAGATAGTTAAAGAATAAATGAGGAGCTCAACAGTTTAATCTAAGCCCTTAGATGAAATAAGGTTAAACTTAGATAGTTTTATGTTTTGAAAGAAAAATGGATTTAGGGTTGCAAGCTTAAATGCTCCCATGAAAATGAAGTAAAAAATGTTAGAAATAATGATGTGTAGGTAGAAAGCAGTTGTGCAAGACATGCAATAAAGCATCATCGGGCAGAAATTACTAATTTCCCTTCCCCACAATCATCCAATATTCTAAACCTTTAGTTAAAAAGGCTCAAAGCATTTCTCTGACTTCTATTGGGACCGGACCCAAGGCTCAATAACTGATTGGTTAACACTATTGAATTCCCTACATAAAACCCATTTCATCAGCATATTCACCCTTTTCCAAAACTATGATCCATTTTCCTAAGTAAAACTCCCTTTTTGCTTAGTAAAAGTAAAAACCCTACTTAATTAATTTCATTTTCATTCAAAAACACTTAAAAAACCTATAAGATACATTTTTATCCTAAGTTTACGTGTAAAGAATAAAAAATGGAACAAACTATGCTTTATTTCCTATTTTTTACACTTTACTTAGTTTTAAACTATGTATTTTAATTCATTTCATACATTACATCTTCATTTCATATTAACTACTAACCTAAAGTATTAAATCCTTATATTATATCCCTCCCATATATATTATTAAATATTTTATATGTAAATAACCCCCAAAACCCATTTACTTAAAGTTTAAACCTATGTTAAATTATCCCATGTGACGAAAATAAAACCCATAGTTTTTCCCATAAGGTTTAAACATATCAATATAAAAATATCCCACCCTATGGTTTTAAAACACGTTAAAACTTTTTATTAACCATATAATGTATATATACCGCCGAGTGAATAAAGCAATGTTTATTTGTTATAAATATACATTTACAATGTTAAAAACCATTCCCGCACCATTGATTATTAACATTTGATTAAATGTTTATTTAAACAATATAACATTAACCCCTCCATATCAACAAAGTAAAACATTAGTTTATTCATTATAAACTATGTTTTAATACATTTTTAACCATGTTGCATCAATAAATCCAGGACCCCACCTATTACCCCTGAGCAACTCCAAGATGTAATCTCAGTCGTTCGCATGGGCTCTCCCAAATCCAACGACCCAAAGGCCATATCGCAATTTAAGTTGCACAATGATAATACATTTCCTTTCCATGCGAAATGGGTGGTTTTGGCCTTTCCTCTCTCCTCCACGTGGCCCATTTCTATTGGATCGCATCTAATCTAACTAAAACCGCTTACCACTTTAAACCAACGCGATAACCACTAATTGTTTTTCGCCTTTGAAGCCCGAAAACCGCCCATCGCTCAATGTGATCGCCATTAATTTTAGGTCAATTTAAACCTAAATTGCCAAATAAATTCTGAAATTGCACCATTAATCCCTTTCTGCATTTTCTAACTCTATTGGTCCTCCTGACTCAGAAAACGGAGCCTGTGCTTTGTTTTTAAGCCTAGAACCTGAAGAAAGCCCGAATTTGTTGTTGAAGATTGCTAGAATACTCAAATTACTTCTAGAGACCAGAAAATATACCAAGGACCCCTCAAACAACTCAGAACCTGTTTCCAAAGACCCATACCTGCATAAACAAGTATTTTCCGAGAAAATCGAGCTTTTATCATTCTGAAACAAAATTACTAAAGAAATTGAAACCAGTATAAGCCTAATTTCTCCAAGAAAGCCTAAAGAGATTGCCCAAAAAGAGTCAAATCCCTGTCAAAATTTCGATAAAACCCTATTTTTATACTGCATTCAGTTTTAAAGAAGAACATCGAGTTTATTTAGTTTTTGCAGACTCTATAAAACTCTAATCAAACCCAGAAATCCTCTGCAGGTAACCTGACCCTCTGTGCTTATTTTCAAACAATTTTTCAGCCCAATTATCCACTGAAAAGCCTAAGAAACCCTTTTTTCTTATTTTCATAACCAATAAGAGGCTGAAATACATTTTCAAGATTAAAATTGAAAGATAAATCTAAAGAAAGAACAAATTGCACCCATTTTTATCCAAGAACCTCTGTCAAAGTCAAGAATACTTCTGTAAACCATTTAATCTTATAGAAGAAACCAGAAAGCCTAAAAACAGAGTTTCAGTAGTCCTAAAAGCCTAAAAATGCCAAAATCCACTCCAGATATGCCCTCCAAGACTGCTATCATTGTGAATCCTCTACAACCTCCTATTGTAGACATTGAGCACATCCCTTTAGCAGATGTAGACTACAAAATAGCAGATCCAGTTGTTGAATTTAACTTGTTAGACCTCCACTGCTAGAGCTATGAAAATTCCTTAGATCAGGTTGAAGAAGTCCAGATTTGGGAATCAAACCTTCCCAAATATGTTGCTCCAATCACTTATCAATGCCCAAAGGTTATTAGGTTGTGTCAGAGTTACTATTCACCTAAAAATAGGGCAATGATGAATGCAAACAAAGAGGTATTGTTTACAATTACTGTTGCATTCATAAACCAGATGTTACAACTCAAACCAGATCCTAAAGCAGTTCCTTTTTCAATAGAGGCACTTACAAAGTTATACATTGGCCTTGATTTTCCCAAAAGATTTCAGATTTTCCAAGTATTTATGCCCTTACATGTGGAAATTCCACAAATCAATCCTCCATATTCTACTTCAAAATTTCCAAAATGTTTAAGGCATGTCATTTCCATGTTGTCATTCATCTTAGGATACTTTACAAATGAGCATACTGATGAGTCCATCATAGGGTTTCTATCTACTTTTTCACCAAGACAGCCTCCCTCTGTAATTTTCAATTATGCTGAGTACATTGCTGACAATATCCATGATCAGCTGATCAAGTTGCCAACTGAAGGAGTGTTTAGATACACATCTATTATCTTCCATATGTTTTTGTATTTTCAAGCAGACAAGTTCCATATAACTCTCCAGAAGCTTGATATAGAAGAAAATCCACTTTCAGTCATCTTTTGGACTTCATTAATCAGAAAAGAGTCCTCATAATTCACTTTTGTAGAGTTTACAGATAATTTTTTCCATCCATTAATCAATATGTTGACCAACACTGAACAACCAAGGATTAATGATGAAACGAAGAAAATTCTATAGTTATTTGAACAGCCTAGAACTGGAGATTGGTATTTGTATGAAAAACACACAGAAATCGAAGTCTTTGGGTCTAATCTGTTACCCTACAAATTACCCAAATATGTACCAATGAGGGTTTTTGCCTTGGAATACATCAGGAAAATATTAAATTCTGATTCTATCAACTTTCTAGCAGCTAAGAAGAAAACACAATTTAAGTTGAAGAATCAAGTGGGACCCTTCATTTGTAATCATAGAGATGCAAAGACGGAAGCAGCCAAACAGTTACTAGAGTACAGATTTGAAGAAATTTTCTCCTGGAACTATGATCCACAAGGAATACTGAACAAAATGAGGGTTAAGTGCAAACTAACACCCTACATTCATGAGAAAAAACCAAAGATTGAGAAGTATGTCAATCAAATTGAATGGGTAGAAAACACTTTGGTAGATGCAGTTAAGCAGGGTGATACTAGTCACACCTTACAAACTGCCAATCAAGGAGAAAAAGCCACCAAAAGGGTCAGAGAAGAAAGAACGTACATTGTTGAAACCACAACTGAAACTAGGTTCAAATTAAGATACAATAAAAAGCCTAAGATAGACTCAGTTGATAAAGGAAAGGTGACTATTGAGATAAAAGACACAGATGTCCCAGTAACAAATACAGATGCTGCCACAATCATCACAAATGAACCAATTATAGAGAATTTGAATAAGGGAAATCTAGATAATTCAAATACACAGGTGATAGAAAAATAGCAAAATTTGGAAGCATAATCTTCACAGATAGCAGAGGAAAAGGATCTTGATATCAGGGAAAAGTATAAACAGATTAAAACAAAGAATGAAGAGATCAACAATGAGATTTACTCTCAATATTTGAAGCAAACACCAAGTGTTCAAAACAGAGTTTTATCAGCCTTTGACTACTCAAATAAAAATTTGATAATGTTAGTACTCCAACCTACAGTGAAGACTCCAAAGACAGTTGCAGACTACAAGAAAATTAATCTAGAAGTGCCCACAGAAAAAATTCATGCATTAGATAAGATTGAATTTCATAGGCAGAGTTCCGAGATGTTGTATTCTACTATAACTACCAAGGCTATGAGTATCAACAAGCTTCAGAATACAATAATAAACATGAGGGATCAGATGAAGGTTGACAAAGCCTCATTATATGCTAAAGACCTAAGGATTAAGTCTTTAGAAGAGTGTTATGAAACGAGCTCCAAAAAATGAAGAAAAGAGAGATCAACGCCTTAGAAATCAACCACTTCGAGGGGACAACCTCCAATACATTGCATAAATGAACAATTCTTGGATGATACAAATGAGAAAACCTTGTTTCTATATATACGAGTCCATGGGGCCACAATGTAATCCTAGTGGAGCCACAATGTAATTCTATCCGACCTAACAATAATAATGTAAGGGCACAATAATAACAATATGGAGGTTACAGAGGTACAAAAATAACAATAAGGGGGGCTACACTAACATAATAGGGGACTACATTATTAATATAGGGACTTAACATGCCCCTCTCCTTCATACAAGTGTTGTCCCCAATGCTTGATTATTTCTTGCTGCTTCTGTATAAAATTCTCATCCTCCCATGTGGAATCTTCTACAAGAAAGTTCTTCCACTTGCTGAGATACTCTGAAATTGATCGTACTTGTCGAGTTCTTGTTTCTGTCACTGCTTCAGAACTTCTTTCGATGTGATGTTGATCTTTCTATTGTTTCATTAGATATGCACCAAAGTTAGGTTATCCTTTGAGAGTTGGAGAACATGTTGTTGATGATCGATGTGATATTCCACTAATTTATCATCCATATTATCTATTATTTGATCCTTAAAACCATCCAACTTAGTCTCCATTTCTGCTTTTAAACCATCTATGTCATCTTCGGTTGCTCTTGGTAAGATCAAAATTTGTTGCACTTGATACTGTAATTTTGATATCTCATACTGCAATTCTTCCTCTTCATGCGTCATAGTATAGCTTTTTGAGGGCTTAATGGGTATGGAATTATTTTGGAGGCATTATAGAACCCAATACTGATAAAAATTTTAAAATATGCCCTTGAAATCACTTCAAACTGCTTTTTCAAACAAACATTATGCAATTTTAAAAACCAAATACACACATTTTTCTTGCTTTTGAGAAACTCGATATTGAAACTGAATTATCTATGTGATTTCAGATTCCCAATAACTGAAATTTGGCCTTGAAGTAGCCCTCTGAATCTTCTTTCGAATGCCACAGGTCTAACCTGATTTGGATTCTTCAAGACAACATTATATCCAATCTCCCACAATGACCTAATTATGGACTGGTTCAGTAAATCGAACTTGTATGACTTGCCACATGTCATTGTTTGCTCCTTCGGATCTGAAATTGATAGACAGGAAACTACAGTCTATGTACGTCCAACCACTTTTTACAACATTCCAATCTGATGCTCAGAGAGAGAGTTATGAATATTTTCCCATGATCACCTCTTTGAGATGAAATTCGAGAGCCTAAAAAAGCCCTAACTTCCACATATCATATCTCTGAAAACATTGCGAACCAAGCTCTGAAATTTTGCAATGATGTTCCTCATGATTTCGGCTTCGCGCTCTAAATATTTTAGCTTCTGAACCTTCGTGGAAAAAAAATTATAGTGAAAATTCCACGATGACCTGTTTGGTATAGCAAAACCCTAGAATCTAAAGCTCTAATACCAAATGTTGGGAAACTAGCTCCAAAAATAGAAGAAAAGAGAGATCAACGCCTTAGAAATCAACCACTTCGAGGGGGAAACCTCCAATACATTACATAAATGAACAATTCTTGGATGATACAAATGACAAAACCTCCTTTCTATATATACAAGTTCATGGGGCCACAATGTAATCCTAGCCGACCTAACAATAATAATGTAAGGGCACAATAATAACAATATGGGGGTTACAGAGGTACAACAATAACAATAAGGGGGGCTACACTAACATAATAAGGGACTACACTATTAATATAGGGACTTAACAAAGAGTTAGCTATCCAAGTAGGATATGATCCTGCAAATGTTGAAGTAGCATAACAGCTAGTGAAGAAAAAGAATGAGGCATTGCAGCATTGAGGAAACAGCTTAAACTTCCATCAACTGAACATCCTCAAGCTAAAGAAATAATACAAGAACAGACTCAAAAGGATGACATGATGAACTTAATTTTTCAGTTAACAGGACAGATCAAAGAAATGGAAATTCAAATGGACAAGTTTGTCCATGAAAGAGAAACTACAAAAGAACAGGAAGTCCCTTCAGTAATTCCCATGGTTACTATTGTTGTGCCTTCAACTATGACAGAAGAGTTGGCACCCAAAGAACCACTGGCTACTGCAATGCCAGTGACATCATCTACAACTTCAGCCACGGAAAATTCTACATCAACAGTGCAGCGAACAGATGAAGCTAGTAAACTAGCAAAAGCCATGGAAAAAATGTCACTTCAAACAAATGATATTAATAGATTGAAAAAGATGATTGATAATCTTGAGGATATAAAGAAGTTAGCCCAAATCAATGCTAAAACCCATGAGAAAAGGGCTAATAGGTTAAATGAAGAACTGAAGAAACTTCAAAAGGATTTGACCTTAAAGGAGCCAATATCATATGTGAAAAACCAGTGATGGAACAAAATCATTGAAGCCATCAATGATATGTGGCCCTCAATTCAGGTAATCTTTGAACAGAGAGATTTACTAAAGGTAGTATTAGCAGAGATTCAGAAAACCAAATATGAGCTAGGTAACAAACCTGAGCAAGCCATAGAATTGATAAAGTTTCTCAACAACAAAAACAAGTAGGAGTTGGAAGAAATACAAATCACTGACAGGACAGAGACAATCCTTGAAATAAGGAAAGTCATTTCAAATAAGAACCTAATGTGAAAATGTGAAAATATGAACATAGCCGTAACCAAGTTTATGGTTAGATTTGAAAATTTGAAGCAAAGAAGTCTGCCTAACATTTTGGTCATTAATGACAAACTTATGCCACAGGAAGATTATAATAAGAAAATCAGAGAGTATGCAAAAGAGCAGGTTGAAAAGACAAGTGGACAAGGCATTCCAACAGGGAAGGTCTTACTCAGAGGTTTTGAAGATTTATTTTATCTGCAGCATGAAATAAGACATTTGTTTATCATAAAACCAACTTTTGCCAGATATATTGAGGCAGATGAAAATTTCAGGAAGCTAAAGAATATACAAATTCCAAATGATGAAGCTTGGCAATCACTTACTGATTCACTGTGAAAGTTAAAAAACAGATAAAAGGAAGAAAACAGTTGGCTTATTTTTCAGTCAAAACAAAATTTATTACAGCAGTAAAACGATTTTTACAGAGTTAAAGAGGATCAAGTTAAAGAGTATCTAAGTAAAAGAGTATCAGAGGATAAATATAAATCAGAGTAAAAGAGTATAAGATAAAGAAGATCATATTTCAAAGCATATTTGAAATATCTGAGCCAGCAAAGAGGACACCAAGGCAACGAGCTGCACCTAATCCACAAACAGATTACTATTTTATTTGGACAAATAGGATAGCTTGTTGATTTGTTAAGCAGTTGTCTCTATTTTGTTGTAAAGTTTTTTATTTTTCCTTAGATAATTCCTAAAAGCACTCGAGGATATTTTATAAACAATTTTGTATAAATACTTCATCTTTATAAGCATTAGTGTGGAATAAATTGTTGAAGATTTCTATAGTCATTTTTGTTGGACTTGAAGGCTTTTGTGTTGCAAATTTCAAGTAGTAGACTGGATCAGATCAATTAGCATCATATTTCAGGATTCATGTGATGAGTCATTGAAGTGAAGTATTTTCTACTTGTCATTATTTATCTTCTTTGTTTCATGCATCCATTATGTGTTCTAAATTTGAATGAATAAACAGGAGTATTATTTCAGGATTTGTTAAAAGCAACCCTGTCTTTACTGTTTATCATTTCTATGTTTTCTGTTGATTTTCAAAGTAGGGAACCCTTAATTTCTCCCTCTTTCGTTTGACCTCTGCTTACTACTTCCTTTTTCCGGATTAAAGAACCCTTCATTGCTCTTTATCCCGATCAAACCACTTCACCAAAACAGCCTTCCAAGGTTTTCAAAGACTTATCTATCTTGCCCTGAAAATATTTGACTTTTTTTACCTTGATCCTAATTCTGTCTGCTTGAATTTTGACTCTTTAACCCAATGAATAATCAGATTTCCCAATATCCATCTCATTAAGTGATTTTTCCCACCAAACCAAATCAAATCAAAACCAAATTGTACAATCATAACTAGCTTAATATCTTATAATCAAAACAAAGTTAAATCTTACAGAGAGAACCCTCTCTGAACCCTAAGAAGGCTAAATCCTAGAGTTTAAAAGTAGGTTTGTGATTACCTTTAGTGTTCTTAAACTTTAAATCAAAATCTCACAACTTGGGAATTACTAGAGTGATAACACCCCCCACATTTGTTACCACTCTAACATTCTTGCAATTGAGCTATAATTTTGATATGAACCTTCTAATTTTTCATTGCACCATTCTCTGTTTGTTTTTTCCAATGTTGAGATGTTTTATGTTTTCTAAAGCTGCAAACAATTTCTCCTTTTGGTTTTAATGATTCAATTATTTCAAAACAAATTTTTTGATTCTTCATAAACACTTTTTGTCAATTTCAACTTAGGAAACTCCAAAAATTGGGAATACAAGAAGATAAAAACCTTTTTACCAGTGGGAGCTTGAATCCAATGTTTCAATGTTTCTATTATTATATTGAACCTCTCCACTTTTTCACCATTTATTTCTTCTCTTTCAATTTTCTCTTTCCCTTTAGATGTGATTATATAATGTAATGTATCATCTAGTCTTTGTGATGTAGCTTTATGCTTTGTATGTTGTTGGGTGGACATTTGCATTAATTCCTCATGTTTCTTTTTCATAAAAGCCTCAATGTTATCCAAATCAGATTTTCAAGATTGTCTTACTTGTGGCTTTATGATTCTTTATTTGCCTCATCAATGAGCCATGGTTTTTTTATTTGATGACTCCATTGCTCAAATTTTATTGTGGTGTAAAATAAAAATTATTACGTTTGATAATAAAAAAATCATCAAGTTTAGTAAAAAAAATTAGTGAGTTTGTTAAAAAGATTAGTGAGTCTAGTAAAAAAAAAATTAACCAATTTTGGTAGTTTTTTTACCAAGTCTAGCTTTAGCATAACTTATACAGTTTTTGAATTTTAATTGGATAGATCAATAAATATATAAATGTATATTTGAATAAGATATAAAAATTAATAATACTTTACACTAAAGAATGACTTTGTAATTATAGGCCTTGTGGTGACTATTCATTAGAAGTTATGTCAATGTAACTTTTTATGTAAAGTTTTGTCTCTAATTTTTTGTTTAGACTCCTTATCATATTCATGCACCTAAAGCTCCATTATCATTCATTCATGTTCTAATGTTTGTTCATCCACAAGCCATTTCAAGTTGTCATGTTGAGAAACTGATTTCCCCTTTTCACTCCCATGCTTGGCTTCTCCCTTGTTGCGGACAATTTTTGTTCAAGCTATTCAAGCTATATTTGTAATGTGACTCATTCATTTTCAATAGCTTCTCTCTTTTGAATATCTTTTTCATTTCCCAACGAGCTTATCTTTCTAACACTAATGTGATGCCACAACTTCAATGGCTACTTTTAGCTTCCTATGCACTTCAAATAATTCTTACTCCTTTGCATAAAATGCAACCTGAAGCCTTAAGAGCGCTAGTACATTATGTAACAAAGTAACAATGCAATTCTCTTAATTAGTTACTTTAAGCATGCTATCTTATTCAAATAGAACATTGAACCTATCTATGAGTATTTTAAGATGTTCTAAATATGCGCTAACTTATGTCCTTAGCCATCTTTTGCATTTTAATTTTCTTCTTTTTCTTTTGTTGTGCCCATGACATGTTTTCCCATTCTTTTAGCTACATCTACCTCCAGGGTGATAGTTTCCCAACCCTACTCAAGGAATGTAAATACGAGGTGCTAGATCCTGAAAAATCAATGACAAGTTGGACCCAAAGAATGGATGTGAGACATAGGGCTTGTAATGTGTAATGGAAAGTGACGAGTATTGTATAAGGGATAATGAACATGCTATCTCAATCATTGATATCCCAGTAGTGCCCCTCCTATAACCCTAAGGCCTCAAAGGAGGTCCTACTAGACTAGGGCTAAAGATTAACCCCTTTGGTAAGGTGAGAGAACAAAATCATAGTCAAGATCTGACAATCTTCCAGATCACCCTGTTATCCATACCAAATGCCCAAAGCAAACAAATATAAGCATGCAATTGCAAAATGACCAAAGTACCTTTTGAACAGCAGCCCACCTTCACTCAAGTGCATATGTCAAATGGTGAGACCCACATGGTTGATGCAAATGGTGAAGACAAATGACATTCGTCGTCAAATAGTGGCTGGCATGGCTACTTCCTAGTTGGTTGTCAAATGTAGGAGAAAAGTTTTCTCCGATGGGGTTACCCATTTTGGTGGGTAACATATAGAAATATGTCAAAGATCATAAAAACCAAAGGTTCTCAAAGGTCAATATATCAGTCATTCACAAACAAGGGATTATTTGTCACTAAACACATTAATAAATTCATGTGAATTTGCTCTTTCAGGTTTTCATGGATCACCGCAATTGTTTCTTTGATAGCTGTGTGGATCCATAGGAAGTGACATTTGAAAGATCTGTGAGGAAATTCATCTTAAATCCCCCCTATTAGGTGAAGGTAAGGACAAGGGCCTTAGTCTCGAGCCTCTACACCGTAAAGGAAGATTTATGGAGCCTCCAAAGGACTCCTCTTGTCTCCCACCAAAATGTCAAGCTCACTCAAAGATCAAATCTCATCAATGAGCCAAATTGGGACAAGCCATGGACCTTGGCCTATAAATATCAATACATTGGGGACTATTAAGAATACAGAAGTCATTGCAAGGTTAGGCTGCCCAAATTGCCTCTTGGCACTGCTTTGTAATCTTACAGCCCATCATTCAAGAGTGTCCAAGAAACCTTCTTGAGGAGAGATCATACCTACATTAGAGGAAAAGGACCCTCCTTTGAGACAAACAAGGATATACCGTTTTTAAGGCTCTCTTTAGTGCCTCTCTGGAGAGATTGTATCCCTTCTACATCAATAAAAAAAAAAATTGTTCCCAAACTCTTTCTTTCTTTCTATGTTTTTTGTTTTTGCATTATAGTTATAATATCTCATTTCAAATTTCATTACTTTGCTTTTTAATTTGTTTTCTTGTGTACTAATTAACTGCTGCTTGCTATATGTGAAAACAACAACTTACATAGGATGGGATTTTGGGACACCTTTGTGCCAAAGAACCAATAGCGACCATGGACAGTGTCATTCACAACCAGATTAACTTCCCATCTTCGAAGGATCTATGGCTTCTTTTATGTAGAGCATCAGACCAAGAAGTGACTACTTCATTGTCAAATTCTTTTACATCAATTTTTCCTAGGTACCTTTGTTCAACGTGACTAGGATCAGCTTGTGTACTTTCTAGGTTTGTAACTAGCATCATGTTATTTTAGAAATTACTAAAGAGATCCCATGTTAGGAAATAAATCAGCATTTAAACTTCTAAGTGTCTCCTGTCAATCAAGAGAGAAAACCACATTATTCATCGAGTCTTCCATATCATTATCAATGACAACAGTTTCTACTGCCAAATTCCCATGGGCCTCACAAGGTTCTGACCTTCCCTGCAAAACACCGCCAACCAAGCCATCGAAAACCAACCAATTTACTGCTTGATAAAACATCACCTGTGAAAATCTGAAAATCTCTGATGCGGCCCAACTTGTGCCCTTTCATCCTTAAATATTCCATCCTGCTTGTATCCACTCCTCCTATCTTAGGACTATCACCATGTTCAGATGACATGGAAGGAATGCCCTCAGAATCTTCTTTATGATCCGGATCCAGATTAGTTTCCATAGATGTTGCCTCTATACAATTCTAAGGACCATCTGAAGCTGGTAGGAGATCAAGAAATAAGCATGAATAAATGGATAACAACAAGTAGAATATCAAATATCCTAGTCCTAACCAGAAGAATCGTGAATGGGCATGCACCTATGATAGAAATAAGGAACAAGGCAGTTGATACAGAGACGGTCTTGCTGTTTGTAGAAGGTCACAAAAGATTGTATGATATTTCCATCGTAATATCTATCATTGAGTTACAAAACAAAAACAAACAATTTCCCATAAAATAAGTTATTTTATATTCCTAGATCTTATTCTTTCAATACAAGGGTTTCTTAATATCTGTTTCTCTTCTCAGTGCCGATTCATTTCTTGCAAAATAGATTAAACAGAAAGAAATAAATAAATAAACGAAAAAGAAAAGAAAAAAACAGTGGCTCACTATGTAACTTTGCTTTTCTATTGATCCATTGCTCTGGTCCAAATCTTCCAAGTGTTTCAGCCACCCACTTCACAGGAAAATCATGGCACTGGATGCTTACAAAATAAGAACAATGGGGATGTTCATGCCTTCTGTTTACCCATATAAATAAACAAGATGCAATCTCAATGCTGCCACTAAGTTCGAAAGTGGTCATATCTGTGCATTTGCAATCAACAAAGACAAATTACATCCATCAAGCTAGGCTTTGCATTTGATGCAGAGAATCCCATCGATCAATAATGTGAGGGCAGAAACGATTAGAGACATACAACATACTTCAACTGCCCGTCTTGCAATAAAATTTTGTAAGCATTTTCAACGACACCTGAAATTAGGGGATGTGATAGGGAAAATCCTAAATCAGACAACAAATCTATTAAAACCATCCATGCATGATTCACCAGATGAAATTGGGGTAATTTAGCAATGCATAAGGGCCTTAAAAATGCATCATTAATCCAAACCCTAAACGCAGAAGCAATCCACCATACTAACCTTTCTCATGGGGTAAATGCATGGAATAGGGAATCCCATGAATCATAAATTAAAAAATAAGAGAAAGCTTGCATTAATATCTACCTAATTGTTAAATTATTTGGATCCGATGAATAAACTTACAATCAGAGGTCAAGGTTTAGATGCTTACTCGACGGAACTGACATCAAAGTTGCAGTCTGGACTCTTGATCAACTCCAAGCTGATCCAATACCTAGATGTCCCCTATGTACGATTAACCAGCCATGATATAAAAATGAATACCCACGTCTACCCTGAAGCTCCATAAACTTTTAACGATTCACTGGTTCCCTGGTACTTCCTCATTGGGTACTTCTGTAGCGTGATTTTAAAGACCTGTGCTTGTTTTCACAAATATTAAGTATCAAGTACCATTTGGACAAATATTAAGTATGAGGCAAATAATTTCCATTTGTTTATTGAATATCACTTTATTATTAGATTTCTCATCTAATCATAGTTAATATATTTTTCCTGGCTGGCGTTCAAAATTTCTGAAGAATCAGATATTGAATATCACTTTATTATTAGATTTCTCATCTGATCATAGTTAATATATTTTTCCTGGCTGGCGTTCAAAATTTCTGAAGAATCAGAGAAGAGGAAAAACTAGGGCATGGGTGAAGTTGGATTTGAAGAGTGGGCATAAATACAGAGGACATACTACTTCACCCACGTCGAGGAATATGAAAAGAGGAAAAAAATGATAAAAACTTGTATAGCACAAACAACAAATGACATGACTATCAATGGATTTTTAAACCAACTGAAAAAAATTAACTCAAGACATCGCATTGCTGTAGCATTGCAGATATCTCAGAGTGATTTCCTCCTACAATTAAAACTTCGAATGTTTTCTGACCTCAAAACAATGCCATGAATCCAAATGCACAACTTACCTTATCGAAACCCTCATTATGAGGGTTTTTTATGAACCAAAATTGAATAGAACGACACAATAGCGAGGAGGGAATTGGGATGGTTTCTCTCTCACGAATGCATCAAATCAATATGTAAGATGGTTGCCACGCTTTTTGGCTCTGCTTTGAAATGAAATTTTGCGTAAAGTTCCAATATTAGGAGTGAAAGTAGGAAAGGAAAAAAATTTGTTTGGAAACTCTTGCTTTCATATGTGGAATTATATATACAATTAACAATATTCTCATATCATTAAATCTGGATTATTCATAACTTTTTATTTTTACAAGAATAAAAATTTTGGAACTCTATTTTTTTTTTCTAGGTAAATTTAAATTTATTAGTGAAACATAATATACAGCAAGTACATGGCCTTCAGAGGAAATCAGTCAGTGAAATAACAGGAAGTGAACCGCCCTCGAGGGGAAACCGGCCCGAAAAGCGTTTGAGTGCTGCCTCGACTGAGGAAACCAGCTTTGACATGCAAAAATTAGATAAGATCCGACCCGACAGAAGTTCTAAAACTGCCTTGACAAAGGCTCTTAGCATAGACATATCAAAACCTGAAGTGACCAGAAACAGCAAAAAATCATAGAGACTAAGCAGAATTACATGGACTAGGATGGAGACGTTAGAGACCATAGTCGCCTGAGGGCGATTCTTCTTCAATTGTGCACCATCCAACATCCTCGTCGTTGTGGCTCGGACCGCTTTGAAGTGCATCTGCGCCAGCCTCACACCCTGCAACTTGCAATCCAACTTCCTGATGAACATTCGAATAGCTGTCCCCAGCTTTGTGGGAGGAACTTTTGCCCACGGCCTGAGGGGCAAGCGAGGAAGACGGAGGTGCTTGCAGATTGACTGGGAGCGTCGTCCGGGGGGGGGGTCCGAAGGGACTCCAGGGATTTCTTTGAAAGACACCGTGACCGTAGCGATGACCAAGGGGCGATTGGAATCGCAACGATAATGGAAGACTGCCGTGGAGGGGCTATGAAGTGTGGCAGAGACGGCTGGACGGGGGGCCATAGGCAGCCTTGAGACAGCAGAACCTCGCGGAGGGGAAGAGGTGCAGCGGCTGCCACGGCCTCTGCCATGACGATTACGCACAGGGGGGGAGCGGCTACGGAGGCTTTCCGAGGAGGATGACAGAGAATTGATGGAGAGAGAGCGGTGTCTGCTGGAGTCACGGCCCCTGGAACTACCGCGACGACATTGCAATCTATGCCGAAGCCTGGGCATGGTGTCACAGTTCCGAGGAGAAGGAAATGGGCAAACAGAAGACAGCAGAGGCAGGGCAGGAGCCAAGATACCAGGTGAAGAAACTGAAAGAAGGGGGAAAAAGGGACTGTGAGAAAAATGTAAGCCGGGAAGTAAGTCAAAACAGCAACCCAAATGGCATCTTCGGCCCACAGAGGTGCATCTGCTTGACAATTCAGCGTCCTGAGAGCACCGGGAAGCCACTGGCCGGAAGAGCATCGGCATGAAGACCTGCGAACAGCAAAGAGACCACACCAGGAGCCCAAACACCAAATTGCAGAATGGGGACGATGAGCCGAGCGGAGGTAAGTTAAGAGGCTGGTCGTCTTGGCATCCCCACCGCCATTAATGCCGCGTAGGGTGACGGCGTCGGGAGAGGCGCACATCAGATGAACATAAATGGTGCATAAATGTTGCCTGCAGGTAGCCAAGTGGGCATGCCACGCACTACCACGCCCATTCGGGCCCATCAACACAGACTTAAACACCCGCATCCGGGTGATTTTGGAACTCTATTCTAAAATAGACCAGTGATGTAATTAAGGGTGGAAAGGGTTTTTATTTCATGACCACTTACTTTGATTGTTAGATGTTTTTTTAATTTTATGGATGAGTCAATTTTGTATGGAATCGCTTCAATTTGGTATAATGGTTTTGTAATTTGCACAATGCAAGTGTTTTTGAGGGCGTTGAATCTATTTTTTCATTTGAAACACATTTTAAATAGTAAAAATCCACGATCTCACAAAAAAATTGATCATCAAATTTCAGCCAAAAAGATAAAAATGTTGATCATTATTTATAAAAGTACTATATAATCATGGTTAGTTAATGTTAGTCATTGTTATCTTTATGGAACAATTGTCATTACTACCAGAATTGATCCATCTTAAATAAAAATCTTAACATGAGCCAAGAGGGATCCAATTTCTTCACGTGCAAATTTTTTTAATAGTTATTTAATTTTTTTAATTTTTAGATTTTTTAAAACTTTTTATTTTGGTAGATATGATTAAAATATTTCAATTTTTATCACAGACGGACATCCTTACACATCATACTGGACTGTAGAATGAGCATATCCTTACACATCATACTGGACTCTAGAATGAGCATCTAGCCTGAACAAGAAATACTAGATTATTTGATTATTTTTCCTTTTTGATTCCATCTTAAGGAGCATCTTGACTCAACAAGAAATACTAGATTATTTTGATTATTTTTCCTTTTTGATATCATCATAGAGTGCAAAATATAATGTGGTATTTTTCATTGTCTAAATTGTATTTTTGAACTCTAAATAGAGTATATATAGGGACCAAATAAAATTTGGAATCATAAAAACTTTTTTTTTCAATAGTTAACAACTTATTTATACATTTTTTTTACTTCTAATTACCCTAAAGAATATTCATTTTTTTAATTATAGTCAACATTATTTTTCTATTTAGAACACAATTTTTATTTTTTTTATTTTTATTTTAAACGGTCACGAACCGACCGACAAACTTACACATCCAATCATACTAGCATGTAGAATATCCTGTCATACTGGGTTGTAGAATGAGTCTCTCCAATTAGATTTTCATTGTCAAAATTAGTGACATTTATTATTTGGAATATTTTTTCTTGCTAATACAACTGTCAATGGCATCACCAAAATTTGTTTAAATTGAATTTTGGATGTTTTAGGATAAATTGTTTCATTTTATTCTTCTAGTATCTTGTCAAACAAGATTAAATTATTAATATTGATTAGTTATCTACAAGATTAAATTATTATTATTACTTAGTTATCTTGTTTTCACTATTAAAATCACATTTTGGTAAGGTTATTTAATGATTATGGTGGTTTGAATTGTCATAACAAAGATTTTAAATACCATTGTAATTTATATCATTATAAAATTTTAATTTGTTTGTAGTTAAATTATTTTATGTTTCTTTTTTCTCTTAAATATGGGCAATATATGAATTTCCAATTTAATTTACTAAAATTTGATTGTTATTATCTACTAATAGGGGAATTACAAGGGAGTGGTGTTTCCTACTAATATAATGGTTGATTGGTTGTGATGTCAATATGTCTACCTACTCATTGTTTGTTCCTCCTATGTGGAATGTGTTGTGTGTATGTGTGTATGAAACTACAGCCATTTCACCATAAAAATCTTTTATGACCATAAAATATCATCTCACCTCCTCTCTTTTGTTATCACCAATTTGTAAGCAATGGACACATATTTCCATATAAAAAATAAATATATTTGTTAGTGGTTGAGATTAAAAGACTCTTACTGGAAAACAGAAATAAGAAAATAAAATCTTATGATAATGGATATTTCCATGGAATTATTTTTGTTTGGTAATAATAACAACAGCATGGGTAGTAGGTTCTTAACCATTATAAATAAATTGAGAGGAACCAAGTTGCACTTAGTAATGGGAAGCTTATTAGAATAATTGTTGATTAGGGAAAGAATGCATGATTGAATTGTAAAATAACTTTTATTATGAGTACAAAAAATATACCAAAAATCTATTTGTGTCATCCCCTTTCTTGAAAGTAAATAAATCATGTAATGGTTGCAAGCAATACCAAGTTAAATCATATTCTCACCTTTTGACAATTATCACAAAGTTTTATAATGTTTATTGGCATTTCATGACCTATTAGAGGATAGTAAGCTTCAACAATGATGGGGAAACATGAATTTATGTAATTATATGCATGTATGCATGAACACATGATCTTAACTAAAAATTATATTGTGTGTATTCATTGTCTTAAAGAAGAGTTGCATAGTTTTGATTGTGCTGACGTAATTGTGTGTATATAGAGAAGCGAGCCACTCTTACACTCAATGTGAAAGAGATTTTAAATTCTTTGTTTATCTAGCTTAGAAAATACAAGACATTCTTAATCAATGATAGATGAGAGACATGCTAAAACTAATGAACAATTCATAACACGTGTAGGAGGCAACAATTAAACACAATAATATTAAGTAAAAATGAATGTTAGTTGTTGGGTGAGGAAGGCATTGTTCAAGACTATTATTTTTATTAGGGGAGGAAACACCTAAACAAAGTAGATTTAGATGAAAACCCATAACTTGTGCACATAAGCCACACACATAAAGAATGCACCTAAACATCACTCATAAGTGATTCACTTAACACATATCTATCATGCATGCATAAATGACACACCTAATACATAAATGATGCACCGAGTCTAAGCACATTTAAAGAGTTGCACCTAACCCACATGCAACAAAAGTGATGCACCTACCCCATGCAAATCAATGATGCTTCTAACCTATATAGGGATTTTGTGCTACTTTATTTTTGACCAATTTTATCTTCTAGGAATCTTCACAACCATCTTTTCTATATAACTTTATTACATTCCATATGCACATTTTTCATTTCAGCTGCAAAAGGTTACATAGAGGTAATGAGTCCATTATTCTACAACTTTTTGAAGGTTTTCCATTAGAAAATATGCAGGAGGCTCACCCAATTAATGTTTCCTTCTTTGATTTATATTTATTATTGGCCTTGTATATTTCTGAGCTAGGTTTCTCTGTAAGCATATCCTCTCTTTGAAGCAATTGATATGCTTCTAACCACATATCTCATAGAAATATTGATTAACTGAGTTATTAGGTTCCACATTGTATAAGGACTCGGCCATTTTAGTTAGTATGCTTTCCTCTTGGACACATGTGTGGTTATTCTATAAAAAAATGAAGCAACATGCACCTATTACGTAGATTAGCTTAAAATATTGTATGCAAAGAACCTAGAGGTTTGGTCCTAGGATGGTTGTTCTTGTGTACATTCCCTAGGCTTCAAAGGTGACGATAAAGGCAAGAATGATAGATGCAAACTAGAAATAATATTGATCATTAAAATTAAAACAAGTTCACCATCTGGACCGGGGTGTCTATATATTCTCATAAGTAGAAGTTTCCTTATACAATTGAGAAAAAAATAATTAGGTTTTGTAGGTATAAAAGCATTAGTTCATGTACCCAATCTTGAAAGAAGATAACAAATAAAAGTTTATTCCAAGAATTGAGATGAAAGTACTAGAATGGTGTCTAACATGAAACCTTATATGTTCTAGCTAGATAAACCCTATGGAGCTGAGGAAATACAAACTTATGGTTATTGAACAAAGATAAGAGTTATTGAGATTTTGTGCATTAATTATTCCAATAATAGTGCTTTATCTTTCCTTTCACCTTAAGTAAACTCATGAGTTACACAAAGAAACTATTAAAAAAACCATCTTAAGAGAAAGATAAACTTGAAAGATAAAACGTAGATATTATTTAAGGCTCAAGAAGGTACTTGAGCACTATGAAGAGGCTTATTGATGCATTCTAACATTGTGGAGATGTCTATTGATGCATTATAGGGATGCACGTGGGAAAAATATGGAATCAAAAGAGACAAAATGATGCCATAGCATTGGAGTGAGGTTCATCTAGGTGTTATAGCACAATCTAGAGGCTTAATGATGCACTAAGGAGGCTCAAGGGAGGAGAAAAATGATTTGAATACAAAGTGGTAGCATTCTAGCATTGGACTAAGGCTTAGTGGAGCATCCAAGGAAACTTTAAAAGTTAAATATTTGAGAGGGAGAAAAAAAGAGAGCTTTTCATGAGGAAATAGCATTGTCTTGAGGGTTAGAGGAGTGTTATAACCATACCTTAAGGTCCAAGAGAGTTCTACAAAAAACAATCGGAGGGCCCAAAATAAATGTATGATGTAAGCGCAATTCAATAGAATTAGAATATATGTTATTTGGGTGTTATAGCACTATCTTGAGGGTCAATGTAGTGCTACACTACCTCAGAAAAGCTCAAAATTGCAATGAAACGAAGTTGAAATCTCTCTCTAAGAGTTATTTAGTATGTTGAAGATTTGCAAGATCCCTTTCTACTAATAGGTTAGGGTTAGAGGCCCTTTCTACTATTGGATTGGTCATTAAATTCTAATTTAGTTCACCAACCTATCTTCACTATCTCAGGTCATCAAAAGGATGGTTATGGCTAATCAAGTCCTAGCCAGAGTTTACAAGACAAGTCTTTAAGTTGACTTGACTAGGTGGGCCCCTCAGTTCTTCTAGCCCCGAGGCACTCTGATAAATTAAGGAGGGTTGTTGTAGCAGTTACAACACAACGCTATGAAATTTTGTCCATGTCATCACGATATCATTCAACCTTCTTGTCCTGAATATAAGGTGGAAATCTTGATAAAATTAGGGAAACTTTGCTATGAATTTCCCTTTGGAAACCCTTCTACCCCAAAATGGAAAACCATTATACCCCAAATGAGAATTCAATTGTTCAAAGGAATTATTATTAATGATCAAAGAAAATTGTATCATTTGCAAATTCAAATTTTATGTATCTCCCTCCAACATTATGGGTCAGCTAAAATTCAAGGAAGGAAAAATATAATTTGAAATTTAAAATAGGTCAAGTCGGATTATCCAAGAAAAATTACCTTCCGCATATAAAATTTACTATAAATACCCAAAAAAGTTAGTCATTTTTGGAATGATCAATTCATATGGTTCTGAGGAGGATTTCAAATTCTTTTTGTGGCTCATAGATTTCTCTATCACAACTTCGCTTGGTCTTCTATCTTTGCATGGCATGGTATGGTGTACAATCTTCGCATGGTATGGTCTACAATATTCACATGACATGGTATGATATGTAATCTTCGCATGGTATAATCTATGGTCTACAATCTCTACAATTTGGTCTAATTTATATGGAAAATAAATATTTGTGGTTTGATATAATTTATATGGCAAACAACCTTTGTAGTTTTCTCAAATTTATTTGGTAAATAGTATTTTTTATTTATATGAGTTTATATGGCAAACAATATTTACAGTATGGACATTATTTTATGTGGTATGGTTTCGCTACTCTTAGATATTCCTCTATGGTATCAACATATTCATTTATGGTATAGATCTTATGCATTGAGATCACAATTTTTAAGACTTATATAATCTTTATAATATTGTATGACTTAGCATACATACATTGGCTAACATTACATACATACATTGGAAATTCATTCACTAACATGGAAAACTTACATTGGATAACACGGAAGACATACGTTGAACATACATTGGCTAACATGGAAGACATACATTGGACATACATTAGTTATCATGGCAGATAAACATTAGCTCCATATTATGGCTCGGATGGAAAACAAACTATGATTCCATACTCGCACGGTGGTCTAATTATGATTCATGTGATATGTATGGAATCTTTGTGGGGCATGAATTCTACAATTCATGGTATGACATTTTTTTTATATCTCTATGTTATAAAAGGCTATAATACATGTGACACATGACTCCTATGATACATAATCTAGTTGCATAAAAATTATCTTGATTTGACAATGATGATTGTGGTCTATAAGGAAACGAACATGACATATGTTTGCAAATGATCCTACATATGAAAATGACTTTGATAACAACAATTATGATACAGGATGGTAGTATCCTTGATTAGAAGTGACCCTATTTGGTACAACAGTGGGTAACCGTGATTCATATGAGAAAATACCTTTGATGACAATGATTACATGACGGATGGGATATGTGACATTGTACATGAAATTAATATGATTGCAGCTCTTTTAGACTTGTCTCGTTCAGTTCACAAATGAAGTTGTGAACTAATTTTGGTTCGCCCTAAGGGGATTGATGTGATTGGTATGTATCATACTCATTGTGTTTTGTATCTCGACTGAAATGATGAATATCTAATAGAAGAATAACTTGGTTGGGTTTTCCCCCTTGTGGGGTTTTGCCCCGGTCTTTTACCTAACCCCTGGTGTCTCTATTTGTGCATGATTTTCTTCTGTTGTTCCTTTATTTTCCACTACAATATTTATGTTATTGTTCTTTCTACATGATTTCTAATGATGTTATGATGTAATGGGGTGAATGCATATGTAAATGATGAAAAATATTAAAAATGAAATTATCTACAACAAAGAACAATATAGCCCTAAGACATGGTATCAGAGTTGGGCTGAAGAAAATTCATATAGATCACCCCTGAGAAGACACCCATGATGGAAGAAGATGAATATTACGAAGATCTAAAAGAATTCTTGGGTCTAGAAGAAACCCTAGGAAGCTTTGTTCCCATAAGAGAAGGTTAGTGTTTGGGAGAAACCATTGAAGTGGCCTTGGATATGGCCAATGTTCTATAGCATTGAAACCTTAATATGATTCAAAATTATTATTGATATGATATGCCATTCAATTATTCAAATTCAAAGAAACTTCCTAATATGACATTATTGGAGAGACACCTATGATAGATTCACAGAAACCCTAAGAGAAGGGTATGTTGTAGTTTATGTGGTCATCATATACATTGATATTTCATCTTGGCTACTGATGAAAGAAGATAAAGGATAAAAGCGGTGCTCATGAAGTTTCATTTCTTCTATCGATGGCATATGGTTGATGGTCAGTGGTGACTCGTGAAGATAAGATCAAGAGGGAGCTAATATTTACCTTCAAACCTCATTAAAGATAAGTATTTTTCAAGGCCTATGTTATGACACTTCTCTTGTTTAGTTTTGTCATTTTTTTACTATTGTTTATTCCTACTACTATGTATTGGATAAGGAAAGATAATCCTTCTTAAATATCATCATGATGTGGAGCATTGCATAAAGGGTTAGAACTCAGTAGGAGTTGAGAGCCTCCTACAATCTATATTAAAGTTAAGTACTTTCTAGACTTATGCCATATCTTTGTGTCATTATTCTTGTTAATTTATTCTTTTCGGTTATTAGTGATTCTTCCTACATGAGTATTTTATTTTTTTCACTAACTTCTTGGATGAGGATGTGATACATCTTGAGGATTATCAATATTTAGAGTAATTCAGGAAGAGCAAGCACCAAAAGGACTATTCTTGATATTTGATATGTAGTAGTGACTGGTGCTTCCGCGATATGGTTCAAACCATCAAAATAAATATGATCTCAAGAGAAAGAAGGTTATCCTAGCTCTTGTTACCTGATGCCTTAGATATATGTGAAGTAAAATTCCTCTATGGTGTACTTGCAGAAATTTGAGGTATATGAGTAAAGGACTCATGATTGTAGATTGAAGAAAGTCCCACCTAGACTCTAGTAAGTTCCCTGGGCTTGGAAGGCTGAAATGATGAACATTTGATGTTACCTATGATCTCTATTATTGAAGGTAAGAATTGTATATTTGATTTTATAAGCTAAAAAATTATTTATGATAGGATTAAGATTATTTCAACATTAGTGACAAAGGGAATTAACCCTTGATTATCTACTTATTGAGATTATAAGTATAATATAGAAATGATAAGGAACTCCTTATCAAGGAAAGCATACTGTCAGAGATGGTTTACACTAAAGTGGTTGAGAAATTTGATCCCATGATAAGCCAACATCCAGATGGATCCTTGATTTGTAGTATGTTATTTGAGCCATTGATCTGAAATGCAACTTCTTAGATCTATTCCAGAGATTGATTGTAGGGGCATTTACTAGATATGTCACCTTTGATAAAAGGATGAGATCCAGAGGCTACCTGGCCCTTTACAGACTCTGTCTTTAGACTTGTAGAAGTAAACACTCAATGATCTTAAAATGAAACTAATTGTTTGTTGTTCAAGGTATTCATTTCCATAAAATTATATGTGCAAAGTGTTTAGATAGTATTGCAAGTGAAACAAAGTTTTTTTGGTAAATTTCCGAGTCTTATGTGTGAAGGAGTGTTATTTATTTTTACTGTTTAACATAACAAATCTGAAAAACACAGCAAGATAAAATCACATAATATAACACAACATATGATGAGACAATTCACCCCTCCTGGGCTACATCTACCGGGTCCAAGGCCCCCAAATGGGAATGTCCTTGCTCTATTAGATGCTCAAATTGGTTATACAGTGATCAGAAAGCCTAAACAAGAAAAATAAGCTGTGGAAATGAGTTCAGAACACAGAAAAAAATAAATATAGGCTTTTTTTTCACCTCCAATGGTTAACCATAGCCCAATACAGCTCTAACACTCCCTAGGCCCTAATGGATCTCCAAGCTTCTCTGCTGAAAAAGTACCTGAAGATGAGTTATGTTGCCTCTGCAACCTACACCATTGGCTCTGGAATGCTCAAAATACCCGAAATAAAAAAAAACAAATCACTCTAAAAGGTTTTGTCTAGTGAAATTTTTGCCCAACTGAAGTTTTGTCCAAGTTGGCCTAAGGAAACTCCACCAAAAGTGGAGTAACTGGAGTTAGCTCCGCTAGTTTTGGCCAACATGCCTAAAAAGGTGGACTCCGCCAGAATTATCCGCACGGTTTGGGTGGCATTTATTGTCAGGGTTAATGCGGTCACATGTTAACCGCACCCGTCGGAGACCGTTGAACCAACGGTTAAAAAAACTGTGGCATTAAACTTCACGGAACTCCCGCCACCGGAAAACATGTGAACACATCTATAGTTAACCGCATGTTCAATGTAACCGCCAGTGTTTAAAGGGCCAGGGTTCCGAGCCTGAGGTTCTATGTATAGGGGGCTGGCCCCCTTTCTGCCCCAACTATAAATTTGTTGAAAGTAAAATATGCAATGTGGCCCTTATATAATAAGAACCATCGTGTGAGAGGGCCGGTTGGCCTATGGGCTGGCGGCCACCTGACCCGGGGTTGATTCCTGCCAATGCCAATAAATTTTATTCGACCATTCTTTCACCATCCTGGGGCCACGTGGCGACCTCTGGGCAAGCCACGTGGTGCCCGATGATTGGTCCACATATCCACTGTACAATCCGGTTGCGACACTTGTCAAATGATGATAGGATTATGAAGGAATATTCTATGGAATATTCCTATAATATTCTGTGGAATATCATTTTTTTAATATTTTTTAATCAAAGTCAACCCAAGTCAAATTGGACTTTTGCATGAAATTATGAATTTTCAAACTTGAATAACTTTCACATACAGTGTCGGATTTGAGTGTCGTTTGCGGCTACATGATCGTATCGACGAAGCATATCTGTTCGTTATGGTTTCAACCAATTCTGAGCAATTATAATTTGAGAATTTTCTTCACTTAGGACATGATCACCTAATCACACCTCCCCATTGGGAAGCTTTTGGACCCAAAAAGCCTTCAATTACCTGTTAAGAAGATGAGGGTACAGTTCCCTCACCTTTTCCACCTCAATCCACTTTGCCTTACTCGGTTTGCTGCCTTTAAGACCAACTCGAACATAATCAACATTTCCCCTCCTTGAAGTGCATGTCCTTCTGTCAAGGATAGCATCCTCTTTCAATTCATCCAAAAATTCTGGCAAGAAATCCTGTTAAATTTGGACAACTAGGTCCAAACTCCATATTAAGATGCTCAGATTAAGAGGTTAATATTTTTGTTGGATTCCTCTTTGTGAGAGGTGTAAAATCCATATAAAATATGTCTTAATCCGATGAGCAGAACTTATATTTTGAATTTATTATTTTTAATAAATTATATGTGCAAGGTCGGCCACTTTTGTAATGTAGGCTCGCATGCCCAACAGATGTGTCACACACCCTCATGATGGATATATATACAGGAAAAGTTGGAGAGATTTTTATCATCATCACAACACACATCTTCCTCTCTCATCAAGGAGTACGAGCTACCAAGAAGGACGAGTTTAATCCACACGTGTGAAGGACGAAGAGGACAAACCGTACAGCTGAACTGCAGTTCGATTTTCTGTTGCTAGGGTTTCGCTGTAAGTTTGACCAGCGTTGACTTTGGTCAACGCATGGTCCAAACAAGCTGAAAATTGGTGGAAGGTTCGATTTTTGAAGGCCGTACTACCTGGCACAAGAATCGAGGTCAAAGGGTTGACCGTTTTGCTGCTGCGTTGACTTTTAGCTTGCTGCCCCTGCGTTGACTTTTCAGGACAGCGTTGACTTTTGCAGAGTTGACTTGGGTTGACTCATCTACAGTTTGGAGGGTTGTTGTGACACATGCTGGGCTGGCCGACCAAAGGAGACTTTGCTGGTTGAAGCATCCTGTTGACCGCCGAAACGAATACACACATTTTTCCTGTTTCTGATTTGTCTTCTGTAAGATCTACTTATATGTTCTATCTGCATTTTGCTTAACTACTTGTATGATTTCTGAAAGAAAAGTGAAATTGCTACTAGCATAGAACATCTACAAAACTTAACATGGTATCAGAGCTGAGGTGAAGACAAACTCAATCTATAGCAATCATCATCGGAGGAAATGGGTTCCACTAGTCTTGAATTCAAGGAGAATGACAAATCCAAAGGAAAGAGGAAGGCACACTTTGGAGGAAACAATCAACCTTCTAAAAGGTCCAGAAATACCAGGTATGAGGAGTCTAATGTTGTTGATAAAAGAAATAAGTATATTCTGGTATCTGCTCTCTCAGCTGCATCTCCGCCCGACACTATGGATGTCTGGCTAATTGATAGTGGTGCCTCAAGACACATCACCGGATTCAAGGAAGCACTTTCTGACATGGTTGAAAGGGATACTAATCTAGAAATCATCCTTGGGGATAATGCCACATATCCCGTAAAAGGGACCGAGACTGTGACCCTCCACTTGTCCCAAGGACAAGTCCTCCGTTTGCAAGATGTACTCTATGTACCCAAATTGAAGAAGAACCTTGTGTCTGTATCTGCCATGGAAGACAAAGGATTCAATGTTACTTTCTCTGATGGAAAGGTGCTCATGTGGAAAAAGAGCTTCAAGGAAGCTATCTCAATTGGTTTTAGGGTTGGTACACTCTATCAGGTTGGAGGGAGTCCGTTGGGAGCTATGACTTGTGATACTATCCGACAAACCGAACTATGGCACCGAAGATTTGGACACCTTCATTACAAAGCCTTTCCCGAAGCAAGGAAGGTGGTGACAGGGATGCCTGATTTTGGAAATAATCATGAAGGTGTATGTAAGGGCTGTGCTGAAGGAAAACATACAAGGGGACCTTTCCCCTCAAGTGTCACAAAGACATCCGAGATATTGCAACTGGTTCATTCTGATCTTTCTGGTATGTTGCCTGTAACATCCCTGGGGGGATGTTCTTACTATATGACATTTACTGATGACTTCTCTCGCAAAACCTGGATATACTTCTTGAAGAAGAAGGATGAGGCTTTCATGTGGTTCCGTACATTCAAAGCCTTGGTGGAAAATATGACCGGAAAGAAGATCAAGATTTTGAGGACTGACAATGGCACCGAATATGAGTCAAATGAGTTCAAAGACTTTTGCAGAGAAGCTGGCATTAAGAGGGAGACTACCACTGCATATACTCCTGAGCAGAATGGTGTTGCTGAACGCAAGAATAGGACTATAGTGGAAGCTGCCCGTGCCATGCTATGTGACCAGGGTCTACCAAAGTTTCTGTGGGGAGAAGCTGCAAATACTGCTGTGTACATTCAAAACCGATGCCCTCATTCCACTTTGGACTCCAAAACTCTCGAAGAGGTTTTCTCTGGTAAGAAACCTGATGTCTCACATTTTAGAATTTTTGGATGTCCTGTCTATTTTCATGTGCCGAAAGAAAAGAGAAGTAAGCCGGATGCTACTGGGAAGAAAGGAATGTTTGTGGGCTACAGTGAGACTTCTAAGGCATATAGAGTCTATGTACCTGGTCAAAGGGAAGTAGAGATAAGCCATGATGTCACTTTTGATGAAGATGCTTCCCTGAAGAAAGTAGTAGATCTTCCTAGATCTGAAGAAAATCATGAAGAAAGACCTGGAAATCTGGAAGAACCCCAGGATGAGACTATGCCTGATATGGAAGGGCCAATGGACCCTATTGATCCAACCCCTTCACTTGGAAAGAGACCATCATGGCTCAGGGACACCCTCGAAGATGCTGAGGGTCATGCTGCCCCAAGGGGGACATTTCGAGAAAGCAAGAAGCCGTGTAGATACCAAGGGTATCTAGCTGCCATGAGTACTATTGTACAATCTGAACCTGGATCTTTTGAGGAAGCCATCAACCATCAAGTCTGGAAGGATGCTATGCATGAAGAATATGAGTCTATTATGAAGAATGATGTCTGGGATGTGGTCCCGAGACCGAAGGACAAATCTGTTGTCACCGCAAAATGGCTCTATAAAATCAAACATGGGTCTGATGGGAGTGCTGAAAAGTTTAAGGCAAGGTTTGTTGCCCGTGGCTTCTCTCAAAAGGAAGGAATTGACTATGACGATATATTTGCACCTGTGGCACGATATACCACCATCCGATCAATCATAGCCCTTGTTGCTACGCAAGGATGGAGTCTTCATCAGATGGATGTCAAGACCGCTTTTCTGCATGGTGCAATAAAGGAAGAGGTGTATGTAGAACAACCTCTGGGATTTGAAGTTCAAGATCGAGACACTTATGTCCGCAGGTTGAAGAAAGCCCTCTATGGGTTAAAGCAAGCACCCAGAGCTTGGTACGAGAGGATGGATAGTTACTTGATGAAGCTGGGCTTCACTCGAAGCAATGCTGATCCGAACCTATACTTCAAGGTTGTAAAAGAGAAGCCTCTCATTCTAGTGCTGTATGTGGATGACCTCTTCCTGACTGGAGATGACCCTCTCATTCATCAATGTAAGAGGGAGCTTGCTGCTGAATTCGAGATGAAGGATCTAGGACTGATGCACTATTTCCTAGGCCTGGAGGTCTGGCAGAGACCTGGAGAGATTTTCCTTTCTCAAGGAAAATATATTGTGAAGCTTCTAGAAAGATTTGGAATGGTGGACTGTAAGTCCGTGTCAACACCGATGGAACTCAACTTTAAGAAGTTGAGTGGCAGCGCTGCTGGGCCTATCTTGGCCAATCCTACTGAGTATCGTCAACTCATAGGAGCTTTGATGTTCTTAGTGAACACTCGACCAGATATATGTTTTGCAGTGAACACTTTGAGTCAACAAATGGTTGAGCCTCATCACTTTCACTGGGTTGGTGCCAAGAATCTTCTGAGATATCTTCGGGGCACGATAAACCATGGGCTGAGATACACTGCCGGGAGTGTGACACTCCGTGGATATACCGATGCCGATTGGGCTGGCAGTGTGGTGGATCGTAAGAGCACATCGGGATGCTGCTTCAATCTTGGTTCTGCTTCGATCTCATGGATGAGCAGGAAGCAGAAGTCGGTGGCTTTGAGCACCGCGGAGGCCGAATACATTGCTGCTAGTATGGCCTGTTGTGAAGCAGTCTGGTTGCGGAAGCTCTTTAGTGAGCTGTTTGGACATGTGCTAGATACCACTGTGATACTCTGTGATAATCAGAGTGGGATTCGTATGACTGAGAATCCTGTGTTCCACGACCGATCCAAGCATATTGATATCAGGTACCACTTTATCCGGGATATGGTACAGCGAGGCGCCGTAAGGCTCGATCACATAGGAACTGATGAGCAGGTCGCGGATATTCTCACTAAGCCCCTGGGGAAGGTCAAGTTCCTAACCTTCCGTGAGAATCTTGGTATCGTGGAACGACCCTATGATGTGGGTCCCGTTGGACGATGAGCTCTGGGAGCTCTGGGGGGCTTTGGGGACAACTTCTCGGAGCTATGAGCAACCACAAGGCTAGGCTTGCCAAACCTTGTTGGTGTGCTTGGACCCCACCGTTGTGATTTTGAGTTGGTTCACCTCTCATTTTCTGTGCCCCGTATGCATCCTACCCATTGAGTTCAGGGCTCATGGGAAGTACCTCTCATTTGGCCAATGAGGTGTGGAAAAGTTAGAGACTATTAGCAAAGACCGATGGACGCATCAGAGATTGCCGTACTCTCTATCTAGGATGGCACGGTCCAACCACTTGATCTGGGATCAAGATTTGTGAGGTCTGGGACCTCTGGACTGACTATGTCAGTCGGGGGATGATGTCTTTGTGACTGACCCACTTCTGTTCTGAAATAAAGAAGCCAGCAAAGCAAGTTTCGGCGGGATGACGCACGATGTTGATTGCACTACTAGATGGAGTTCTCCCTAGTTGAGAGGGAGTGTTAAATTTGGACAACTAGGTCCAAACTCCATGTTCTGATGCTCAGATTAAGAGGCTAATATTTTTGTTGGATTCCTCTTTGTGAGAGGTGTAAAATCCATATAAAATATGTCTTAATCCGATGAGCAAAACTTATATTTTGAATTTATTATTCTTAATAAATTATATGTGCAAGGTCGGTCAGTTTTGTAATGTAGGCTCACATGCCCAACAGATGTGTCACACACCCTCATTGACGGATATATATACAGGAAAAGTTGGAGAGATTTTCATCATCATCACAACTCACATCTTCCTCTCTCATCAAAGAGTACGAGCTACCAAGAAGGACGAGTTTCAGCCACACGTGTGAAGGACGAAGAGGACAGATCGTACAGCTGAGCTGCAGTACGATTTTCTGCTGCTAGGGTTTCGCTGTAAGTTTGACCAGCGTTGACTTTGGTCAACGCATGGTCCAAACAAGCTGAAAATTGGTGGAAGGTTCGATTTTTGAAGGCCGTACTACCTGGCACAAAAATCGAGGTCAAAGGGTTGACCGTTTTGCTGCTGCGTTGACTTTTAGCTTGCTGCCCCTACGTTGACTTTTCAGGACAGCGTTGACTTTTGCAGAGTTGACTTGGGTTGACTCATCTACTGATTGAAGGGTTGTTGTGACACATGCTGGGCTGGCTGACCATAAGAGACTTTGCTGGTTGAAGCATCCTGTTGACCGCCGAAACGAATACACACATTTTTCCTGTTTCTGATTTGTCTTCTGTAAGATCTACTTATATGTTCTATCTGCATTTTTCTTAACTACTTGTTTGATTGCTGAAATAAAAGTGAAATTGCTACTAGCATAGAACATCTACAAAACTTAA